>CM067346.1:52249028-52336528 GCA_034190875.2 Urechis unicinctus | reverse complement strand
AACCTTTCTATGGCATAATCCGGTATTAGAGGGCGTGGTTTGGTTGTGGCTGCATGCACATCATTGATAGAGCTCTGGAGTATCGGTATCGAGTACATGTGGGTGGCAATAACACCGAACATATTCATTCCTAGTCTCAGGTTTATAATCAAATCTTGAATAACTTAATTTTATTATAATTAGGGGTTTTGACATGTATTTTCCACAGACAAGAGTAAATATAAATATTGAAATAGGCGATTATTTAGCAAGTAAACCGGTTATTTATTATCTACATAATCACATTCAACTACAATGCGTTCAACACACTTAGCACAAACAACATTATTGCGGCTGGTTGGTTGATATGACGATTTGTCACATGTATCAATTGATAACAGCATACAACAGCAGGATTAACTATCTGATCCTTATCGGACCTCGCGTTTGGCGACAATAACTGTATCACTCACAGAGCCCGACACAATCCATTTATATCCTCATGTAATGACAAAGTCGATAGCAACAGTGAGCAGCATAGAGAAAACCATCATTGGGCTCTCTGACCCTGCCTAGGTAAAGGGATCATATACCATGAATAGAATTTATCCGCAATCGTGGTGGAATGTTTGCACGATTTTTATGATGTAACGATTTTATAGTCTTCAAGGCAACATACTAGTTTATCGCAAAATCGGTACCAATACTGAATGACAGCGTAAAATAGTACCCAGCAATTCAAACTGGACAGAGAACATTCATTGCATCGTGCAATACGTGTTTATTGTATTGGCGGACTATTTCATGGCTAACTTGAATATGTTCATAGTCAGCTTCCCATTAGAATCGTTACATCGCAGGTCAATCAGTTTTACACCTACACCATCCTCCAAGAAGGCCATTACGGTGTCATGAATGGTACGTAATCATGTTTCCTGTAGTGATAAATAAAATGCCATAAAGGTGTTGTGACATTGCACGAAAGGCAGATTGTATCGCGAGAACTACGAACGTGTGCATGTAGCCAGTAGTGGCGACGAAAAAATATATCTGAATACGAAGGCTCACTTATCGCATACCACTCTTAAGCTTGACAATATCGCAATCTTTGCATTTATTTAAAGATTTGGCAATATCACAAATGAATTTCATAAAAGCATACACCTAATAGTAAAAATATTTGCATCTAGGAATGTTCCCGCTCTGTCTAATATAATTTATACCAAGAGTACTGGATAATTGATCACGAGATCAGAAGTCTACTGTCTCATGTCCTTTGGTAACAGCAATATATAGACTAAGACATACATACATGAAAGTCATACTAGGCTGAGTGCAGTTGTTGTCGATTTTGTTGACGATTTGGGCCTGGACCTCCGGCAAAAGAAATGTGAAAGAAGCATTTCTTGTAGATGCTTAAAATGGCTATAATAGTGCACCGGTATTGTACAACTTGGTTGCTTTTTGCCCAAAAAACTGCTACGTGTCAACGTTCATCATTGATATCCAAAGCATTCCACACGCAGCAACGACTTTAATGTAAGCATTCATATCACAAACTATACCCTAAGTAAAACATCAACAAGTACAGGTTAATCTCTGGCGTTGGTATGAAGGATTCTTACTTTTATATTGACCATGGTGGAGACAGGATTATTTGAAGCTTTACATATTGCTGTCTGTTGATATGTTGCACGGTGACGATTTAACCATGACCGTTCGCTGAAATCCGGCAACATACTGAATACATTGCTTAGTGTTGTAAATGAAATGGATGATGTTGCGCTCTGTGTATAGCCAACGGTAACTACTGCCTCACTTGAAGCAGGAGAAGGAAGCATCAACACCATTGAGAATGGACCCGCAAACTCTGCTACTTGCTCTTGTTTTGAAAAGAGTCTCATATCACCTCAGTCAGCCATTTATGCGAATGAAAGAGGTAAACGCCACATCTGCCTCAATGTCAGACGACACATTGATATTATTACAAAGCAGACGCATGTCACGCCAGTTTGACTTCAAGCATAATTTGACATTCCACAGCATTAATGGTGCCTCTGTCGGAATATGATACACTTGCCAAGATAATTAGAATTTTGTTTATATTCAGTGCCTCACTCGCCCCTGTGTGTCCCATAGAATCACTTTTTTTGCACACACACAGACACTGATACTTGCCCCAAAAAACAATACTATTTTACATTTCCTGTAGTGACAAATATTTACACAACAAGGCAGTTTCCTCGCCGTGGCACTAAATCCGATAATAGCCATTTCGAGCATTACATCCGCACATTACTATCGTCAGTCACAGTCTAGAGGACATTAAGTGAATCAATAACGACCATTATCAACGGCAACAGTAAGGTGGAAGCAGCTCCAAGCACTCGTGCTGATAACCCATTAGCAACAACACTACATCCGTTAAGCAAGTAAAAGCATGATCATCGAAAGCTTAGCAATAATCGTTGTTTGCCGTACTGTAGTGTATTAATTTGTTTTTTTGTTTCGTGAAGCTGTATTCCGATAGAATGATTGCACTTGTGCATGAGTATATTTGCACAAAAACATAATAGATTCACTCTTACACGAGGCAGTGATAGAGACACGTTATTTCATGATATACTCAGGTCTGGTGTTTGCGTCTTTTTCGAGTCTGCTCGACGATGTTAAATACACTACTGCAAACATGAATTCACATACATTTCTTCCATCCTGTATTAATTCAACGTAAATAATGGATCACTCAGGTCTTTTTTGAACAAGTAGACGACATGTTCGCATGTGTGTTTCCATGTAAATATCATACAAAAAGCCATTTACAGCGATAATTAAACTATTATAAGGCTTCCAATAATGAGGGCGAGATATATGAATATTTTTATGAATTCACATAAAACAGGGATTTTATATTGAATATGGCTATATTGGATTATTCAGAAAAGGAAAACCTAACTTTTGAATGTAACGTCCTGCGTTGAGCATATATGTGATTCGATCCCTTCAGTACGGTCACTGATATTGGGTAATTGCAACCAGAACGATCTATGATTGAGGCTTCTTCTAAGTTTGCTACCAAAAAAGCAACCGGGTGGACTATAATGGGAATGCTGGTACGTAGATGTTTTACGATATGGTTGTCGCTTCAGCAAAACGGGCAAAATAAAGTGACGTAATGGTTAACTGTCTCGCCTTTTGACCCGCAGGTTGATGGTTTGATTCCTAGTTGTAACATGGTGACTGGCTACTCGGGAATTGGATCATCACAAAAAAATGACATCTCTGTAAGGGGGTGTAAAAAATACTGTGAGGACAATGGCAGTGAACAAACTGAGATTTGTCAATATGGGCCGATGTTGTACGGCAAATATATTATTGACCTAATGGGTGGGGCGAATGGGCGGGTGGCATGCATGTGTTACTGGGCGCTGCAATGTGGCTATGGAAAGCTGGGTGAATTATTGCACAGCATTAACTCGTCTAGCAGGCGTTTAAACTAACTTATCTCTCATGACGATACACAACAGGACCAGTGACCTGGCTGATATTTTGGAAGCTATCCAGTGGTAACCGTTAGGATTGATGTAGTTCTGATATGCTGTAGGGCGGTATATGTGCCACTCTTGCACTCATACACATCAGATAAGCTCATACTTCCCATGCACTAGCGTTCGTTACCCCAATTTTTTATAGAACAGCTATTTATCCATTGAATTAAAAGGGACCATGAACATATTGTAGCACCGTAGTAAATGTTAAGAGTTTGCATTAATCCATAGCTCCTAAGAGGAACACCTAATGCAATTCAAATTGATGGATGCGTAAGCAATAACGCATTATGTGAAATATTTGATCTTGGTTGCGCTCTGTGCGATATTGGGTAATTGCAATATAAACAATCTATGTCTTAGTAGCATGACGTATGATAGAGATATTGTTTGCTAGATTTTATATCCCAAACTGTTAGATATAACCCGCAGGTGCGACCTACGGACAGATTGCATACATGCGTTACTGTGGATTTAAAAGTGGTTAAAGCAAATTAGATAACTAATTGTGGTTTTGAACAGCTTTTAACCATCTTGCAGGTGATGGCAACAATACTCTTGTTGGCTTGCCAAACATCAGAGGTTACGGCGCATGTAAAGAGTTGGTAACCTGCGAACATGATGAAGAAGCATCCTCCTGTATCGCATGAAACAATTATGAATAACGCAATAATTCTGTTAAGACTAACATGTCCTTCTTATCTTACTGAGAATTTAGCTGAACCTATGAATTACGACGATGCACGTCTGGACCAGTGTTCTAGCGAAGTGCACGTGTCACACTTATGCATCAATTACCTTAGATTTAACTTGACTGATGAGAGACATTACTTAATTATTAGCGAAATACCTCGAGTGAGGGTGGCCTAATTAATGGGCTGGCAAACATGGATACAGATTATACTGGTCTGAGATGCTCAAGGGAAGCTGTTTTATGGGAACGGGATCTGTGTGGTCGGCAATATACAATGTTCAAAAAGCCTAATTATCCACTGACGCCACTCATATTTATTTGGGAATACATGAAGATTACGTAAAAAATGCATTTCAGTAGTATGCCAGATGATGTATTATGCACCAATTGCATTATAAAGACTACTGCAAAGACTGCTTATCGTAACATCATTTTCACGGATGAACCTTTAAACGGGTAATTAAGTTATTAAAGAATGACTTTTATGTACCACAGTTTTACACATTGCAAAATATTTCAAACATAATGACCTAAAACTTCAATCACA
The DNA here is from genome assembly GCA_034190875.2 of Urechis unicinctus. Lineage (NCBI taxonomy): Eukaryota > Metazoa > Annelida > Polychaeta > Xenopneusta > Urechidae > Urechis > Urechis unicinctus. The sequence continues at coordinate 52,331,760 of CM067346.1, read as the reverse complement.
GGTACGGTGGAAAGCATATAAACAAATCCAAGCTCTATCAATCCAATACCTGTGAAACTATTATGTTGTCAGATGCAATTATGCAGAAACACTTTCCTTGAAGAGGTTGAGTGTAAACAGCTTACTCCTCTTATAAAAGCTACGTTCTTGGACAAAGACATTTTATAAGTGCTTGCCCATTGTATATCATCATACTCAAAGTCATCTACGAAACGATAGTATTTTAAGTTTGTTCGACCCGAATTCTGAAATGTCTACCTATTAAACAATCGTGTTGTGAGTATGATTCCATTATGTTGGAGAGCAAAACCCTTTATACATCTTTGCGAGGTGCAATCGGTTATCTCTACCCCTGTACTTGCTCTGTTGGACCAGGGCAATAGACAAGTTCTCGATGATACCAAACAGCCCAACGGCTAATGAATATGATGACATGACATTAAGTGGAATATGTCTGATATGTGGGCAGTGCTTCACTGCATCAGCATCCATCAGTATTTGCACTAGGCTACTGATGTGACATCAATTATTTGCTTAGCAAGAGGTATCCATATAACATTGTACTTTTTAGACACAAGAGCACTGTCAATGTTATTGACAATGGACTTGTAGAGTGAATATACCACTCCACCACAACTCTGACATAACCCCTGCCGTGATTCGATCTTAATCCCCGTCGTGACGCTGATCCCTTAAATAACCCACTCTTATCCCCGCTATACTTGAATGATACTGGGATGATATATGCTAACGCGGTCAAGTAGAAAAGAAATCAATACTTATCTAGCTCATAGTCACGCGGCTGTATATGCTGAGGAATTGTACTTCCTGATGTAATTGATAGAACCGATACACACGACTTTCGTGACGATCGTTTGAGTTAAATGTGAGATTATGTCCTTTACAGCATATATCGGAAACCATGGATTGCACAAAGTGATGTAAGCATTACATTTGTAGTGATGATTGAATAGATTGGATTCCGTGGTATTGCTATCCAAGTAATTGCTACGAAAATGAGTATGGATTATCAGTGTACTCAACGAGCGAAGCAACTAACCATAGCCAGCAGTAACTTCTGATATCCAATTGCTCTGCCAGTGTACACCTATGCGATCAGGCGCATCACCACCCCGTCGGTCAGTCATATGCAGTATGCTCTTGTGGAAGATGCTACGGGATATGTGCATAAAACGCTTGTGATGAATTAGATCAATATACATTCATACATACATACATACATACATACATACATACATACATACATACATACATACATACATACATACATACATACATACATACATACATACATACATACATACATACATACATACACATACATACATACATACATACATACATACATACATACATACATACATACATACATACATACAAATATACATACATAGATACATACACGCATACATACATACATATATACATAAAAATATACATATATGTATACATACATAAATACAATCATACATACATACAAACATACATGCATACATACATACATACATACATACATACATACATACATACATACATACATACATACATACATACATACATACATACATACATACATACATACATACATACATACATACATACATACATACATACATACATACATACATACATACATACATACATACATACATACATACATACATACATACATACATACATACATACATACATACATACATACATACATACATACATACATACATACATACATACATACATACATACATACATACATACATACATACATACATACATACATACATACATACATACATACATACATACATACATACATACATACATACATACATATATTCATTCGTACATTCATACATGCATACATACATGCATACATACCTGCATACATATATGCATATATATATGCATACATATATACAAGGTATATCTAAGGCGCCTGTTTCCCGGAAAAAATCCTGTCCAAAAGCACTTAATCTGGCAGTTTATCATAATACGTGGGCGATGTGGGGATTTGCAGCAGATATTTGTCAATAGATCAAAGACCCCATACATACATACATACATACATACATACATACATACATACATACATACATACATACATACATACATACATACATACATACATACATACATACATACATACATACATACATACATACATATACATACATACATACATACATACACATACATACATACATACATACATACATACATACATACATACATACATACATACATATACATACATACATACATACATACATACATACATGCAGCATACATACATACATACATACATACATACATACATATACATACATACATACATACATACATACATACATACATACATACATACATATATTCATACATATACATGCACATACATACATACCTGCATACATATATGCATATATATATGCATACATATATACAAGGTATATCAAGGCGCCTGTTTCCCGGAAAAAATCCTGTCCAAAAGCACTTAATCTGGCAGTTTATCATAATACGTGGGCGATGTGGGGATTTGCATACATAGATCAAAGACCCCATACATACATACATACATACATACATACATACATACATACATACAGGCATACATATACATACATACATACATACATACATACATACATACATACATACATCAGACATACATACATACATACATACATACATACAGACATACATACATACATACATACATACATACATACATACATACATACATACATACATACATACATACATACATACATACATAAATACATACATACATACATACATACATACATACATACATACATACATACATACATACATACAGACATACATACATACATACATACATACATACATACATACATACATACATACATACACACACACATACATACATACATACATACATACATACATACATACATACATACATACATACATACAAACATACATACATACATACATACATACATACATACATACATACATACATACATACATACATACATACATACATACATACATACATACATACATACATACATACATACATACATACATACATACATACATACATACATACCTGCAGACATATATGCATATATATATGCATACATATATACAAGGTATATCTAAAGCGCCTGTTTCCAGGAAAAAATCCTGCCCAAAAGCACTTAATATAGCAGTTTATTGTTATACATGGGCGATGTGGGGATTCGCAGCAGATATTTGTCAATAGATCGAAGACCCCTTACAGGTTGGTATTCGACAATCGATTAGCTTGGCGAGGTTCCTTTAATGGCCATTGAGGTAAGCAGCAGAATGTTGTATATAATTGCTTTTTCACAGCCAATGCAGGGTTTTTACATTATGCGCAGAATGTTGCCCCCGTGCTTTCAACTTACCACAATTCAAGGGCAAGTATTTTAAGCATGTTTTCCTATCAGTGCCCCATACAGCTGCAAATTTCAATGGTTAAGTCGAGGTGATTCAAATGAAAATGAGGTTTCCTACTCCTGGAGTTGTAATGTTATCATCTGATAATATGTCCAAGCTCCTAATCCGCCTTAAGATCATAATTGTTTCCTGGGTAAACCATCATCAAGTCAAGATCAATAATAAATCGACGTAATAGCTAGTTGTTTGCACCATTAACCGGATTATCTGATATACAGTTGACAAACAATGATACACATGCAAAGTTAGCGCTTAATTGCGCCACAACAGTACGCATGTTAGCAGCGGAAAGGGCAAATAATGTACAATAAGCATAACTATGCTACAGCTAATGCAACTGCCCTCTGCATACGCATTTCGAGAAAGCGCGGCACAATTGAGCGAGTGGATGTTGTGTAAGGCTACTGAATATCTCGTTTGTCAATCAATAGGTATCCAATTAACAATGCATCATATCTTAAGGCGTTCTCCCTCTGACAATGACAAATTGTTCGTTCCAGCGAACAACACAATGCGTAGAAATGCAGAGCGAATGTGATATAGCGCGTCAGGGTAGGCCTCGAAGATATGGTTGGTTGTTAGTAGTAATGGAGTAGGTACTCTATTTTAGCTGTTGGCCGAATCCTTTAACATGGATTGGTCCTTAAAGAAGAGTATGGCCTTGGTGCTAAATGAACATCTGTCACTTCCAGAAATCCCATAAGGTCATGCATATCGTCCCTGGACACACTCCCTTTGTGGGTGTTATAGCATCAGATCAGGAGTGTCTGCATTGATTACAATGTGCTGTTTATGTAAGCAGAGTAATTACGTTTTTACATCGCAGGGGGTGGGTCCTTCGACTCGCTATTGGATACGGAAATGAACCTGCTACTAGAGTTTTTTAGTCATATTCCAATTTGCCGTCGACCAATTACCATCAGGGTTAAGCATATTGCAAGGAGATCATAAATTGACATACCGTTCCTCCGCAAGCTTTGATCAAGCGTATGGCTTCAGCATGGTCCATCATGTCAGCTTATGAGGCATACGCGGCTGCCTTAATATAAATACCAGGAAACGTCTGTCCGTGCAGATGGTATAGCTAAGACGGACAATTTTATCTCATTTTTACCAAGATCCAGAAACAGCTAATCTGTGTAATGCGTGTTGTGCAATTTTCTTGATATATTACTGTATATAATGGCGTTTGGTAATGTGGCATTTCATCCTTTAAATGATTTTACGTGTATGTCGATGATCTTTGAAGTTAGAAGTTGAAATCATGTACCGGCTGTCAATGATATTTGTATCAGCCATGTAGTTTACTCGGAGGATTTATGTGTGATGCCGCAATAACGGCTTGTTTTCTATTCGGAACTCACCATGACATAATGTCTATCAAAATCTGTAAATATTGTGTCTCACCAAAGACCCGATAACTGTTCTGTCTATTGGCATCATCAAATGGTAAGCAATTGCAGTATGTTGAAAGATAGAGACAATTAGGATAAATGTTCTATGCAAATTTCAGTGAGGATGGCGGTATGTTGCGGCAAACCACAATAGGTTTGGTCGATCAAACGGCTTTAGCCAACAGTTTACCCAATGCTAACTGTACGTAAAACTTAGAATGTGTCAAACATACTGCAGCAAAATATATAAACGAATCTACAAACACGAAGGAGAATGGAACTCTCAAAACGCTTGTTCATGTAATCTTTGAATTAATGCAACACAAATCGTTCTGGTGCAATTTTGACCAATTGGTGCCGAATTGTATATGTGACTCAATGATCAAGTTCGTGTATGCATGCTTTACATACTGCGACCCTGGTGCTTGAAATAAACTGTTAATTATAATTATTATTACTCTAAAACACTAAAGGCTAAAGATTCATCAACTGTGTAACTTATCATACCATTGAAACGACCCATCACCGACAGCGAACACGCTCACATAAGAGAAAATGGTCTGTTGTACATAGACTATGCATCATCTATTTTACCCAAAGGCTTAATCGCGCATGTGCATTTAATAACAATACATGTAAAGGCATTTTTTGGCGCTAAACTTGGTTTACATATATCATCTCGATTAAAATGATTCTTGTATGATGAAAAATAATACTCAAGGCAGCTATTTTCGAATCCAGCCAATACATTTAAACGAATCATATATACTCTTGCGCGACTGCTGGTGCGGGCCGAATATATGGAACCGTTGAATGTAGAATAGATCTGAACCGAAACCTTTAGTATCTAGAAACCATAGCTTTGAACTATCATTAAAGAAACGCCTTTACAGATTTAACATAAAATATGGGGAAAGCAACAAATTCTTTTGATCCAATTTATAATAGATATATCATAGCATCTGACATTCAGGCAAATGGTCCATTGCCGCAATCGCTTTTGTATCATCTGCATGGAATCGTCTCAACACTGAAATGATCTCCACCAGTGCTCACTTCAACAAAAAAATTGCAATAGTGATAGGTTCACAAAGAATCATGCGGATTATTTTGTAAGAGTACAGGAGTGTTAAAACAGAAACCCGATGACGAAAGTGGAAATCATTTATGGTATTCCAAAGTAACTAATAACAAGTTACAAACACTAGCAGAAAGTATGCTGCGAGTTCAAATGGACATGACACTAGAGATTGAAACTTACAGCAACTGCTGTTTAATTTTTGTCCATCGTTATATGCTTACAGAGAAGGTACGATGAATCTGAAGGCAAATGTCTTATAACAATGGAATACGAGATCAGACTTTACAACACTATCGTCGTCTATTGATAACGGCAAGCATCAATATAAAATTCACTTAGTCGTGATGATTCATAGCAGTGTTACTCACTGTATGTACCGTAATAGTGCTGAAATATTGACACCGTTTACAATAATATGCCATATTTTCGGCACTTTTACATCTGGGACGTTAAAATGGCCCCGCATTGTAAATTTTACACATCAGATACATTGTTTTAGCGTTATTGCATTAGCAGTGAACCTGCGGTACAGATATAACACTTCACGCCCACGCGCATATCCTGGGGACACACCTTGGTGCCTGGATCGGGAGGCGCCGGACAAGGAAATGCATATTAAATTAGAACAGTGATGGGGATTACCATAATTGCCATCACTCTGTTGTGGCGCTGTGAAAGAGATGTGTTGTGCTACGGGGCTTGTGCCCATTGTCCTGTCTTCACTTATCAAATAGCTCCAGAGCTGTTTATACAGGGTTATGTCTTACCTTATTTCAATCGTTTCCAGAAGCTTGCATAGAATTACTCTAGATACCGCCTTGATGTCAAAGAAGATCACCGTTTGTAAAGCCAATATTAATTATGACCGTTCCTAATAGCTTCCTTAGATGAACTCCACAGGCCGACATGAAAACACTAGACGACCAGTCCTGTTGAAAGCAAATACTTAACAAACAATTGAATAGTGTATAACATTTTATTTCTGAATTCTCACGACCCGTTCGAGCAATTGCACTCTGAGCCTTGTCAATTGATTTGTAGATTATGCTTCATCGTGACTTGATAGCGAGATGCATGCGAGGGCGTTACCAGAAAGTGATATCAAATGATTTAGGTCCAACTCGCCACATTCCTGTTTCACTGCAAACGTTTTGTATTTGACTGCGGACTGATGCAGTAATGATACAATGAACGGCACCATGGTTTTCACTGTCTGCTGAAAGAGCGTTAAGCACTAGTTTCCTTCCCATCAAATAAAGTTAATTCGATCATAAATGATCATCGATGATTTGAATGTGAATGGCCTTTCACATATCCCAGCATCAACATACGATTGGCAGTCAAAGCCTTCTCGTTACAATAAGTGTTCTTAAAAGACAACTAAGACAGGAATGAGATCGCAGATATTTAACATTTAATAATCTCGACAGTAATCCGAATATTTGATTTGCTGTTGGAATTAGTTACTCTTTTTCACCAATACATCTAAGACAAGATCAAGACTGAAAGATACATGCACGCATACTGGGCAGTTTCGATGCAATATTATGTATGCGGTAGCCATTTTGTACTCCCGTGTTTAACAAACGTTACCATTTTGAACAAACATATTGTGTGATGTAATTAGCGTCGGTGGCATATTGTTCCTGTTTTCTGTGTATACATGTAAGCCATCTAAGCAATCAAATGTTGTAACCAGATATAACACTTGCACAACTTTTGCCAATATGTACCTGTGATGCGTTTGTCGGAACCAATGAAGGATACGCAGCGTCGATTTAGGTTAAACCTATTTCTATTACTAAACGAGTGATGGAATAGTGCTAAATCAATATCAGGCTTGGACTTAAATATAGTGAAAACTTATATGAGGAGGTTGAAACATACTCCGTTGTTTACCCAGTGGAGCCCTTCTTGCAATGGTAATATAACACCACGCAGACAAAGTTGATTGTCAACCGAGCCATTTACGTACATATTGTACAGGTGCTGTTTCGCAACATCTCGGAAAGATGAGCTTATCTGTAATTCGATTATCCTATCCTTGTGTGATCATAGTGAATATGAATCTGCCTGTTTGGATCAGAAAGAGAAATGGGGTTGTATAGATTAAAGTTCATGTCATTCCCCAGCAATATTTCAATTAAGACGAAATGTGTTGCCTATAAACACATTGCAAAAAGCTTTGATTAACGTAATATTGCAATATATTGCCTCGGCAAAATCCGAGTACACGTGAAGCGTATACTATCAATCAGCCGATTGCCGAAGGCGCAGCGAACTTCGTCTGGTTGATATAGTAGAGAAGCAATAAAGGGTGATTATGTAGATATGAGCAAATCAATGTTTTTTTCAAGGATGTGGTAGGTTTCGTCACTCTCCGCAAATCTTACATGTCACTACCCGTATGAATGCACAATGTAAGCATGCAGGTCGGCTACTTGTGAAACAGTGGTCAGCACAGAAAATTCCTTGATATCAGTACAATGTGTTGAAGTCGTCATTCAATCTGTTTTTATTATATCCTCAATTTATATGTTCCTACACAGCTATACACTAACCTAAATATTGTAAACGAAAGGAAAGCTTGGTGAATATGTGAATGGCGCTAATGGTACACATCTGCATATACAAATCACGATGCAGTACTTGCTAATATATGTCATCAGTCCTCGTTTGTGTTATAGTCTGTTGAGCACGCAATCGTGCAGTTTCTGATTGAGACATATTTTGCAAAATCGTGCGTCGATTGAAACGTATGGTTTTGAGCCGACAAGCTTGCGTCTCATCGTTAACTGCGGTATTGTACTAATTATGAATTCTTAGTTTGCTCTAAGGGCATGATGCTGGCAGAAAAGATCTCTTTGAGTGTACCCGAAATCTATTATGCACTTGATTTCCATTATACTGCTTTTATTTTTGATTCAACATCGCCACCCATTTGACAAGCACATCGTAAAAACGATATGTTGAAGTGACAAATGAGGGATTGAATTGTACTATGTTGTTTGTCTCCATATAGTATACAAATAATTTTTAAATACGCCATAGTTATAACAGCACAGCACACGCGGTAAATAAAAAACCTACAGAACAAAATAACCAGCATAAAATTATACCCTGATAAACACTGTCGAGCAATCTTTGCAATATTTACAAATGGTTTATTTTGACTTGCTGTGAGTCTGATAACTCCGCATGCAAACTTGCATAGCAGGTCTAATAACTTGTTTTGACTACGCAATTGGCACGAAGCGAAGTCACGTTCGTGGCCGCATTTGAGTAAAGCATTTGCTAATTGTTAACAGCATGTCTTAATATGGACAATAGTTAAAGTTTATGTTGTGAATTACTTTCTCACTTACACCTAGCTGATACAAAATATTTGTGGCAGTGCATCTAAGGTAATATATTGTTAAAGTTTTGAGCCAACTGATCACTTTTAACCTGGCAAGAGGGCATCTTGCTCTTACTAAATGCTAGCGCTTATAAGTGTGTGCTGGTGTGTTATCACAGTATGTGTACTGAACAATAAACAACAGGCTAACGCGAGGATTATTACACATTGTTAAAGCAGGGCGTTAATTGATGTCGCGACGAAATGGTAGGCGGTGATAAATCGAGCAATAAAGTACTTAACTGTTTGTGCGCTGTTTGATATCTTGTTTCATATATTTCTAGTCAATTTTATCCCGTGTACCAACTGTTTTGCATTCTTACTGGGTTGCATCTAGGATGCTGGGATTAGATGCTGCTTTGTCTCGGATCTGTCTGGAAGTCCGGCGAAAAATATTGCAGCGGTCAGTCTTGTAGGTGCAGTGGCAGGCAATACAACAGATAATATTTTGTCTACCTCACCAACAGCACCATTACAATATTAATGTGCTTCTTGTTGCTTCTTGAAAGCAATATTTGGTTTGATAATTTATACTGAATTATTTACATGAATGTTAAACGCAATAACCACAATAGCCACCTCATGTGCCTTTCCAGTTTTAGTGATAGGCACTATAGAGCCCCCAGTGACCAATATTCATCATATTGCTGAGAAGATTGTCGTACAACCCTCGTGATTAACGGGTAACTTTAATTCCAACCCAAAAAGCTTTGTTATCTGACCACGTATTGTAAATACAGTCACATCTTGGAACTGAATCAAAGTATGTGTTATTTCGAATAAACACCATATCTATCACAACAATTAAGAACGAAAAGACAAAACCATCTTCAAGACAACATCCTATTACTTTCGAATGTACTTAAATTCAGACAGGGGCCGAAACTAGAACCACGTGGCTTCCAGATATTAAGCACAATTATCCGACGCATAGCTATAATTAAAAAAGGGACGTATATGTGAACTGCATGGTTATGAGTATAGCCGTACTTCTCACAAAGGAGCATAAAAAGTTTGCCGGGGAATATAATATTATTCTGTTTGGTGAGACTCGGAAAGTTTCCAAACCTAATAACCTACGTTGCAAAGGATCAAATGACTCCTTTTGAGAGCACCAAATAGCATTAATGTCAAGATTGAGCTGCTTATGAAATATTCCACAGTATATTTATCCGTTTGTTGAGAGCATTATTTCTATGTATCAATTGCCGACTCTTCACCATGCCACATATCGGACCTATTCATGTCGCGTCATCATCTCCCGACAGACCTGCATCTCATGCACTCCAATGTCTTGCTTCTTACCCTTGATGTCAATCCTTACAGCGTTTGTATAAATACTGTTACTAAACCCTCTTTTCTATTTAACACGGGCTTTACTGCTCCAAAAAAACTGGCGAACATTATTTAAATACGCTAGAGATATATAAGGTTATTGCATTTTAAACATTATTACATATCCGTCCTTTCTTCCTTTCTGACCTTTGACGCATTTGTAATTTATGGCTATAAGACGCCTATTTATATACATTGCTGAAACCAAGTATTCGAAATTATCTACATTTCTCGCCGGAAGGTTTCTTGAGTCCTCTAATTTATCTTCTTTTCTGTGGCCCGATGCATCTGGTTTCATTAAATGAAAGACGTATATGTGGTTTGAACTACAACAAGTCAAAAGCTCTACCCTGACCCCGTTAACGCTTTCTATTAATAACCGACCTATGCTGTTGTATTGCATCAGATGTTATTGCAATAACTACACCACTTTTGGAGTTCTTCCCAACATGTGATCGTGTTCGACATCTGCTAATGACAGAACCCTTATTTGTAAGTGGAAAGACGGCCTCGTGGCCCAACCCTCCATTTATTATGCACTGAGGCATTCATTGTGACAGCCATGGGTGGAGTTCCCGCTGTTTGTCAGTGAGTACATATATATATATATATATATATATACACACACACATATATAAATATATATATATATAAATATATATATAAAATATATATATATATATGTATATTCATATATATATATACAAATATAGACATATATAATAAATATAGATATATATATATTATATATATATATATATATAGAGATATACATATATATATACATATTATTATATATATATATATATATATATATATATATAGATCATATATATAGATAAAGGAATATATATAAAGATATATATATAGATCTATATCTCTATCTCTATAGATATCTATATAGATATATATCTATCTCTCTATCTCTATATATATATCTCTATATCTATATATATATATATATATATATATATATATATATATATATATATATATATATATATATATGACACACCCCACGGGATCTAGCTAATAGTTATTGCACATGGTCCCTTTCAATTGTGAGTCTGATTTATTTGATGTCTTTGAATCTATTTAACTGTGATTGGTGCTTCAGAGCTCCTCTGTTCCCCAACATCTTGAAACACGCTGGTCATTGGGAGAGAATCACACCAGAGTTGTTAATTTGTAACGCTGGTAGAAGAGCTTAATACTTACCAATTGTGCAAGCAGTCTTCACCTACAACCAATTGGCTGGTACGAATATAAGCGTTTTGAGAAATATATAAAAACAAGTCTACGAAAAACCTTTCGTAGACTTGGGTCCACGAAAGGATATACCCACATGGTCCACATAAAGTCAATGCACTGTTTACAAATATTTCCATTTGACCATTTTAATATGATTGTCTAGTCTTAATAACGTGCAAACTTAATCTTTTACGAATGATTTCTTTGAATTGTTAATATTAAAGCGACATCAGATTTTAACAATTAACCATTCATTGACATAGCCTAAATACCTCAATATCTTCTTTATAACCATAAATACTTTGACCCAAACGGTCAAAATAATGTTTAATCATGAGCGTAGAATATGTTAACTTTCAGTTTTTAAAAATCTGGATTTGATTTTAATTTTTACACCAAATAACTCCATTTTGCTCATTATTCGTCAATTTACAACTTTGAATAAGTTCGCAAAACGCTGCCTATATATATATATATAACATATATATATATATATATATATATATATATATATATATATATATATATATATATATATATATATATATATATATATATATATATATATATATATATATATAGATATATATATATATATATATATATATATCTATATATTTACTTTGTATTAAAGGAAATAACTGTGCGGTGTCCTGTCTTATTGGCATTCACCAATGCTCATGCATAGCGCGTTTCATAGTTTAACAGGATATTGATCGTAAAACTATCCGAATATATCTATCTTCTTACATAGTGGCCGACGCTGTGGAATAGCTGAGTCACATCGGTCAATATGTTTTGCCCAAGGGCCAAATGTCGTTTGCGAGATGCAACAAAATCACACAATAAACTGTTCGGGAACAGGAGCTGAGCTGCCAAACCAACTACCGCAACGTCATTAAGCCATGCTTCATTGCCACCATCTCGGCTCGTCATTGCCCATATATTCACCGATATTGATATATAAATCTTCCGGCACAGTAACCGGGATGGATTTAAACACGACGCTGCTCTTAAAGGGGTGATATGTAGGTAGTACATTCAGACCTATATGTTACAGTAGCATATGAATTTTAGTTTCATATTACATCCGTCGTGACTCGCAAACCCATGCTCTGGATATCATCTCGTTAGTACACCTAATCGACTTTTATTAAAATGACAACTCATGTTCATGAAATAAAGCCTTTATAGATCAAGAATTACAAAAGGTGATAAGTGCTTACCTTGAATGCTAAAGACATTCAATGTCAAATCTGAACTACCTTGGCTGTAAGTTATGAATTAATGTATGCAGCGAAGAAGCATGAAAGAAAATAATGATCCAAGTTGGAAATACCACGCTGGGTGCCGTTTTATAAAGCAACCAATCGCAAAGCATAAATGTTTTAACGAATGTCTTACAATACACATTATTTAGTTAGGGTGGCTGTCTGCGGGCGTGCAAATGTAGACCATAACAAGCTTGACGCTCGTGCAATGACCTGGTCAATCAGTGCACATCTCCGTATACAGTGGGACACAACATCCCCGCACTCATATCGATCCGTCTGGGTGTCTGGGCAGTTGCATTCCCAAGATAGTCAGTAAGCTCCCGGCAATTAGTATGCTTCACTACGTTATCTCCACTGCCACTGAATGTGGGTTTTGCTTTGGTTGTTAAGGTTAAATGACGCCTTGTGTGTAATTTGTCATATGTAGTTAAGCACATCATGCCATAACTTGATGTCAAGTATTTCATGCATTATGCGTGTACATAGGTCATGTATTGAACACGAGTTGAACGATCTGCCTCGTTCTGTACCTCTTGTGTAAGATCAACAAGACATTTCATAATACGAGGCGAATATTAGGGCGACGAATACGTTTCTACCTTGTCTCTTAAACGGATGTGTCTGTAATCAATTTATATTATGTGTATTTGAGGTATGCAGTCTATTCTACAAATGTTGGCCTATATCTGCAAACAATTACAGTAGCACCAATATGACTGACAAAAGGTTAAATCGATTGATAACCGGTGCAAGCGGATGCAAGGCGGTGCTGTATAACATTGTTCAACCACTGGCTACAATGTTAACATAAAGCTAGGCATGAATTAGGCGGAAGTTGCCTGTTACGAGCGCTAACGGGGGTTCGACGCACGTCAGATTATGCTAACTGCAAGAGTACCCTAAATGGTGCTGATATCCGGATTCCAAAGTTGGAATGGCTGTATATATTTCTGTTGTTCTTAAATAGACTTTCAATTCCTTATTTTTCACTTCCAGCCAAAAATAGACCATATTTGGAAGCTCATGTATTATTAATTCCGTAAGCGCAGAAACGTCATCACTCTGCGCCGATCGCCGCCGGCGGGTGTTTAGTTTGCGCTATTTTCTTTGCGATAATGGACGATCAAACCAAGAAACGAAGAAAAGGTGGAGGGAGAAAGAAGCTGTTAATAGATTCAACAAATAAGAGAAGGAAGCGGGAGCTAGACCAGCTGTGGTCAAACACGAGGGTGTCTTAAGATAGGCATTCAGGGAAGTGAAGAGTGTGACCAACGAAGAAGCTGCAAAGTTTTTGCTGGACATGTAAGTAATCTCGTTGTATTATGAATACCCTGCTATCGAACCGGTCTGTATTGAATCGACTTGTGTAAATTGCACCGATTAAATAAAATCTAACCTCCTATTGTGAGACCATTGCACCATTTAGATTTGTAAATTGTTTTTGCGAACATACCTTACTTACTTTGTAAATTTCAGGTAGAGAAATTATTGCATCCTCTTGACCCTAATTCAATTGCTGGTGATCAGGTGTTTGTCATACCTTGCCTGCAGTCAAGTTGTGACAATGGACTACAACAGGCATAGGGATAGGACATATGCACTCAAGTAGGGTTGGTCAGCCAATGTAAGTCTCTCATGACCACTCAACTACGCACTGACTAAATGTCCTATCAGAAAACAAAATACTGATGCTGCACAGGTAATGTGTTCTAGCTATTTGGCCATGTAATGCCATTTGTTGTATTACAGGTACAGCACACGCTTCAACAAGCAGTCAAAGACGTGGTTATCGGTTTAGAGGCCAAGATTTACGGCCATATATCAGATATGATGACAGAAATCTTAAGACCCAAGCAATGCGACAGCACTCACAACAACACCCACAACGCTCTGCTGATGACCCCGCAAAATCAGTTTGAACATTGCTCCTTTGCCAGGCCATCTACCCAAGAAACGGTTGCAGGAGTCTCGTTTTGATTAAAAATATGATTTGGAAATTTGTTTTTGTTGAAATGTACAAATCTTTTATTAGTCACATTCTTTTGTCTGTAAATCCAAACTGTAATAGAAGAACTCATGTAATTGGCAAATAAATAATACATGAACTCATTTTAATGTCACTTCTTTTTTTATCAGGGCTAGAATTATGAACATAAAAAGTCAAATCTGAGGATAAGTGTCATGACTAATTGATAAAATAATGTGTGCATATTTCTGTTCTTCTGTGTTTGAGATACGAAAAATTTACTAATATATGAATGCTCATTCCATAAAACAAATAGACAATAAGTTATCAGATTGTTGAAGCAAAAATGTTCAGAACAAATAATACAATATGTTTTGTGAGACTAGGCAATTTATAATCCACACAAAATTACCAATCAGAACAATGTGATGTTTCCTGATTTAAATTAAGAATTAAAACATTTAAGCTTAGTATATTACCAAAACCTATTTGTATTAAGCCTGTAAACTGTCTATACTTGTTAAGGAAGAGATCTCAGATCTTCCTTACACAACCGGAGAGAGTTACCCTCCTGTTGCACTCCTCCAAAAATCCATGAATCCACAGAACCAATTGCTGATAGGCGCCGTGTCTAAGCATCTTTTTGTGTGTCCTCGACAAACGCATCCCATAGCAAGTCCACCCGGTACCTGTTAATAACCGCAATGACCATCGGGTCAAGCACAACTCCTTCCATCTGAGGTAGTGCATGTGTGCAAAAGTCTGGGCTGTTAGTGCAACATTGCCGCTCCACAGGGGGAGGCATTTCCCTACATTGAAGGCAGATGCCACAGTCTGGTGAAGTGGTAGTTGATGGAGGGTGGAATCCTTCTTTCGGCGGTGTGGGTTGTCGGATGATTGTAAGCGCAAACTGTGGCTGTCTTTCTAACCAGCAACTGCCGCACCACATCCAAATCCAGCCACTGCACTAAATTCTGAAAATATGAGTAATCATAAGTCTTCATTTTGATGGAATGAATATCACCAATGCAAATCTCTCTCTGTGACCAAAATTGCATCAAGGTTTTTGGAGCAGCTGAAGAGTGCTAACTGCTGAGTTGTACAATACCTTCAATTTCTCCTTCTGTGACAGCTCTAAAGATTTATCAGCCACTCTACTCTGCTGTAGGGTCTGGTTAGTTATTGGTGTGTTGCAAAGGTAGCCTCTGCGAACAAGATTGACTTGCTTTCGGCCTGTCGAGGTCTACAAACAAATGAGAACCAATGGAAATTTATGGTTGGATAAGTCCAAAATTGGACCTATTTACTGACAAAGTGATTCAATTAGGTAAGGCAAGCCCAAAAGTACCTTGTTTGAAGAAGGTGGGGCTCCTCTGCTACCTCTTCAGGCTGGTCTGTAACCTCCACCAACTTGGACACATGTGTCATGGTGAACAATTTTAAACCATTAAACTCATCCTTCCCAGTCATAATGGATGTATTGAGTTCAATAAAATACCCTTGATAAGAATCAAATTAAAAAGGAACCAACCTCAGTTCCACACACGTTGTCAGAATCTGTACCATGACCCCTTCCACTGCCTCGTCTTGTACGTGATCCCCTCCTTGGCGTTTTGATTTCCTTTAAATTTGAAAGTGGGTTGGTTCAATTTAATTAATGAATGAACATGACAAGAATAATTCAATCAATAATGTTACAGTGTTTGAGCCAAAAGCCCGCAAAAGTCAGCCAAACTCATATGATGATACATACCACCGTAACTTCTAGCGCGGACGTTTCTGTACACAGGGATTTACATTGGCTGGCCGCTATTTTCTCTGTAGGGTTTATGTATGCATAGAAGATAGCGACCGGCCGGCCAATTCAAATCCCTGTTTCAGTTCACTATAACCAGATAACGAAGACGTCCTGAGGAAGACCCCAGTCCCTTGATTTATAATACAATTTATGAGTTCATTCAGGAATATTCCAATAGTTTGCTATGAAAAAGCACCGATAATTGCATATGAAATAATCCAACTTCGAACAAGTGTCATGGCTTTACACTCCAAAACGTGACAGACTAGTCAAGAATATCGTTTTTATTACGCTTGAACATGCGCAGCCTCAGGGCACCGGTTGAACGGTAGTATAAATATAATATACTAAGTCTAAGGGCTACCTCAGGGTTTGTTCGCAGGTGTAACGCTATTTATTGTTAAATTTACGGTAATCTATTGTACCGATAGTGTTCACTTTATTGAGGCGGGTTCTTTTTTTTTATATAACATTCGAAAACTCCAATCAAAAAAGAGTCATACAAGAAATGTAGGAATCAAAACACTCCATTTCGGCTGCATGCGTTTCCACCTCCTGTCGAATCTGCGCTGCGCGTGACGTCACGACTATGTGTTGTAAACAAATGACCCTTTAATACGCATGCGTAATTTTCACACCGACATGTGCTCATGTTTGTAAACATGCGTGTGACCGACAGATTTCGATACGGTGTAATTGACGATATAGTGTTGAACTAGTCCGCAAAATGGTTCATTTGGGTTCTAAAATAGTTGTTCTTTTAAATGGAGCAAAGAAACCGCATGCCATTTGTTTTGAACAAATGCACCTCTAATAGATGGCCGTTCGGTAAGATAATGACGCAGGTAAAATATTGTGTTCTTGTTATTGTGTTATTCCAGCAAAGTAGCCTAGTACTACGTCAGCAGTTTTTTTTAATGCATTGATAACTTACATATGAGAACTACATGGTTTGTAACCTAACGCCCGAATGTCGCCTGATTATTTCGTCGGCACAGGTCCTCAGTGTAGAAAAGATTGAGTGCCTTTCCCTATAATCATAAGTTTTCCACAGCCATCAAGTCAGTCCGCTTATTTTGAAAGTTAATTTGTACATTCAGGGTCCTTTGATCGCGTGTAATTAATTGTAAACTTAACGAACTTCTTGAATATACACTGATGTTATTATATTGCCCTCACCTTGCTGATAGTCCATCATACGACCTAACACTGCCTGATTGTATCATGTTCTATCCTATTTTAACTCCAGGCACACCTTGTTACTGTCCGTAGAGGACGTCAATCCTCATTACTCTGCTTGTCTGGCCATTGTCGTCTGACCCTTAACTATGTCTGTAGGGAATGTTTGTTAAATTGCTGTCAAGACATGATCAGCTTACCATAACTCGTGTAACTAATGAAACAGAAATCAAATGTAGGTAGCTACTCCCTCTAGGCAGTTCGACTATGAAGTCTATTCACACTCGTTATGCCATTGGGATATAGCGCCGAGATTAAGCGTTAGCCTTACACATTCGTGTGGACAAGTTTAACGAGTCAACGCCATAAGAACTCGTCATTGTAGGTATATGGCAGGGAATTTTATTCCCAAGCCATATCCGTTCCCTGTTGTTTTGGCACCATGACACCATGGTTATAATCACAACCTGATGTTCGAGTCGATACTATGTATATTCTCCCCATTTAAATACCCAATACGCCGCGTCGTAACAACTGATACAAAGTTCTCTATATAATTCGTTATGGCAATAAATTTGTTAAAAACAGTGATAAACATAAAGATTAGTAGAAATAATCGTCCTTGTTAGCATCAACACATATCGATATATTTCAGTTTTGCCAATTTACTCATTATATTCATTAAATCAGTTTGGCGTCAAATACTAACGAGTAATTTAGGCCGTTGGACTATCTGTTGCATCAGCCTCATTTGTTCCTTTCATCAAATTGCCTCGTGCCCATTCTTTTACATATACAAACTGATCGTGCGAAGAATCCCTGCATAATTAATTGCACAGTTCATTGCCCGGTTAAATGTTTACATCAATACACCAGCCGCCACGACGATTCAATCTAATGATTTTATGAGGCTTTAAGTTTTATTCGAAGTGCGCGAGACATTGATCGCAATGGATATCATAAGCATTTTATAACCGATGAAAAATTAGGGAGTGCATGTTCGACTTTGCGCTTGGTTGTAGGTTGTATGAATAATGCATGGTTCGCTTGTCGTGTCGTTTAATAATCCATATGCGGGATATAATCCATCAAGGAGCAAGCATGGACAGGTTCAATAGGTGTCTAACATAAACATGTTATCAAATTAAGCAAGATAAGTTTTGATTTATGTCAAGTGCAAAACAACCGGATCATATTGCCTCGTTCCGACATGGTCCTGTGTCGCTGTGATCATCGGATGCATATGTAAAACCTAGAAATCGTTGCCATTAAGCCTCATGCTGTCATGTCTTTTTTCAAGATGAGGATTGTGCAGGAAGTAGAATGCAATAAATATATTAGAAAACGGGTGAAACTGCTAAGCGAAAGTCACACGATAAAGGCTCGCAATCATCCATTGCCAATTTGATTATAATCTTACTTATCAGAAATGATATTTTTTTTTGAAATGTCGGAGTGAAAGCAATCAAAAATATGAGAACATTGAATTCATTACCATCACCAAGGAACAATTCGTTCAGGTAATCGTTACCGACAAGCAGTAGATTTTATTCTGGCTACATTACGCTAAGTTTGGGATATATGCGCTGCCCTTTTGAATAAGTGCTTTTTTCTGGAAATGGCTTGTCATTAAATGGAAGCCCCATTGCCCTATGATCTGTGTCCTATGTGATTTATTCAAAATCCTCGATGCAATGGCTATCATATCGTTAATGCATTCCACGGAGTCACAGAGTATTGATATGGTAAGTTTCATCAATCACATTAGGAAAATGAAGTTAAGTTAAGCAATTATTTTGTGAACTCGTGAACACTTTCTATCTCTCTACTCGCTCATAAAAATATAGTCATATGCATTGCATTTGACGTGAGACGTAAGAATGTGCATGTAAATGTGCAACGGATAATACAAATGAGTTATTTGATCGGTTTCTATTAATTAATATATGTAAAGATATAACTGACAAGTCACGTCGATTGCGTAATATTTGAGGTAGACTGCATCTGCGTTTATTGCCCACTGTGAATCTTTTTCACCAAACCAACTGCATGGTATGTCAATTACAGTTTCTAACAGACTAAGAACGCAGAATGATTCACCACAATTAGCGTAATGTAGCGATACCTATCACAAATTGTATGCAGAGCATCTGTACCATAGCGAGTATGCTTGGAGTCTGAAAACAATAACCGGGCACATATATTACATGCGATTTTAATAATTGGTTTGAGGTTTTTTTAGTCAATATTTGTATAAGAGGGTAAACTGCAGGATATTGTCTACACTCTCGCATTCTCCAACTCGCGCAATCTACCTACATATTGAGAACAATTATGAAGTTGCCTCAGGAAGCCAATGTTATGCTGTTGACATAATGCGCCATCTGGCCATTCCAATGGCTCGCTTAGCAGATTAAGGTTTGGGCCTGAAATGTCAGTGACAGTTTACGTCCTGTTCCAATCTTTCCTTCACGAGGCAGCTAAATCCCCTTCTTCTCAACTCTCCCTCATCCTATCAATGAACCAAGCAAACAAAGCGCATATGAATGAACATAAAGTAGCGCTTTATGTCAGCCTCAATTCTAGATTGTAAGATTGTAAGTTTCTACAATTGCAAGCTTACAAAGAAGCATAATGGTTATTCTTGAATCCAGAATAGACCTTACAATTATTGGAGCGCGAATAGATGTTGGTGTATTCTGTGATATGCCCCTACAGAAAGTTGGTGTATTCTGTGATATGCCCCTACAAAAGCTAAGTACACCTGGAGGTGGGGTTATAGTGCACTGTTAAGATTAGCCTCGAGGCTGTCATTTGTGTCTATTGTAAAATGGGTGTTGCATTGAAGCAGCATCATATGGCTTTAACCATTTACATAGCGAGTCTGCAAAAGTAACGCATCGTTCACAAGACGAGTATACGGGTTATTGCTAATTGCCTTGTTGTTTTCTTCCAATAAGGACACTGAACTACTTATTGAGCAGCCTGTATTGGTAGTATTGATCACTGACGTATTAAATCAGAATGAGGATGTTATTATAGGGGGCACTGAGAGAATCGATTGGACGTTGTATTATTTGTATGATAAACAACAAACCAATAGCCGCACTCCAGTCATTGAGATCATAGACAACTGATATATTACTGCGCAGTAGACAGCTATCTCGATTCAACTCCTAAGGACCAATTTGCAGCAGACATTTTCCATACTATGATTTTAATTTCCGAGCGCAATACCCTGACTGCAAACGGCCCGAAAAGAGTATCAATACCGAGAGCTTGAAGTCAACGCTTAATAGCAAGTATTCTGAAATGTATTAGCAGTGTACAATAAATGGCGCTCTTTGACATGATTTAAACACAGAAGTCATTCTTGTCATCAACACTTATTGGCAAATTGTATCACGCGTACTGAAGATATACATTTGAAATGCATCAATGGATACCTACTCAAACTATGTATTTTCGATTTATAGTTTTGATGCTCGACATTTAATTTGTTTTGTGGAAGAAGAAGCTGTGGCAAATGCGTCATGCAAATGATTTTTGTACTGAATTCAGCTGGCTGGTGAATATTTACTGTGATTTCTGCCAAGTTAATACATCGTAAAATCGGTTTGACTTCTTTCATTATTCGACAAATTGTTTGCACTGGATTGCTTAATAACTTAATCAATCGCTAATAGATCAGATTATATCAAATGTATAGATGAATTGTGTGCTATGACATATATACAAGCACAATCCAGTACAACCTTCAATAAATCAACTATGATCAGAGATAGGATTGCCTGTCACTGTCTCCTTCGGGTAAAGAGCTCTAAAAAGGCGGGTTTTTCAGCTGGTGAAACTCGTCTGTGGGTTGATGTTGCCTCCTGGCTAGACGCATTAACGTTATTGCGTCACAGCATCAGTATCATCGTGGGTCTGTTAAGAATCTTGATTAGCCATGCACCATTCATAATATTCAGTTATCCAGGGAAAGATATTGTAAATATCGTTTTAACATCATCCTAGCGCATCGTCAAAAGTGGACAGGCGCATTGCTTGTACTGGATCGTGCTATGATTTATTTCTTTAATGTCAGCATCAAACCTAACGTTTACCTACATAGGAGGTTAGGGTGCTAGTTAAAACTTAATACACTGCTTACTCTACTTGGTTTAAGCATACAAAAGGCCCGAAAGGAAACAAGAGCATTGTCTAATAGCCGTATGGCTATTCTCAGGTGATTGATGTGCCGCACAGGCATTGCTGGAATGTTTGGCAGTGTGTTTGCGTATACAAATGACTCACAGATGAATAACACTTCGCTGTTGTTACGAGCATGTTGACTTCTTTGTGGCAAAACAACTATTGTGCCTTTTTCAAATTATACTTACTATCCTAGGATAACTCCAATACCTGCCTCCTCATACTTTGGTACATTAATCGCCCATAGAGTTATGTGAACTATTTAATCATTGTGTTTGTTATGTTTGATATTCGGTAATTGCAGAATAGATTCTATGAAACATGTTGTCACTCCCGCAATAATGGCCCCAGATGTGGTTTGAATATTGGGTGATATTTCGACCGTGTTGAATACAATTAAGCCTATGAACCTTGACGATGCACGTCAGGACCAGTGAACCAGTAGATATGTCGGGCGTCTGTAAATGGTGACGTTTAGGATTATTGTCGTTCCTGTATGTTTCTAGCGCACACGTATACATCATTTTACATCAGAATTTAACATGAACAACCCAATATTTCATAGACCAGTGAGTTCTATCTGTTGAATTGCACAGGACAATGTACACTTTCTAAACATATCATAGCACTAATGTGCACAATCCATAGTACACGTTGTACGTACAACAGTTTACGTACAATATAAAGCTCCTTGGGTGTACGCTGCATGATATCTGAAATGATGGATGCGTTATCACGCTTCATATAAAACGTTTTAGTGCGATTCATTTTTCGTCATTGTCAGTCATATGTGCATTGCAATAAATTTAATTCATGAGAGACACTATTATTAGCTACATAGTAAGGGTTCATTACATGTTGACATTGTTGGTTGCTTCGCAATGAACTTGCTTGTGTTCTCACTGATGTTAAACTGCACCAATGCCAAAATGTCCTTCGAGTTGACGAAAATTATCCTTTGAAATGTATGGTTAGGGAGACTTCAGAATATTATCTTATTATTTACATGAATTGTTATTCAAAACTGTGTCTCAATTGAGAAAGCCACAGTTATAACATCACAAACAACCGAAATCTTGTCTTATACCTATGTAACCAAGCGCTGCTCTAGTTTGGCATGCCAAGGGTCGGTGTATGACGGGTACTAACTTTGTCCAAGCAGAGGAATTTCAAGTTTGATGCATTATTGTCCACAACCAAGTGACGATGCCGCCATACCAACAAAATCGTGCGCTGGCTGAAATAGGAAATTGACAAGATGAAGGCTCCACAACATCGCATGATACAAACGCACTTGTTTTTGGATCAAGCTCTGGGTTGAGCCGACAATAAGTGCTGACTAGGTCTACGTCTACAATTTGGAGAACATGGCCGACTGCTTCCTAGTTTGAAGCAGCTGAGGTTTAAAGAACGAGGATGCACTATTCAAGCAATCTACGTCCATGCGCATAGTTTGTATATCATAATGGCAGTCTATCATGAAAATATTGCATGTTAATTATATATAGTTATATATATATATATTATATATATATATTTATATATATATATATATATATATATATATATATATATATGTGGTGTGTGTATATATATATATACATATAGATATATATCTATATATATATATATAGATATCTATATATAGATATATATATAGATCTATATATAGATAGATATCTGTATATCTCTATATGTATATCTATATATATATAGATATATATCTCTATCTCTATCTATAGATATATATCTATCTCTATATATATATAGAGATTATCTATAGATCTATCTCTCTCTATATATATATCTCTCTATATATATCTCTCTATCTCTATCTATCTATATATATATCTCTATCTATATATATATATATCTATATCTCTATATATCTCTCTCTATATATATATATATATGCGAATTCAGCATTTCGAGATAGTACAACACAATTTAGCAAATGGCTATTACTTAGCTTTAGGCTACTGTTAAGTGATAGGTGTCTGATTAACAATGCTTGATAAATTATGGACTACATAAGACAAACTCAGGTTGCGCATTAACTGCTGTAGACAATACAATGACTAGTTATGCAGTGAGAATGTGATATACTACCTCAGGGTGTGCCTTGGAGAGACGGTTTACTTGTTAGTAGTTATTGAATAGGGCGACACTCTATTATACTTGTTGTCGGAATCCTTTAAGATGGATTGGTCCCTAGAGAAGGGTATGGTTTTTGTGGGAAATTAACATCTATCACTACCCGAGAACCAACAAAGTCATGCATATCTTCCTTTGTGGAAGTGCCAACACTGCTGTAGCCAAACGTATCTAACAGGATGCAACGGGGCAATTGCTTTTCTCATACGTTATTATATGATGATTGTAAAAAACAAATTAGAAAAACGATTTAACAAAAGCCATAACAACTGTCAAAATAATGACTGACAAAATCATGATTCGGTGCTTGTTTTCACCTCAAGATAATGAGGGAATAATGCTGCCAGATAATGAGGGAATAATGCTGCCAGATAATGAGAGAATATTGCTGCCAGATAATGAGGGAATAATGCTGCCAGATAATGAGGGAATAATGCTGCCAGATAATGAGGGAATAATGCTGCCAGATAATGAGGGAATAATGCTGCCAGATAATGAGAGAATATTGCTGCCAGATAATGAGGGAATAATGCTGCCAGATAATGAGGGAATAATGCTGCCAGATAATGAGGGAATATTGCTCTTATACGATTCTACATAATGAGATAAACCCGGGCGCAAGAGAGAACTGAGCCAATGAGGACAAGTTGTTGAAAATCAAGCGGCAAAAAACCAAAGCGACAGCAAGAATATAGAAATAATGCAAGATACAACCAACATCATGCTCTATATATATATATGTATTGGCGATCGTTATGGGACGAGTGCTTCGTTATAGTACCCTTTATCATGCGTGTAAATAGTACATTAAAAGAAAGGTTTTCTAATCCATTGTTCTGTTGTCTTAACATCCTTATATCGACCCGGAAATCGCCCTTCATAATAAATTAGACGGTCAAATTAATTCAAAACATTTCGCTGCGTCTTATGATTTCTGAAAAGTCGTATGTGGCACTCATTTAAAGTTTCAACTGAGCACTGTGTTCCCGGTAATAGGGCATCTTGCTCTTACTTTGTGCTAGTACACGTTTTGAAGTGTATGCTGGTGTGTTATTCGAGTATGTGTACTGAACAATAATCAACGGGTATTGCAGGTATCATTACGCACGGTTAAAGTGGGTGTTTAATTGATGTTGCCACGAAGTCAATGGTAGGCGGTGTGAAATCTATCAAAATCGAGCAATTAAGTAGCACAGACTGTTTGTGCACTGTTCGATTATCTTTATTAATCAGAAACTGCTATCAACTGGCACAGTGCAAAAACGTTAATCCAAGACCGCTTGGTGAGGTCAAAGTGACAGGTCATACGCCTCGTCTTGCTGACAGTTGTTGTATTAGGGTGTCCACCTCAATTTAAATATGAACAATATACCTCGACCATAATGATTTGTAAAATGGATTATCTCTTACTTAGGCGTTTGTGTAGGGTGTTGAAGAACCATACATAGAGCTGGTCAAATCGTTTTGGATTGAGGATGTATAGGTTTATAATTGGTATTTTTGTATATGATTATTTTATATGTAGAACAATTTATTCAAGCAGAGTATTCACAATTCATAATATAACATCCCAATACCCTACACAAATCACAGATGTGACCCTTATGTATTCACCGCCGTGACCTCAATCTTAGACCCCGCTGTTACCCACTGTCTTCTCCACTTCACTTCCTGCCATCACGCCACACTCGTCGTCACCGAGACTCCACCCTAATTCTTACTGCGACAAGCAACCTCTAAGTGTAATGCACAGCCGTCAAGATGTCTGTGTAGATCAATGTGCAACTTGCTAGACATTGAACGTAGATTTAGCCTCGAAAGCGACGACCTTGTGAGCAATAATGCAGAATGCCAAGTTCTTAGTGCACTCGTTGCAAAGAGGCTTTTCACCAATATTGCCCCAATTTTTTTAGATTGCTAACTTTTTTTGTCCTCCTGCTACCTCAGTACCTATGATATTTTATATTAACAATTACCCTAGCTAGACCCCTTTAAACATTTTAGTATGTGACAGCTGTAAAGATATAGTTCCAATGACTTGACCTGGAAGTAAGTGCACTTGCAGAAGCCTGTCATTTCTATTCCAATAGGGCGATATCACAATAGTAATTTGGTTTTGACATATGTTTAAAAGTCTAATCAATGGGAGTATAATAACCGCATCAGGTTGGATGTATTGAATACCCAACCTTAGATGCAATCAAGCATTTGTGCTTCCTTAAACGTTAGCTTCAAATCGAGTAAGTTCTCCTAGTCCGATTGGTGGGATTTACAATAGTACATTAATGAGGAAACTACACCAAAAAAAATTATTAAGATCATTGCTACTTATATATCAACTCATAAGCGTCACTGATATTTTTCATGCACATCAGACTGTTATTCGAAACATTTTGTGTTAAACAACGCACATTATTACTCCTCGCCCCATTCGCTTAACACCCCAGTTTAAGACGAACTATCTTGTCAGATTATCTGTAACGTGCACACGATATAACTGAATTTCGAGGCATTTAGCAACCTACGTCTCGCCTGCTCTATAAACTGCATAGTGACAGGAATTGAAGCACTCTAAAAATATTATAATTATTTATCTCGATCGCGATCTCATAGGTGACAATATCTGAAAATAATATCGCAATTGCATCTGCTTCCATACAAATATTGACGTGTCTGCTACAGTGTGATGAATGACCAGTTTTTTGGATTTTGGTAGAATGGCACTGGAGTGTGATTCTTCAACAACTCTTGATTATGTTTGACCAATGCAATTAACAAAGAAGGTGGCGCAATATCAGAACATAGTAGGTCGGTGAATATGAGCACACGCCTTCAATCATGCTAATGGCTTACAATGTATTGTATTTGCTCACGTCTCTACAAATCTCTTATGATAGCAATTATAACCACCGTCGGATGTATGTCTAGTCTATGTCAAATATATTTGGACAATGGTCATAATTATAGTCCAGCCATACACGATGTATACGTGACGGTGAATAAAACCATGGTAGGAGTACTCGCTAAAATTTTGTGTTGGCTGTCATGTCCCATATCCGAGCATTATTATCAAATGGGGTGATTTCTTTTGCATTTAATATTTCATTAGATAGGTCAGGGGTAAATCGAAGTCTTATGTCTAGTTGATATAGTTTGGTCATTGCCCAGAGGTTGCAGGAGAAGCCGCGCACTTTGCCCATGTTTACAAAGTGGAATAGATTAATGGTCGTGCATTGTTGAACAGAACACCAGGAATGGCGCGTTTACATAATGATATACGAATGAAGTCACGATAATATATTCGCTGTCAGTCCAACTGACAAGGCTTACTGACAAATCTAACTGCACAAGTATGAACCGATAGTCCCTTTCTTTTGCTAGAGTATACAAATAACTGCCTGCATGATAAATGTTTTAACATTCGTTAAGTGGTATGCCCGTTGTCTAGTTGCAAATTAAACATCAGTCTGTCCCAAACAATCCCAGAGTCTGTCAATCACTACGTTGGTAAACTCTGTGACACGCCGACACAAATTACATCACTACCTGAAAAGTACGCTCCTACGATTTGCCTGGCTTTTGGTCGTCATTTGTGTCTATATTACTACAGGACAACATCGTCATCTGGCTTTGGTCATATACATTGTAGGTCTGCAAATGTAGCGCATTCATAGAATGTTAATACGAGTTATGACCAATAATTCAATCCTTTCTTCCCACAAGGACCAATCAACGAGAGCCGAAAGAGTATGCTATCATTTTTAGCTTTGTCACAAGCATTTGATTCACTCATTAAATTAAGCACAAATAACAGTATTGTGGCTGCATTGTACATATGATGATTGGTCACATGTATCAATTGATAACAGTACACTACAGCAGCAGTTGGCCCATCTGATTCTTAGTGGACCTCGCCTTTAGCGACAATAATTATATCGCTCACAAAGCCCGACATAATCCATTTATATCCCCATGTAATGACAAAGCCGATAGCAACAGTGAGCCGCATAGAGAAAACCATCATTGGGCTCTAGTCAAGAACGGCAACCTTAGCGATAGACTCCACCACTGATCCTGCCTCGGTAAAGGGATCATAATACGAATGGAATATATCCGCTGCTTGATTAAAGGGAACCAATGACAGGAGGGCTTAATAGCAGGTATCCGGAAGATGTTTGATAGTGTGCAACGCTTTGTCGTCAACATATATTGGTGCATTAATATTTACACATATATATTTCAAACTTCTCGGATAGATTGTAAGCCACACAGTTAGCACGTAGATGATTAATTAGTTTTGCGAGGGACTTCTAGTAGGCGAAATATCTGATTCTCTCTCCGACAATATATGTTTATTGAATGAATCCCATGAAATATTGACAACACCGCAAGTTATGAACTTACTCTTGTGCTTTCAAAATCGTGGTAGAATGTTTGCACGCTTTTTATGCTGTAACGATTACATTGTCTTTAAGGCAACGTACTAGTTTATCGCGAAATCAGTACCAATACTGAATGACAGCGTCAAATAGTACCCAGCGATTCAAATGGACAGAGAACATTCATTGCATCGTGCAAGATGTGTTTATTGTATTGGCGGACTATTTCATGGCTAACTTAAATATGTTCATAGTCAGCTTCCCATTAGAATCGTAGCATCGCAGGCCAATCAGTTTTACACCTACACCATCCTCCAAGAAGGTCATTACGGAGTCATGAATGGTACGTAATCATGTTTCCTGCCGTGATAAATAAAATGCCATAAAAGTGTTGTGACATTGCATGAAAGGCAGATTGTATCGGGAGAACTACGAACGTATGCATGTAGACAGTAGTGGCGACGAAAAAATATATATGGATACGAAAGCTCACTGATCGCATACCACTCTAAAGCTTGACATTTTCGCAATATTTGCATTTATTGAAAGCTTTGGCAATATCACAAATCAATTTCATAAGAGCATACACCTACTAGCAAAAATATTTGCATCTAGGAATGATCCCAATCTATAGCAAAAAAACCGAAATATAATTTCGACCACGGGTGCAGACTGATTGATCACGAGATCAGAAGTCTCATGTCCTTTGGCAACAGAAAAATAGACAAAAATACCCGCTGGAGGAGGAATGAAAGTCATGCTTGCCTGGATGCAGTTGTTGACGATTTTGGTCTGGCCCTCCAGCAAAAGGCAAACGAAATTGCATTTTTTTGTAGTAGCTTACAATGGCTATAATAGTGCCCGGTTATTATACAACTCAGTTGCTATTCGCAACTTGGTTGCCATTCGCCCAAAAAGTCATTTACTCTACTAAGCATTAATGTAAAGTAAATATACAATTCATCCGTCTACTGCTACGTGTCAACGTTCATCATTGATATCCAAAACATTCCATACGCAGCAACGACTTTAATATAAACATTCATATCACACGTCAATTATCAATGACGAATGACACGTTTGATGGTAACAACACGACGAACCCAAACTATGCCTCATGCAAAACATCTACAAGTACTGGTTAATCTCTGGCGTTGGTATGGAGGATACTTACTTTGCCATTGATCATGTTGGAGACAAGATCATTTGAAGCTCTACATATTGCTGTCTGCTGCTATGTTGCACGGTTACGATTCACCCATGACCGTTCGCTGACATCCGGCAACATACTGAATACATTGCTTAGTATTGTAAATGACATGGATGATGTTGCGCTCTGTGTTAAGCAAACGGTAACTACTGCCTCGCTTGAAGCAGGAGGAGGAAGCATCAACAACATCGAGAATGGACCCGCAAACTCTCTAATCATATCACCTCAGTCAGACATTTATGCGAATGAAAGAGGTAAACGCCTCATCTGCCTCAATGTCAGAAGACACATTGATATTATTACAATACAGACGCATGTCACGCTAGTTTGACTTCAAGCATACTTTAACATTTCGCCGCATTAATGGTGCCTCTGTCGGAATATAATACATTTGCCAAGATAATTAGAATTATTTTTATATTCAGTGCCTCACTGCCCCTGTGTACCCCAAAGATTAACTTTTTTGCACACATACTGGCCCAAAAAAGCAATGTTATTCCAAATTTACTGTAGTGACAAATATTTACACAACAAGGCAGTTTCCTCGCCGTGGCACTGAATCCGATAATAGCCATTTTGAGCATACCATCTGCACATTACTATCGTCAGTCACAGTTTAGAGGACATTAAGTGAATGAATATCGACCATTATCAACGGCAACAGTAAGGTGGAAACAGCTCCAAGCACTCACGCTGGGAACCCATTAGCAACCACACTACATCCATTAGGCAAGTAAAAGCATGATCATCGAAAGCTGCGCAATAAGCGTTGTTTGCCGTACTGTAGTGTATTAATTGTTTGTTGCGTAAAGCTGAAAGTATCATTGCTACAAAACAGCACCCGGATGGACTCAAATGGGGAGCTGGTACGTAATGTTATGCATAATTATGTGACGTAGTGGTTTACTGCCTCGCCTTTCGACCCGCATGTTGTAGGTACGATCCCTAGGTGTAACATGCTGACTGGCTATTCGTGAATTGGATGATCACGTAATATGGCGGTCCCATCTCTGTAAGGGGATTTAAAAGATTCTCTGAGGACGGTGACAGTGACCACCCTCAGAGTTGAGCCCAGCTCAATTTAGGGGGAAGACAAAGTGGGACAACTAGGGGTCCCACATCTGACTACAGAGTGGGTCCAGTCAGAGACTATTAAAATATATTTGTCTTCATTTTTTTCAGTGTTCTTTTCATCATGAATGCGATCATCCACTGTTGTCCTTTTTAAAACATTACAACCTGCTTATGCAAAGGTTTTGGTAATAATAATGAAAAGAACGAGCTTATTGTGATACATGCTTTAATACTGGAACAAAACTTACTGTTACACGTTAATATACTTCATATACCGTACTTGCAGGAAAAAGAACCATGACATAACCCTTACATGTTACTTTTTAGCTGATTTGATATCCGGCACTTAACGTGTATAGGGTGTAGATTCATTGAACGATGTGACTTCTTTCTGCGTTTACTGAATATGCATGTAGATTACCACAATGTTTGTTTTGCGTCCAAATGGACGCACGACGGTTGCATATGTGGTCAGTTGCGTAAACAATGGGTCAAATGGCGCAAGGACGCGCTCTGAAATGAAATCTGTGTATGGCAAATGGATTAGTGACCTAATGCGTGAGCTGGTAGAAAGTGGGGTGAACGGACGGCTTGCAAGCATGTGTTACTGGGCGCTGCAATGTGGCTATGGCGAGCTGGGTGAATAAGTGCACAGCATTAACTCGTCTAGCAGGCGTTTTAACAAGACTCTTGTTAACTTATCTCTCATGACGATGCACATCAGAACCAGTGAACTGGCTGATATTTTGGAAGCTATCCAATGGTAGCGGTTAGGATTGATGTAGTTCTGATATGTTGTGGGACGGTATATGTGTCGCTCTTGCATTCATACACATCATTTAAGCTCATACTTCCAACGTTCTAGCGACAGTTACCCAAATTTTTGATTAGCCAGCCAGCTCTATCCATTGAGTTGAAAGGGACCATGAACATAATATAACACCGTAGTATCAATTAGTCATATCTCCTTGAAGGAATACCCAACACAATTACAATTGATGGATGCGTTATCTATCACGCTTCATGTCTGGTTCATATAATGTCACCGTCAGTAAATCGCATGAAATTTGATTAATGAGAGGCGTTATTGTAATATCAGCTGGATACCACAAGCAAGAATAGTCTGCAAAAGGGGTCGCAGCAGTGAAATTATTGGCAAAGAATGGGCATGTGCGGTTTATGATGCTTAGTTATCAGGTTATTGTTAGACGGGGGTGCGCAGTTTGTTGCATAAGCTCTCATTTATTACTTGTAAACACGTTATAGTATTCAATTAATTCCAATATGGTTTGATGGCAAGCAATAACGCATTATGTGAAATATTTGATCTTGGTTGCGCTCTGTGCGATATTGGGGTATTGCAATATCAACGATCTATGTCGGAGAAGAACGGCGTAAAATAGAGATATTGGTTATTAGAAGTTATGCAACATAATGGTGACTCCCGTTAAACCGTCTTAGAAATAAGTTTAAATATTGGTAAACAAATCCCAAAATGTTAAGGCATATAGTTGGTTGAGCTTTAACCCGCAGATGCGATGTAGGGACAGGTTGCATGCATGTGTTAATGTGCATTTGCAAGTGATTTAAACAAAATAAATAACAAATTGTGGTTTTGAACAGCTTTAACCTATCTAGCAGGCGGTGGCAACAATACTCATGTTAGCTTGCCAAACATCGGAGGTTACAGCGCAGGTAAAGAGTTGGCACACTGCGAACAAGATGGAGAAACATCCTCCTGTATGGCATGTAACCATTAAGAATAACGGCATAATGCTG
Organism: Urechis unicinctus; assembly: GCA_034190875.2. NCBI lineage: Eukaryota > Metazoa > Annelida > Polychaeta > Xenopneusta > Urechidae > Urechis > Urechis unicinctus. The sequence continues at coordinate 52,298,806 of CM067346.1, read as the reverse complement.
TTGGGACAAACATGTCGATCGTACCTTACCGAGAATGTAGCTTAACCTATCACTCACGATGATGGACTTCAGGACCAGTGTTCTAGCACAGTGCACGTGTCACACTTATACATCAGTTTACCTTAGATTTTCCATGTACCAGCACATGCAATCTCAACATTTATAGACCAGTGTGCTCTGGCTATTGAATTGAAAGGGGCAATGTACACTTTCGGAACATATCGCAGCATAAGCGTGAGCAATCATAGTCAATGTTCTGAATACAATGTTCATAGATCATTGCGTTATCACGCTTAATGTCAATTGTTGTGTCATTCTGGTTTATGTTATCGTAAGTCATACGTGAATTGCAATTAACTTGACTGATGAGAGACATTACTTAATATTAGCGAAATACCGCGAGTAAGAGTGGCCTAATTAAGGGGCAGGCAAACATGGATACATATTATACTGGTCTGAGATGCTCAAGAGAAGCTGTTTTATGGGAACGGGATCTGTGTGGCCTGCAATATACAATGTTTACAACGCCAAACTATCCACTGACGCCACTCATATTTAACTGAGAATGCATGAACATTACGTAAAAAATGCATTACATTAATTTGCCAGATGATGTATTATGCATTAAGGGGCAGGCAAACATGGTCTGAGATGCTCAAGAGAAGCCTAATTATCCACTGACGCCGTTCATATTTATTTGGGAATGCTCAAAGATTGCGTATAGATGCATTTTAATAATTTGCCAGATGATGTATTATGCACTTACTGCGTAATAAAGACTTGCGTAAATACTGCCAATCGTGACATCATTTTCACGGATTAACTTTTAAACGGGTAATTAAGTATTAGTCTGATGACTTTATATGTACCTCAGTTTTACACATTGCAAAATAGTTTAACATAAATAAAACAACAATCACAGGTACGGTGGAAAGCATATAGACAAATCTATCAATCCAATACCCGTGGAACTTATATATCGTCAGTTGCAATTATGTAGAAACTCTTTCCTTGAAGAGATTGAGTGTAAACAGCTTACCCTTCTCATAAATTCTACGTTCATGGACAATGACATTTTACAAGTGCTTGCCCATTGTATATCATCTTACTGAAAGACCACTACGAAACTACAGTTTTTTAAGTTTGTTCGACCCGAATTCAGAAATGTCTACCTATTAAAACTTTGTGAATAGAGTATGATTCCATGATGTAAGAGAGCAAAACCCATTCTCTACTTCTTTGCGAAGTGCAATTGTTTGTCTCTCTCTCTCTCTCTCTCTCTCTTCTCTCTGTTGGACCAAGGCAACAGATGAGTTCTCGTTGATACCAAACCGCCCAACGGCTGATGAATATGATGACATGACATGAAGTGGAATATTTCTGACATGTGGTCAGTGCTTCACTGCACCAGCATCCATCAGTATTTGCACTAGACTACTGAATTGACAACAATTATTTGCTTATCAAGAGATATCCATAACACATTGTACTTTTTAGCCACAAAAGCACTATCAATGTTATTGACAGTGGACTTGTGGCTTGAAAGTACCACTCCACCACAACTCTGACATAACCCCTGCCGCGACCCAATCTTAATCCCCGTCGTGACGCTGATCCCTAAAATAACCCACTCTAATCCCCGCTATACCTACCCTCCGGAATTCCTGTCATGTTATCTCAGCCGGTCCCTGCAATCCCCGCTGTGCCATTCTACCCTGTTCCCCTAGGTAACTCTTCTGGGACCTCACCTTATTTCCGCCGTTGCTATTGCCATGCATTTCACACGGCATTGTCGAGAGTCTTTGGTTATTCAATTACCAAAAACAATGCATGCTTCCAACAGGATTCCCTGAAACTGTAGACAATATTGACCTAATCTGCTTCTTTTACAACTTTAGATGCCCCTAGAGATCCAATGCAATGTTTCCATGACATTCAGCATGAAATGTTGCACCGACTGAACCTCCTTATTGACTGACAAACATTCACACATATTTCATTAATTAGCATTGACATCAATTATCTCGACACGGTTCTAGCATTAAATTTCACATGCGGCAGGGTGCATTACGAGGCTGTGATGGGCCAGAGAACGGCCAGCGTATACAATTATATTCAGGCACATTGCGTATACACATTAGATGCAGCATGTTATTTAATGGATAAGCGCGAAGCACATATTTCTCTTCAAGATTGTTTGCACAGTAAACCTTTATAGGTCCCAATCTCTGACACTTTATCGCTGCTATGATAGCCAAGATGCAAATGGTCTGTTGCAACATGTGATATATGCGCACTCAACCAACATACAGGATTGAGTAAAGCTATTCGTACGGTTTGTTTGGGTTTTTTTTGAGAAAAAGGAACGACTCGATTGCATTACCTATATTCGATCATGGATCATCATAAGTGGAGATTGATTTCATACATTCGTATGTTCAGTTCCGTAATCAAATGTTTCAACCATATTTTACCATTTGTGCTTCACAGTGGTTAAAGGACCACTTACACTGAATTGACTTGCGTAATGATTAACGAGGTTCCGACGATCGTCCGCTTGTTTTCGATCTAAATATGCAAAGAGGTATGACTGCAACATACGGGCGTTAACCATACTTAAGTACGGCATCATAAAATATAAGCTGACTGTTGCTTTTGCTTCAAAAACGTGTTTGAAGAAGGGATGAAATATGTTAACGCAGTCAAGTGAATAAAAAATCAATACTTACCTACCTCATAGTCACGCGGCTGTATATTCTTAGGATTTGCACTTCCTGATGCATTGATAGAACCGATACACACGACTTTCGTGACGATTTTTGGAGTTAAAAGTGAAACTATGTCCTTTACAGCATATATCGGAAACCATGGATTGCACAAAGTGATGTAAGCATTAAATTTGTAGTGATGATTGAATAGATTGAATTCCGTGGTATTGCTATCCAAGCAATTGCTACGAAAATGGGTATTGATTATCAATGTACTCAACGAGCGAAGCAACTATCCATGGCCAGCAGTAACTTCGGATATCCAGTTGCCCTGCCAGTATACACCTATGCGATCAGGTGCATCACTACTCCGTCGGTCAGCCATATGCAGTATGAACTTGTGGACGATGCTACGGGATGTATGTATGTATGTGATGGATTAGATCAATACATGCATGCATGCATGCATGCATACATACATACATACATACATACATACATACATACATACATACATACATACATACATACATACATACATACATACATACATACATACATACATACATACACATACATACATACATACATACATACATACACATACAGACATACATACATACATACATACATACATACATACATACATACATATGCATACATACATACATACATACATACATACATACATACATACATACATACATACATACATACATACATACATACATACATACATACATACACATACATACATACATACATACATACATACATACATACATACATACATACATACAATACATACATACATACATACATACAATACAAGGTATATCTAAAGCGCCTTTTTACGGGAAATAATCCTGCCCAAAAGCGCCCAATCTGGCTATTCATTATTATATGTCCAATTATAGTACTGATTTGAACGTGTCAAGTGTATTCTAATGGCGGACGGTGGAAGGTAGAGCATTCTACAGTCTTAGTGAGACATTTCCAAACGCTCTGGCACGATAGAAGGTAATGTTGGGCAATGTTTGGATTTGTAGCAGATGTTTTGTCCATAGATAGAAGATCCCTTGTAGGTTGGTATTCGACAATCAATTTCGTTAAGTAGCATGGAGCGGTTCCTTTAATGACCCTTGAGGTAAGCAGAAAGATGTTGTATATAATGCGCTTTTTCACAGCAGGGTTTTTAAAATTATACGTAGAATGTTGCCCCGATCCTTTCATCTAACCACAATTCAAGGGTCAGTTTTCTGCGCATGTTTTTCGATTAGGGCCCCATACAGCTGCTAATTGCAATGGTCAAGTCGAAGTGATTCAAATGCAATTGTAATGTTATTATCTTATAATATGTCAACTTCGCCTTCAGATCAACAATTTTTTCCTGGGTAAACCATCATCAATTGTCAAGTCAAGATCAATAATACTTTGACGTAATCCCCGGATGTGTGCACCATTAATCGGATTATCTGATATAATATTGACAAACCATGATATACATGCGAATTTAGCGCGCAATCGCACCACAACAGTTCGCATGTTAGCAGCGGAAGGGAAAAATAATGTGAAATAAGCATAAATATGCCACAGCTATTGTAACAGCACACTGTACGAGCATTTTGAGAAAGTGCGGCACAATTAAGCGAGTGGATGTTGTATAAGAATACTGAATATAACGTTTGGCAATCAACGGGTATCCCATTAACAATGCATTATATCCTAAGGCCTTTTCCATCAAATTGTTCGTTCCAGTGAACAAAACAATGCGCAGAAATGCAGAGCGAATGATATATAGCTCCTCGGTGAAGGCTTTAAAGAAATGGTTGGTATCCCATTAACAATGCATTATATCCTAAGGCCTTTTCCATCAAATTGTTCGTTCCAGTGAACAAAACAATGCGCAGAAATGCAGAGCGAATGATATATAGCTCCTCGGTGAAGGCTTTAAAGAAATGGTTGGTTGTTTATAGTAATTGAGTAGACACTCTATTTTAGCTGTTGGCGGAATCCTTTAAGATGGATTGGTCCTTAAAGAAGTGTATGGCCTTGGTGCAAAATGAACATCTGTCACTTCCAGAAAGCCCATAAGGTCATGCATATCGTCTCTGAACAGACTCCATTGGTGGTAGTGATAGCATCAGATTATAATATCACGTTTGATATTTAATATTGGCTCGTTTTATGCATATTTGATGGTTATATGCAATAGGTAATAATTCATCACCACCATTCACTGCGATCAGAATATGACGGCGGTAGAACCTGTCATCAGCCCCAGTGGCGTTAGGACAAGCGATTGGTTATCGAGTATCGTCCCTAATGACAATGCCTTTTTAGCTTACGACTTCTCTTGAAGTCGGCAGTGATGACTGAGTTACGGTCGATGCTTCGCCATAAATTCCTAGCCTAGTGGTATTTGGTTTGTGGTTTGCTTGCAGGTAGCCTATAATAAACTAGTAGGGGCTATTGTAAAATGGATACAGCTCGTTAGTAGTATATTTACGTGCCCCTTCACACCTCGTTTTTGACATCGAACACTGGACGACGTGGACGAAGTCGATTGTGCAATATATGTTTCGTTGGTGGAGCGTTGGCGGATTCGGTGCGCGGTATTTGGTGGTGACATCATTCTATTTTGGGTGTTTTCGGCTGATCAAATTCCCTCAGATATTTCATCATCGACCTTGGGTAAGTGAAGTAATACCTCATGTCAATACATTGTGATATTTGGATGACATCATTTTCGACAGGTGTATTTTGGGTTGGTGGGTTGGTGTTCTTGGTTGATGAGATAAGTTGTCTATTGAAAAGTTTTATAAAGTGTTGAAGATATGCTAATGATGACTTTGTGTGGGGTCTTTGAAAGGAGTTTGTAAGTGATCATTAATTTCCTCTAGCCAGGTTATGAGGTATTTACCAAGTGGTGGTGTTCTTGGTAGATTGGGGTGACAAGGGTAGTGTTATTGGTGATGTGAGTTTTCACCTGTTTCTGTTGATATGAAGATGGTCTTTATTGAATGGGGCTATTAACAAGGTGATATATTGAAACGTCATTAACTATTGAATACATTTTACTTTGAAAGAAGTGTGTTCTAATAACTTGCAGGTGGATTAAAAGTTGACCATTGGATATTTCTCAAAATTGGGGTGGAGTTAAGGGTTACAAATAGCGGATGGTAACTTTACTTCAAAATAGTTTTCATCTGAAATATTTCCCGAATAACAAGCATGGAGCACATTTATAAAAATCATTTTGTTTCTACGGATCCTACCAAATCAAAATTTACTAATTCCGACTATTCTGGTTTAGTGAACGAAACAGTAGAAAATCCTGATTTGGAGGAACATTTTGGACTTTATAAAATAGTATTTTATAAGCGATTCAAATATGTAGTTGGCGTGACAGGATCGTATCCTGGATATGACTCAGCCTCTACCAAGTGGGTGAAAGCTATTACGAAGGGTGGGTCCCTCGTAACAGCGTATCCCGTACTGTGAGTATTTGCTTAAAGCACACTATATCATAGTATAGATTCGTTGACTTTTTTTGTATCTGTTGTAAGTCTATATTTCTTTGTTTGCAGGGAACCCAAACATCTTTTACAAAACAGTGAGTACCGCAAATGTTTAAGATTCTCTGGAATTTTATTTTATTCTTAGAGATTAAAACAAAAATAATTTGTTTTTGTTTGTAGGATGAAGATAGAAGAAAATAGAATTAAATATTTTTAAAATTTAAATAAATATAAATGTTATACTGGTGTTTGTGTTATTAATCGGACTTGATGAATCTGTGGTATAATTACACAAGCTGGTAATGTGATTTACCGATCGTTGAATTCACGATGCGCATCTATCTTAATTAAATAACGACTCGTGTCAAACGATTTGATAAATTAGTCATTGTGAGTTGCCCCCCTGTCAGTCGATTTCGCATTCACCTCAGATATTTGGTGGTGACATCATTCTATTTTTGGAAAGTGATTTCATCATCTGCTCGAATATTTTTCGTCTTTGAAATCTTTGCGACCTTGGTGACTTCATGTCAATACATTGAGCTGGGCACTATTTGGATGAGGTCATTCTATTTTTGGAAAGTGATTTCACAATTTTCGTCGGATATGTCGTCATAGTTTGCTGATCTAAGCTAAATGAAGTAATACCCCATATCATGGGGAGTATATAAAAACGCGAGAGGGTCTCAGTTCAGTTATAATCATGGCTGAGAAGCGGCGATCGGAAGCTTTCAATGATGTGAACAAACGCAGTAGACAGATGAGTGATGTCGACTTGTTAAAAGCCGTGGAACAAATCGAGATGGAAAGCAGTAAGTATGATTTTATTTTCTATATCTGAATTATAGAATTACCAGGTATACGTCATTTATTTATTTATTTTTGTTACGCGTGTGTGTTTTAGTGTTGACGGGAGACGAAGATATTTTACACGCTGCTATGGACGCTTATGCAATCGAACAGGCGAATACAGCATTGGATTCTTTGAACCAAGCTCTGACACAAACTGGAGCTGGGGTTGCGGTCGACAATGCCAAGGGTAGGTCTTTTACAGGGTAGAATTGAGGTATGACATAACGGAAAGCTTTATGACATTGGGTGATCTTTATATTGACAGATTATCGATGATTATGTCGACAGAAGCTGTGTTGGCTGCTAATGAAAGAGATATTTGGACTCATACGCGATTTCGAAGGCTACAAACTGTTTACAACTATAATTTATCTGAAGACGTACCCAAACTCAACCAGAATATATTTGAGGAATGCGATTCAGCCTTTAAAATCAACGGGAGTTATGGATTCTTATTACGCCACAAAGAAACAGATGAATTGCGGTACTTTCACTCGTCCGTCAACAACCATCGAATGCTACCAACCCCTCTAGTCGTACGGAATGCCGATGATTTTGAGAGGGCTATAGATGAAATAACACAAAGAGACATTTTAACCTACGCCCAGAACCAACGACCGGATTCGAAATAGAGTGTAGAGGAAGTGACTAATTTGACCATCTTTGTGAACCCAATCGAAGATCACGTGATCGGCTACCCACCACCCGTTATGCCGGAACACCTGAAAACAAACAGAGCCATCAACTTGTTAGAGCGAAGTCAACAAACGGGTAAACCGTATCAAGACCGATTGTGCTTTTTCAGGGCCCTGGCTTTACATAGAGGAGTGAAGATCACGAGTCTAGAGAATGCAGCAAAAACATTGTTAAAGACTGCTTATCCAAAACAAAAGAAAAAAACATTTGCAGGTGTACCTCTTGAAGATGTCGAAAGACTAGCCAAACATTTCAAAGTGAATATCACCGTGTATACGCTAGACGAGAATCGAGTAAGTGTTTCTTTAAGTGATTAAACAGAAGTAACACGAGAAACGATGTAATCATTGGATATCGAAATGGAAATATGAGATGTGATCGTTTTGTTATTTGTGTTTCAGGTAGCAACTTTGGTCAAGCGAACGCACACAAAATTCGCCGCGACCTTGAAATTGAACCTGTACGAAAATCACTTTAGTTACATCAAAAACTTTGACCTTTATAGCAAATCATATATTTGTGGTACCTGTCAGAAGATGTGGAAAAGTGAGAAAAAACTACATCGCCACGAAAACATATGTACTGTGGAAACGAAATACAAGTACCCAGGTGGTGTTTTTCATCTACCACCCACTATCTTTGAAGCATTGCGGGACGAGGGAATCGAAATAGAAGACGGTATTTACCCTTACAGAGCCACCTATGATTTTGAAAGTTATTTTGGAGAAGACAACCTACCCGTCAATGCACCCAAAGTCACCTGGGACCAAAAACACGTACCGTTATCAGTGAGTGTATGCAGCAATGTACCTGATTATACAGAACCAAAATGCTTTGTAACGGAAGGAAACGCACAAACATTGATTGACAGGATGATGATGTATATAGAGGAGATATCAAACGCCGCCTATCTACTGATGCTTGCTAAATACGAAGCTACCCTAACCCAGTTACAAGAGAAAATCGATGAAGCCCACCAACTGGACCCGGTCATCAAGGGAGAACACCCATTGCAGAAATTACAGAGCAAATTTGACAACTATTTACATGTATTACCGTTAGTCGGATTCAACTCATCGAATTATGACCTCAATGTAGTGAAAATACCGTTGACAACTTACCTGCAAGAACATTCATCAATCAAGTATACCATCAAACGAAATAACTCATTCATGTGCATTGAAACGGACCATGTACGGTTTTTGGATATCACCAACTTTATTGCACCTGGATATACATACGACAAATACCTACGAGCCTTTCAATGCGAACAGAAAAAGGGATATTTCCCGTATGAATGGGTGACACTCGATCGTTTGAAAAATACAGAATTACCACCCCATGCATATGTGGTCAGTTGCGTAAACAATGGGTCAAATGGCGCAAGGATGCGCTCTGAAATGAAATCTGTGTATGGCAAATGGATTAGTGACCTAATGCGTGAGCTGGTAGAAAGTGGGGTGAACGGACGGCTTGCAAGCATGTGTTACTGGGCGCTGCAATGTGGCTATGGCGAGCTGGGTGAATAAGTGCACAGCATTAACTCGTCTAGCAGGCGTTTTAACAAGACTCTTGTTAACTTATCTCTCATGACGATGCACATCAGAACCAGTGAACTGGCTGATATTTTGGAAAGCTATCCAATGGTAGCGGTTAGGATTGATGTAGTTCTGATATGTTGTGGGACGGTATATGTGTCGCTCTTGCATTCATACACATCATTTAAGCTCATACTTCCAACGTTCTAGCGACAGTTACCCAAATTTTTGATTAGCCAGCCAGCTCTATCCATTGAGTTGAAAGGGACCATGAACATAATATAACACCGTAGTATCAATTAGTCATATCTCCTTGAAGGAATACCCAACACAATTACAATTGATGGATGCGTTATCTATCACGCTTCATGTCTGGTTCATATAATGTCACCGTCAGTAAATTGCATGAAATTTGATTAATGAGAGACGTTATTGTAATATCAGCTGGATACCACAAGCAAGAATAGTCTACAAAAGGGGTCGCAGCAGTGAAAATTATTGGCAAAGAATGGGCATGTGCGGTTTGTTATGCTTAGTTATCAGGTTATTGTTAGACGGGGATGCGCAGTTTGTTGCATAAGCTCTCATTTTATACTGGTAAACACGTTATAGTATTCAATTAATTCCAATATGGTTTGATGGCAAGCAATAACGCATTATGTGAAATATTTGATCTTGGTTGCGCTCTGTGCGATATTGGTGTATTGCAATATCAACGATCTATGTCGGAGAAGAACGGCGTAAAATAGAGATATTGGTTATTAGAAGTTATGCAACATAATGGTCACTCCCGTTAAACCGTCTTAGAAATAAGTTTAAATATTGGTAAACAAATCCCAAAATGTTAAGGCATATAGCTGGTTGGGCTATAACCCGCAGATGCGATGTAGGGACAGGTTGCATGCATGTGTTAATGTGCATTTGCAAGTGATTTTAACAAAATAAATAACAAATTGTGGTTTTGAACAGCTTTAACCTATCTAGCAGGCGGTGGCAACAATACTCATGTTATCTTGCCAAACATCGGAGGTTACAGCGCAGGTAAAGAGTTGGCACACTGCGAACAAGATGGAGAAACATCCTCCTGTATGGCATGTAACCATTAAGAATAACGGCATAATGCTGTTGGGACAAACATGTCGATCGTACCTTACCTAGAATGTAGCGTAACCTATCACTCACGATGATGGACTTCAGGACCAGTGTTCTAGCACAGTGCACGTGTCACACTTATACATCAGTTTACCTTAGATTTCCCATGTACCAGCATGTGCAATCTCAACATTTATAGACCAGTGTGCTCTGGCTATTGAATTGAAAGGGGCAATGTACACTTTCGGAACATATCGCAGCATAAGCGTGCGCAATCATAGTCAATGTTCTGAATACAATGTTCATAGATCATTGCGTTATCACGCTTAATGTCAATTGTTGTGTCATTCTGGTTTATGTTACGTCATCGTCCGTCATACGTGAATTGCAATTAACTTGACTGATGAGAGACATTACTTAACTATTAGCGAAATACCGCGAGTAAGAGTGGCCTAATTAAGGGGCAGGCAAACATGGATACATATTATACTGGTCTGAGATGCTCAAGAGAAGCTGTTTTATGGGAACGGGATCTGTGTGGCCTGCAATATACAATGTTTACAACGCCAAACTATCCACTGACGCCACTCATATTTAACTGAGAATGCATGAACATTACGTAAAAAATGCATTACATTAATTTGCCAGATGATGTATTATGCATTAAGGGGCAGGCAAACATGGTCTGAGATGCTCAAGAGAAGCCTAATTATCCACTGACGCCGTTCATATTTATTTGGGAATGCTCAAAGATTGCGTAAAAATGCATTTTAATAATTTGCCAGATGATGTATTATGCACTTACTGCGTAATAAAGACTTGCGTAAATACTGCCAATCGTGACATCATTTTCACGGATTAACTTTTAAACGGGTAATTAAGTATTAGTCTGATGACTTTATATGTACCTCAGTTTTACACATTGCAAAATAGTTTAAACATAAATAAAACAACAATCACAGGTACGGTGGAAAGTATATAGACAAATCTATCAATCCAATACCCGTGGAACTTATATATCGTCAGTTGCAATTATGTAGAAACTCTTTCCTTGAAGAGATTGAGTGTAAACAGCTTACCCTTCTCATAAATTCTACGTTCATGGACAATGACATTTTACAAGTGCTTGCCCATTGTATATCATCTTACTGAAAGACCACTACGAAACTACAGTTTTTTAAGTTTGTTCGACCCGAATTCAGAAATGTCTACCTATTAAAACTTTGTGAATAGAGTATGATTCCATGATGTAAGAGAGCAAAACCCATTATACTTCTTTGCGAAGTGCAATTGTTTGTCTCTCTCTCTCTCTCTCTCTTTTCTCTGTTGGACCAAGGCAACAGATGAGTTCTCGTTGATACCAAACCGCCCAACGGCTGATGAATATGATGACATGACATGAAGTGGAATATTTCTGACATGTGGTCAGTGCTTCACTGCACCAGCATCCATCAGTATTTGCACTAGACTACTGAAGTGACAACAATTATTTGCTTATCAAGAGATATCCATAACACATTGTACTTTTTAGCCACAAAAGCACTATCAATGTTATTGACAGTGGACTTGTGGCTTGAAAGTACCACTCCACCACAACTCTTACATAATCCCTGCCGCGACCCAATGTTAATCTCCGTCGTGACGCTGATCCCTAAAATAACCCACTGTAATCCCCGCTATACCTACCCTCCGGAATTCCTGTCATGTTATCCAAGCCGGTCCCTGCAATCCCCGCTGTGCCATTCTACCCTGTTCCCCTCGGTAACTCTTCTGGGATCTCACCTTATTTCCGCCGTTGCTATTGCCATGCATTTCACACGGCATTGTCGAGAGTCTTTGGTTATTCAATTACCAAAAACAATGCATGCTTCCAACAGGATTCCCTGAAACTGTAGACAATATTGACCTAATCTGCTTCTTTTACAACTTTAGATGCCCCTAGCGATCCAATGCAATGTTTCCATGACATTCAGCATGAAATGTTGCACCGACTGAACCTCCTTATTGACTGACAAACATTCACACATATTTCATTAATTAGCATTGACATCAATTATCTCGACACGGTTCTAGCATTAAATTTCACATGCGGCAGGGTGCATTACGAGGCTGTGATGGGCCAGAGAACGGCCAGCGTATACAATTATATTCAGGCACATTGCGTATACACATTAGATGCAGCATGTTATTTAATGGATAAGCGCGAAGCACATATTTCTTCAAGATTGTTTGCACAGTAAACCTTTATAGGTCCCAATCTCTGACACTTTATCGCTGCTATGATAGCCAAGATGCAAATGGTCTGTTGCAACATGTGATATATGCGCACTCAACCAACATACAGGATTGAGTAAAGCTATTCGTACGGTTTGTTTGGTTTTTTTTTGAGAAAAAGGAACGACTCGATTGCATTACCTATATTCGATCATGGATCATCATAAGTGGAGATTGATTTCATACATTCGTATGTTCAGTTCCGTAATCAAATGTTTCAACCATATTTTACCATTTGTGCTTCACAGTGGTTAAAGGACCACTTACACTGAATTGACTTGCGTAATGATTAACGAGGTTCCGACGATCGTCCGCTTGTTTTCGATCTAAATATGCAAAGAGGTATGACTGCAACATACGGGCGTTAACCATACTTAAGTACGGCATCATAAAATATAAGCTGACTGTTGCTTTTGCTTCAAAAACGTGTTTGAAGAAGGGATGAAATATGTTAACGCAGTCAAGTGAATAAAAAATCAATACTTACCTACCTCATAGTCACGCGGCTGTATATTCTTAGGATTTGCACTTCCTGATGCATTGATAGAACCGATACACACACGACTTTCGTGACGATTTTTGGAGTTAAAAGTGAAACTATGTCCTTTACAGCATATATCGGAAACCATGGATTGCACAAAGTGATGTAAGCATTAAATTTGTAGTGATGATTGAATAGATTGAATTCCGTGGTATTGCTATCCAAGCAATTGCTACGAAAATGGGTATTGATTATCAATGTACTCAACGAGCGAAGCAACTATCCATGGCCAGCAGTAACTTCGGATATCCAGTTGCCCTGCCAGTATACACCTATGCGATCAGGTGCATCACTACTCCGTCGGTCAGCCATATGCAGTATGAACTTGTGGACGATGCTACGGGATGTATGTATGTATGTGATGGATTAGATCAATATGCATGCATGCATGCATGCATACATACATACATACATACATACATACATACATACATACATACACATACATACATACATACAAACATACATACATACATACATACATACATACATACATACATACATACATACATACATACATACATACATACATACATACATACACATACATACATACATACATACATACATACATACATACATACATACATACATACATACATACATACATACATACATACATACATACATACATACATACATACATACATACATACATACATACATACATACATACATACATACATACATACATACATACATACATACATACATACATACATACATATATACAAGGTATATCTAAAGCGCCTTTTTACGGGAAATAATCCTGCCCAAAAGCGCCCAATCTGGCTATTCATTATTATATGTCCAATTATAGTACTGATTTGAACGTGTCAAGTGTATTCTAATGGCGGACGGTGGAAGGTAGAGCATTCTACAGTCTTAGTGAGACATTTCCAAACGCTCTGGCACGATAGAAGGTAATGTTGGGCAATGTTTGGATTTGTAGCAGATGTTTGTCCATAGATAGAAGATCCCTTGTAGGTTGGTATTCGACAATCAATTTCGTTAAGTAGCATGGAGCGGTTCCTTTAATGACCCTTGAGGTAAGCAGAAAGATGTTGTATATAATGCGCTTTTTCACAGCCAATTTTTAAAATTATACGTAGAATGTTGCCCCGTCCTTTCATCTAACCACAATTCAAGGGTCAGTTTTCTGCGCATGTTTTTCGATTAGGGCCCCATACAGCTGCTAATTGCAATGGTCAAGTCGAAGTGATTCAAATGCAATTGTAATGTTATTATCTTATAATATGTCAACTTCGCCTTCAGATCAACAATTTTTTCCTGGGTAAACCATCATCAATTGTCAAGTCAAGATCAATAATACTTTGACGTAATCCCCGGATGTGTGCACCATTAATCGGATTATCTGATATAATATTGACAAACCATGATATACATGCGAATTTAGCGCGCAATCGCACCACAACAGTTCGCATGTTAGCAGCGGAAGGGAAAAATAATGTGAAATAAGCATAAATATGCCACAGCTATTGTAACAGCACACTGTACGAGCATTTTGAGAAAGTGCGGCACAATTAAGCGAGTGGATGTTGTATAAGAATACTGAATATAACGTTTGGCAATCAACGGGTATCCCATTAACAATGCATTATATCCTAAGGCCTTTTCCATCAAATTGTTCGTTCCAGTGAACAAAACAATGCGCAGAAATGCAGAGCGAATGATATATAGCTCCTCGGTGAAGGCTTTAAAGAAATGGTTGGTATCCCATTAACAATGCATTATATCCTAAGGCCTTTTCCATCAAATTGTTCGTTCCAGTGAACAAAACAATGCGCAGAAATGCAGAGCGAATGATATATAGCTCCTCGGTGAAGGCTTTAAAGAAATGGTTGGTTGTTTATAGTAATTGAGTAGACACTCTATTTTAGCTGTTGGCGGAATCCTTTAAGATGGATTGGTCCTTAAAGAAGTGTATGGCCTTGGTGCAAAATGAACATCTGTCACTTCCAGAAAGCCCATAAGGTCATGCATATCGTCTCTGAACAGACTCCATTGGTGGTAGTGATAGCATCAGATTATAATATCACGTTTGATATTTAATATTGGCTCGTTTTATGCATATTTGATGGTTATATGCAATAGGTAATAATTCATCACCACCATTCACTGCGATCAGAATATGACGGCGGTAGAACCTGTCATCAGCCCCAGTGGCGTTAGGACAAGCGATTGGTTATCGAGTATCGTCCCTAACAATGCCTTTTTAGCTTACGACTTCTCTTGAAGTCGGCAGTGATGACTGAGTTACGGTCGATGCTTCGCCATAAATTCCTAGCCTAGTGGTATTTGGTTTGTGGTTTGCTTGCAGGTAGCCTATAATAAACTAGTAGGGGCTATTGTAAAATGGATACAGCTCGTTAGTAGTATATTTACGTGCCCCTTCACACCTCGTTTTTGACATCGAACACTGGACGACGTGGACGAAGTCGATTGTGCAATATATGTTTCGTTGGTGGAGCGTTGGCGGATTCGGCGCGCGGTATTTGGTGGTGACATCATTCTATTTTGGGTGTTTTCGGCTGATCAAATTCCCTCAGATATTTCATCATCGACCTTGGGTAAGTGAAGTAATACCTCATGTCAATACATTGTGATATTTGGATGACATCATTTTCGACAGGTGTATTTTGGGTTGGTGGGTTGGTGTTCTTGGTTGATGAGATAAGTTGTCTATTGAAAAGTTTTATAAAGTGTTGAAGATATGCTAATGATGACTTTGTGTGGGGTCTTTGAAAGGAGTTTGTAAGTGATCATTAATTTCCTCTAGCCAGGTTATGAGGTATTTACCAAGTGGTGGTGTTCTTGGTAGATTGGGGTGACAAGGGTAGTGTTATTGGTGATGTGAGTTTTCACCTGTTTCTGTTGATATGAAGATGGTCTTTATTGAATGGGGCTATTAACAAGGTGATATATTGAAACGTCATTAACTATTGAATACATTTTACTTTGAAAGAAGTGTGTTCTAATAACTTGCAGGTGGATTAAAAGTTGACCATTGGATATTTCTCAAAATTGGGGTGGAGTTAAGGGTTACAAATAGCGGATGGTAACTTTACTTCAAAATAGTTTTCATCTGAAATATTTCCCGAATAACAAGCATGGAGCACATTTATAAAAATCATTTTGTTTCTACGGATCCTACCAAATCAAAATTTACTAATTCCGACTATTCTGGTTTAGTGAACGAAACAGTGGAAAATCCTGATTTGGAGGAACATTTTGGACTTTATAAAATAGTATTTTATAAGCGATTCAAATATGTAGTTGGCGTGACAGGATCGTATCCTGGATATGACTCAGCCCCTACCAAGTGGGTGAAAGCTATTACGAAGGGTGGGTCCCTCGTAACAGCGTATCCCGTACTGTGAGTATTTGCTTAAAGCACGCTATATCATAGTATAGATTCGTTGACTTTTTTTGTATCTGTTGTAAGTCTATATTTCTTTGTTTGCAGGGAACCCAAACATCTTTTACAAAACAGTGAGTACCGCAAATGTTTAAGATTCTCTGGAATTTTATTTTATTCTTAGAGATTAAAACAAAAATAATTTGTTTTTGTTTGTAGGATGAAGATAGAAGAAAATAGAATTAAATATTTTTAAAATTTAAATAAATATAAATGTTATACTGGTGTTTGTGTTATTAATCGGACTTGATGAATCTGTGGTATAATTACACAAGCTGGTAATGTGATTTACCGATCGTTGAATTCACGATGCGCATCTATCTTAATTAAATAACGACTCGTGTCAAACGATTTGATAAATTAGTCATTGTGAGTTGCCCCCCTGTCAGTCGATTTCGCATTCACCTCAGATATTTGGTGGTGACATCATTCTATTTTTGGAAAGTGATTTCATCATCTGCTCGAATATTTTTCGTCTTTGAAATCTTTGCGACCTTGGTGACTTCATGTCAATACATTGAGCTGGGCACTATTTGGATGAGGTCATTCTATTTTTGGAAAGTGATTTCACAATTTTCGTCGGATATGTCGTCATAGTTTGCTGATCTAAGCTAAATGAAGTAATACCCCATATCATGGGGAGTATATAAAAACGCGAGAGGGTCTCAGTTCAGTTATAATCATGGCTGAGAAGCGGCGATCGGAAGCTTTCAATGATGTGAACAAACGCAGTAGACAGATGAGTGATGTCGACTTGTTAAAAGCCGTGGAACAAATCGAGATGATGGAAAGCAGTAAGTATGATTTTATTTTCTATATCTGAATTATAGAATTACCAGGTATACGTCATTTATTTATTTATTTTTGTTACGCGTGTGTGTTTTAGTGTTGACGGGAGACGAAGATATTTTACACGCTGCTATGGACGCTTATGCAATCGAACAGGCGAATACAGCATTGGATTCTTTGAACCAAGCTCTGACACAAACTGGAGCTGGGGTTGCGGTCGACAATGCCAAGGGTAGGTCTTTTACAGGGTAGAATTGAGGTATGACATAACGGAAAGCTTTATGACATTGGGTGATCTTTATATTGACAGATTATCGATGATTATGTCGACAGAAGCTGTGTTGGCTGCTAATGAAAGAGCTATTCGGACTCATACGCGATTTGGAAGGCTACAAACTGTTTACAACTATAATTTATCTGAAGACGTACCCAAACTCAACCAGAATATATTTGAGGAATGCGATTCAGCCTTTAAAATCAACGGGAGTTATGGATTCTTATTACGCCACAAAGAAACAGATGAATTGCGGTACTTTCACTCGTCCGTCAACAACCATCGAATGCTACCAACCCCTCTAGTCGTACGGAATGCCGATGATTTTGAGAGGGCTATAGATGAAATAACACAAAGAGACATTTTAACCTACGCCCAGAACCAACGACCGGATTCGAAATGAGTGTGTAGAGGAAGTGACTAATTTGACCATCTTTGTGAACCCAATCGAAGATCACGTGATCGGCTACCCACCACCCGTTATGCCGGAACACCTGAAAACAAACAGAGCCATCAACTTGTTAGAGCGAAGTCAACAAACGGGTAAACCGTATCAAGACCGATTGTGCTTTTTCAGGGCCCTGGCTTTACATAGAGGAGTGAAGATCACGAGTCTAGAGAATGCAGCAAAAACATTGTTAAAGACTGCTTACCCAAAACAAAAGAAAAAAAACATTTGCAGGTGTACCTCTTGAAGATGTCGAAAGACTAGCAAAACATTCAAAGTGAATATCACCGTGTATACGCTAGACGAGAATCGAGTAAGTGTTTCTTTAAGTGATTAAACAGAAGTAACACGAGAAACGATGTAATCATTGGATATCGAAATGGAAATATGAGATGTGATCGTTTTGTTATTTGTGTTTCAGGTAGCAACTTTGGTCAAGCGAACGCGCACAAAATTCGCCGCGACCTTGAAATTGAACCTGTACGAAAATCACTTTAGTTACATCAAAAAACTTTGACCTTTATAGCAAATCATATATTTGTGGTACCTGTCAGAAGATGTGGAAAAGTGAGAAAAAAAACATCGCCACGAAAACATATGTACTGTGGAAACGAAATACAAGTACCCAGGTGGTGTTTTTCATCTACCACCCACTATCTTTGAAGCGTTGCGGGACGAGGGAATCGAAATAGAAGACGGTATTTACCCTTACAGAGCCACCTATGATTTTGAAAGTTATTTTGGAGAAGACAACCTACCCGTCAATTCACCCAAAGTCACCTGGACCAAAAACACGTACCGTTATCAGTGAGTGTATGCAGCAATGTACCTGATTATACAGAACCAAAATGCTTTGTAACGGAAGGAAACGCACAAACATTGATTGACAGGATGATGATGTATATAGAGGAGATATCAAACGCCGCCTATCTACTGATGCTTGCTAAATACGAAGCTACCCTAACCCAGTTACAAGAGAAAATCGATGAAGCCCACCAACTGGACCCGGTCGTCAAGGGAGAACACCCATTGCAGAAATTACAGAGCAAATTTGACAACTATTTACATGTATTACCGTTAGTCGGATTCAACTCATCGAATTATGACCTCAATGTAGTGAAAATACCGTTGACAACTTACCTGCAAGAACATTCATCAATCAAGTATACCATCAAACGAAATAACTCATTCATGTGCATTGAAACGGACCATGTACGGTTTTTGGATATCACCAACTTTATTGCACCTGGATATACATACGACAAATACCTACGAGCCTTTCAATGCGAACAGAAAAAGGGATATTTCCCGTATGAATGGGTGACACTCGATCGTTTGAAAAATACAGAATTACCACCCCATGCAGCTTTTTACAGTGCGTTAAAACAAGAAAACATTACAGCAGACCAATACGCTGAATGTCAAGAAGCGTGGGAAGCAGGTCATATGCAGACTTTTAAAGACTTTTTGATATATTACAACAATTTAGACGTCGAACCTTTTCTGGAAGCCATAGAGAAACAGAGTCGTTTTTACAGTGAGAGAGGCATAGATATGTTGAAGGATGGAGTATCAGTACCCGGATTAACCATGCGATATTTATTTCAAGACTTGGAAGATTATTTTACCTTACCAGACGAACAAAACAGCGACATCTATTGGTTGATAAAAAATGGAATAGTGGGCGGACCCTCAATCATCTTTCACCGTTACCACAAAAAAGGAAAAACTTACATCAGACGTGAACAGAACGGAAATGAAGCGAAGTTGTGTGAAGGAATCGTAGGTTATGATGCCAATGCGCTTTATCTATGGGCATTGTCTCAACCCATGCCAGCCAACTTTCCGACCCGACGTCACGCGCCTGAGTTTAAACCAATTCAGACCCGAAAAGGCGGAATAGCGGATGAATGGTTGGCTTGGATAGCACATAGCTCACAAAATCAAATACAACACCGTCTAAACAGAGGGGAAAAAAGAATAGGTGCCCGGCGATTACCCGTAGACGGTTGGTGCGAAGAAACGCAAACAGTATATCAGTTTCACGGATGTGTATGGCATGGTTGTCCGTGTCTGAAATTGACCCATAGCCCCATCAGTGGAAAACTAATGAGTGATTTATATGCCGAAACAGAAAGAAATACCCAGTATTTGAGAGGATTAGGATATAATGTCGTAGTTGAATGGGGGTGTGAATGGACGAAAAAACGGAAAACAGACCATCACATCAAAGCGTTCATGTACAGTCGACCGCAACCACCCCGAGCCGCTTTGACGGAAAAACAGCTCATAGCCAATATACGTGACGGAACCTTTTTTGGAATGGCTGAAGTAGATATACACGTACCAGAAACCTTAAAGACTATTTTAGTGAAATGACCCCTATATTCAAAAACACTGAACTGACACGAGATGAAATTGGACCTTTTATGCGAGACTATGCCGAACAACGGGACATTATGAAAGTGAGTTAATAAGGGTGACAAGAGGCGTGGGATCATAAGGAATTTTGTTGCGATCATTATGATGTCATAACGATTTTTATTATTTATTTTCATATAGACGGAATGGCGGACGTTGATAGGGAGCTACAAAGGTGTGAAAATATTGCTTGCTAGCCCACTACTGAAATGGTACTTGGAACATGGTCTGGTGATCACAAAAATATACCAAACACTGGAGTACGAACCCACAGCCTGTTTCAAACGATTTGCCGAGACCGTATCAGACGCCAGGTATGTACGAATATATATATGATATACTCTTATAGTTATATGTGATATACTCTTTCAAGCGTTGAATTTTATTTTTGATAATGTTCTTGTTTGTGTGTAGACGTGAGGGTGATGTCGACCCGAGTCAGAGCGTTATAGCCGAAACTTTTAAGCTACTTGGAAATTCGGCCTATGGTAAATATACTAAAATGTATTATTGTAAAATATATTGATTTAATTGTTACTTTCAAATTTATTTCAAATTTATGATTTAAAAAAAATTAAAAAAAATACCCGTCAAGTGCTGTTGATTTATACTAATTTGTCTATGTTTGTAGGTAAATGCGTCACGGATAAAACTAAACACCGTGATGTCAGATACGCCGACTACCGAGAGGGTCAGAAATTGATCAACAACAAAAGATTTAGAGCCTTGAACGAATTAACCCCCAACCTATTTGAAATCGACATGGCCAAAACCACCATTAATCTCAACTTACCCCAACAAATAGGCTATTTTGTTTATCAATACGCCAAATTAAGAATGCTGGAATTTTACTATGATTTTATTGATAAGTATGTCGCGAGATGTGATTTTGCCTATGTACAGATGGACACTGATAGTAGTTATATCGCTCTTAGTAGTAGTCATCTAACAGATGTCATCAAACCCAACATGAAAGAACAATTTTACAGAGAATACCCTCAGTGGTTGCCAGCTGTAGCGTGTGATGATCACAACAAAGACTTTATACAGTGTAAAACGAACGGAACCCCGTGGGTACCTCAACCGTGCTGTGTGACCCGCCAAAAATATGATAAACGTACCCCGGGGTTATTTAAAGAGGAGTGGAGTGGAGATGGTTTTATCGGACTGTGCAGTAAAACCTATTACTGTTATGGAACTACGGATAAAGCCTCGTGTAAAGGACTCAATAAACGTCAAAACGACCTGAACAAGGAGAAATATATGAATGTGCTGAGAGAACAAAAAATCGGGTCGTGGTGTGAACCGTGGCTTTCGCGTTAACAATAACACAATGTATTCGTATACGCAAATTAGAGATGGATTAAGTTATTTTTACCCCAAGAGAATTGTGAGTGCAGATGGTGTAAGCACTAAACCGTTAGATGTGTGATAAATTGATATGCTATTTAAGAAATTGATATGTTTTATTATGTAATAAATTGAAGTTAAGGTGTTATGTAATCAATGGATGTGCGCTCTGTAAGAAATTGATGTTTAAATGATGTGTGAGAAACTAAGAATAAAAAACACCCATCGTATATTTTCAACACGCGTTGTTTATTTGCCTTGAATTAAACATGTCACCAGCTTATCGTTGGTTGAATAATCATCGGTAAATATATCCAGCAATTGGTTCAAACTTATTCCACGACATCGTCTCTTTAAGTAATACAAACAATAAAGTCCACAAGTACTGGAATTTAAGTCTTGCAATGTCTTACAATTAAGTCCAGCTCATACAATGCCTGTTCAAGTACTTCCCAAATACGTTATGTATAGAAGGCAGTCCATAAGAATCAAAATATTCGCCTCTTTCATTATGATCAATGAAAATAGCGACCCAGTGCTCGCCTTTTTTGGAAGCAGGATCGGTGTTACAAACAAAACCGCTGGGGTAGTTGACATGGCGGGGTAATTTATTCCGTGCAAACACTCCGCGCACACAGTAGCTCGAGTGAAAGCGTCTTTTTGTAAGAGCTCGTGTAATTGTCTGGTATCCATTGTTAGGCAGCGTAATCAAACAGAAGGTTACGATTTCGGTCAATTTGAATCATATTTTCAAATTCGGCGTATACAATGACATTAATGGTACGTTCTAGGGCCGTACCAAAACGCATTTCCAAGCGCACGTTTCCTTGTTTCAACAAATTAAAATGAGTCCCGCTATCAGCCAGGTCGGGGGTCAGATCAAAAGCGAATAGTGTATAGCCATTGGGATAATCGCTCCAACTTATCCCGTTGCCTTCGTCTTGATAGAGTTGTCCAGTGCTGATGAATAAATTAGCATAACTGCGGGTGTATATATGGTGATTGAAATCTGGTTGTAATGGTTTAGCGGGCACTTGGTGCCCGTCAACGTACAGAGCTAAAAATGTGAGGTCGTTATGCTTAAAGTTGAAGGGGTTCTGAGTGTAATCACCGTTGAACGCCCTATTATCAACACTTCCGACTACAATTCGTTTGGGTAACTGTCCCAAAAATAAATTTTCTTGATTGATCGTCATAGCTCCTTGAGATGCAGAAAACACTTTGGTTTCGATGCGTCTTATGGTGTATTTAGCTGGGGTTCGTTCTAAAGCCTTTATGTGGGCTAGTTGCACAGTGGGGTTCAACTTTATATTGCGTACGAATAAGGTCACGGATTGTAGCACTATTTTAGGGGCAAACCCCTCTGCAGTATCGGCCATAAGGGCAAAGGTGTCACTACTGCGTACTAAGCGCAACTTCAAATCTACGCCGTTTAATAAATAACGTTCTTGACAAAATAAATCTAAATGCAATTTGCCCATCATATCCACAATGCGACTCTCTTGAGCTCGTGTCTTTCTAGCTAACATCCCCTTGTTGTGAGTACCACCCAAGGCGTCCATGTGTTTTGGGGTGTCTTTGTACCATAAACTAGCTGTTAACTGAGAGTTTTTGGCTTCCGAACCATAACTCAATAGCGTTTCCATATAAGCGCGATACGGATAGGTGTTGGTGGACGAGGAAACGAGTTTCTCGTTGAGAGAGACATCGACTTGGGAAAAGAGTGAGTGTAACCATAGGTTAACGGGTGCTACTGCACTGTCAGCCTCCAAAACCTCCCCATCCTTTTTCACCACTTTGGCATTCACTTGTAAATATGTGTCGTTCAGATCGATATAATCATCACCCGAACCGCTGATGTAGAATTCGACTGGACCCGAACCTAAAGCAGCTACCGGATGAAATTCGATCCCCGATCCATGATCGACACTGCTTTGAGTTGGGGGAATTGAAAATAGGTCTAATTCACTTTTGACGCAGGGACAAGATTGGGGGTGTACCAGTGCCATGATCTAACCGAAAATATCCTTTGACAACCTCCGAGTTGTTCCACGTCGACGGCGTGAACTACTGTTCCTACCTCGTGTGAGTCGTTTTATAGAGACTGCTGGTTGGCGACGCGGCTGTTTGGATTTAACTATTTGATCGAACACTTCCTCTCCGGTTTGTAACATTCGTTTCTTAGCCGACTGTTTCAGAGACTTCCCTCCCAACAAATCTCCGACCACCCTCACTCCTGTTTTCAAGGCGTGTTTTTTTTAACGACAGGTAAAACTTTTCGAACCAGCGGTAACGCCATTTTAGCCAACCCCCAAGCATACTACCGAGGCCATGACCGCGCTGACTCCTAGCACCGGAAAACACGGGGAGCCCTCCACCCGCTTGGTTGAGATAATACGGGGTGTAAATATCAGCCATGGTTTTCAAAATATAGCTTTCTTGATTTTACGGAAATGTAACGTCACTGTCACTTTTACCAGATTCGAATGGAATGGGTCGACCCGTGTCATCTCTTATATCGATTTTTATAGTAGAAAAAGTCTTGGTGGCTATCGGGTAATAAAATATCTTTTTATATGTGAGGTTGATCAACTGCCCCCGACGATCGTGATCGATTGGAATAATACGCAGAAGGGGAACCAAGGTGTCTCCTACCACCTGTACCACATTTCGTCCACCTTATCCAAGGCTCTTCCAACGCAATGTGAATACATCTTTTGTTGGTTCTCGGCTTGACATACGCCCGTTCCACACACGACGCATGGTTCTTGAGCTATGTCAGATAACAATGGCTTCATCAAACCACTGTAAAGGCTAATTATCATATCCCACCCATCAGGCGACGTTCCTTGGTCATCCATCTTTTGTGGGCGTGCTGATAGGTCTTGGTAAGCTTTTATGAGCAGCCACAAATTGAAACTATCAAAGCACATGGTCACGCTTTCACGGGTAATTTCAATATAGGGGACTGGGGCTTTCACTCGACCAATTACATCTTCACAAATGGTTTCTTCCGTATCAACGTCCGATTGGCCAGCTTCCGCGTCAATCAACGATAAGGTGAGTGATGTAAGAGCCGTCCCGCTTCTGAGAAAGGCATTTGAGGGTAATTTTATTTGATGTCCGCTCCATCGATCGCGAATGTGTAAATCATTGATCAAATCATCTGGGTTACTACACCACTGTGAAATTTGAAAGCGACCACTACGACGACTGGTATACAGCGGTCCGTCAATGTAATCACACTCCTCGCTGTTCTCCTCTGCCATCCTGAATGAAACAAAAAGCTGTCCGTGTTCGCTTATTTATCCCCTGATCGAGCTAATGTAAGGGGTTTTTCATGATCACGTGTCGACTTAATTAAGCTGATGTCAGCGCTTTTTTCATGATCACGTGACGAATTGATTTAGCTGTAGTCAGCGGTTTGTCATGATCACGTGACAAATTAATTTCAGATCCGGTAAATCACGCACACACACACACACACGCACACCAGGGTTGTGAGGTTCTTCGAACGTGGAAGTTTAGCTTTCTGATTACGTCACAACCTTCCTCTGCTTTGTTGTGCCTGTTGTTTTTCTTAAGTTTCGATTGTGAATGTAGAGCTTATAATTACAGTGATATTTCAAGTGTTGGGTCAAAAGCGCCTTCGTTACAAACCCACATTGACACAGAGGACAACGCCGTAACCTCAGGGTTCTGTGTTTACCCTGAGCAGGTGACTTGGGTCTATATGGTTGTTGAGTCTCAGCGACTCTCTGACATTCGTCACATTCTACACAAGTATCCATGTCGTCGCTTTAAAGATTTAACCTTAACTGACAGTGAACTTGTTGTTAAACGATATTTATAATTACTTTAATCCACCTCATCTTCAGACACGAACGCAGTTAACTGACGATCCATTAAACACTCTCTAGCTTCGATCGCTTTACTAAGAGCCGTATCAAAATCGTAACCATGCTCCATCAAGCGATGTTGATTTATACTAATTTGTCTATAGATCTTATTGTCTCTCAGTTCTTGAGTAAGTTGTGCATGCATCTGTAACTTGTCTTTTAAAACAGACCACCTGCTATACGCATCCGTCATGTTGATGTCACTCTCTGACTATCTTAGTCGTAAATGACCACCCAACAAATTTTAACTCTTTATAACATACTTTCCAAATAAAAAACACCGTCCTGTATTTTCACTCATTTATTACGCAATCTGTTAATTACACGTATTTCAATATCTGATTTCACCGACTCTAACCAATATTTCCTATAGTCCACACACAACCATTTGCTACGTTCCATCCACGAGGGGCAGGGGTCAATTAAACCTACACTCAATTCCCATAATCTTGTCACATACAGTTCATCAACACGTTTGAGGGCGTCCCCCATACACAACCTAACTTGTTCTTCAGGCTCGGCCATCAAACAAAGATTATGCTGTCGCTGGCTCGGGTGGTCTATTTGGCATCCATGGCATTTTTCTGGTATTAGGGTTTCGATTAAATCGACAAGCGTGTCTGTGTACACCACCATCAGATATTCCTCCATTAATTTTGCTCTCACCACGTGGGTTCCGTAGAGCAGTTTCAACTCGTCCCACGCTTCTACAAACATATACCACGAGTAACTGTCCATTTGCATTGTCACCTGGCCCTTCTTTATCAGCACCATAGGGACAGGGTATTGAACACTCATCGTCACGTCTGCACCAATAGAGACCTCGACACGACTCTCCTCTCCCGCTTCTAACTGTTTCATTGTTTCTGTGACAGCAGCTATTTCGTAACCAGGGTCCAATACACAGTTCATCCCCAACTCTATGTGGCATTTCTTGAAATTGTTTTTCAAAAACACTACATCTTTATTCCAAACCACTATCGAATACTGTGCAAAGTAACGCGTGTATAGTGGTTTCACTTCCTCCATTTCGATTTGCGCCACGGCTTTTAACAAGTCGACATCGCTCATCCGCTTCTCAGCCATGATTATAACTGAACTGAGACACTCTCGCGTTTTTATATACTCCCCATGATATGAGGTATTACTTCACTTAGCTTAGATCAGCAAACACCAACCCAAAATAGAATGATGTCATCCAAATATCACAATGTATTGACATGAGGTATTACTTCACTTACCCAAGGTCGATGATGAAATATCTGAGGGAATTTCATCAGCCGAAAACACCCAAAATAGAATGATGTCACCACCAAATACCGCGCACCGAATCCGCCAACGCTCCACCAACGAAACATATATTGCACAATCGACTTCGTCCACGTCGTCCAGTGTTCGATGTCAAAAACGAGGTGTGAAGGGGCACGTAAATATACTACTCTCGTTGGTTTCTAAATCCTGAGACCATTCATTTAATGGTCGATTGCAAGACGAGTTGCAGCATTATCGGCGACACTGACGTTGATGATATGTAAGCATCTAATTGACTCTTCTAAAATCAATGCTAACACTCATACTTTGGCGGCAGTTGAGTCTAGTAGCTTTACTAACGGAGTTTTCTAAACGAATTTCGTTTAGTTTGTAAACCACGAAGAAAACATATTTCAGGACTGTCGGCAAGCATTACGATGTTCTGTTTATGGAAGTATTATAATTACGTTATCACATCACAGGGGCGCGGGTCTTTGATATGTTGGTATGTAATGTAACAAAAGTTGTCGTGGCGCGAATCAGAGCGTTAGGGATGCCAGGATGCAGGCTTAAGCTTGTTAATTTATGAGAGTGATAAGGGGTATGCGCTATTATTACTCAGCATAACAGGTTTGGTAGATCTGCAGCGTTCAGTTAATTTTCCTTTTTATTTGCATCAGTCATTCGACTAGCTATTGGATACAAAAATGGATCTGCTTCTAGCAGTTTGAAAACAACCAATTGCCAACCGGGTTTAGCGTATTAAAAGGAGAGGTGATCATAAATTGACAAACCGTTCTTCCGCAAGCTTTGTTCAAACGTTGCTTCGGCATGGTCCATCGTGTGAGCTTATGAGGCATACACGATTTAACTTTAAATACGCTCTGCGTCAATATAGATACTAGGAAGCGTCTGTCCGTGCAGATGGTATAGCTACGACGGAAAATGTATCTCATTTTGGAAAGGAGTGAAATGCGCTCAAACCTGGTCAATACCGCTAGTATCGAACGTTAACGGCTGTACTGGGGCTGACCACTATTCCACACCCGCCAATAGGGACGAGTCACGTGTATAAAACTATTCGAGTGAGTGCTACACAAAATAGCAGACGATTTTCTAACTGTGTTGATCAGTTTGGCTTCAACGTAGGTCTTTCTACGAATTTATGTGTAACACTGCTCCGTGCATTGTACAATGCCATTAAGATGTCGGCAGCACTGTGTACACTAGCTTTCTAGATGCGTCTAATACCCTTGACAAGATCGGAATTTTAATGTATCATAAACAGCTAATCTGTGTCAATCTGTGTCAATCGTCTTAATATTTTATTGTTCCACATGGCGTTCGACAAGGTGACGTTTTATCATTTAAATCATTTAACGTGTATGTCGTTGATCGTTCAAGTCAGTTGTTGAAATCGTGTTCCGGCTGTCAATGATATTTGTATCAGCCATGAAGTTTATCCGGACGATTTATGTCTGATGCTGCCTAGTGCCAATGGGTTGTAGGCACTGCTCGTTTTTTATTCGGAACTCACCATGACATAATGTTCAGTATATCCAAATCTGTAAATATTGTGTCTCACTAAAGACCCGTTAACTGCTCTGCCCATTGGTATGATCCAATGGTAAGCAATTGCAGTATGTTGAAAGATGGATGATGATATGTTGAGGCAAAAGTCAATTAGGTATGGTCGATCAAACAGCTTTACCCAACAATTTACCCAATGCTAACTGTACGTAGAATGTGTCAAACATACCGAAACAAAATATATAAATGAATCTACAGACGCGAAGGAGAATGGAACTCTCAAAACACTTGTTCATGTAATCTTTGAACTGATGCAGCACAATTCGTTGTGGTGCAATTTCGACCAATGGGTACTGAGTTTTATAAGTGACGCAATGACCGAAATGGTGTATGCATGCATTGCATACTACGAGCCTGGTGCTTGAAATAAACTTTTATCATTATTGATATTACTATAGAACACAAAAGGCTAAAGATGCGTCATCTGTGTAACTCATCGTTCCATAGAAACGACCGATCATCGATAGATAGAAGGTATTAGACTGTTGTACATAGTCTATGTATAATATTTGTTACCAAAAGGCAGAGAAAGATAATCGTTGCAATTTAATAAGTACGCATTTCAGCAGGCGTATCTGATTTTCTATTTTGTCAAATCATCGGGGCAAAACAGGTATACCAGCCAAAGGATTAATCGCGTATGTACATATAATATGAATAGGTATAAAGACGGATTATATGCGCTTAACTTGGTATATATGTATCATCTCGATTAAAATGCTTCATGTGTAATGAAAAATACTACTAGATGCAGAAATGTGTCACGCATTTTTGCTATTTTCTAATCCAGCCATTGCATTTTAACGAATCATATATACTCTCTCTGGTAAAAGCCGAACAAAATGAACCAATGAATGTAGAATAGATCTGTACAGAAACCTCCGGTATCTAGAAACCATAGGTTTGATCTATCATTAGAGATAACGCTTTTACAGACTTGGACATCAAACAGTAAATAAGTAAAAGGTTTAAACATGAAATCTGTTCAACAATACGGGGAAATCAACAAAGCCTTTTTATCCAATTTATAGTAGATAGCTCATAGCATCTGGCATTCAGGCAAATGACCAGTTGCCACAATCGCTTTTGTACCAACTGCATGAATTATTCTCTGTCTCCGAAATGATCTTACTCTGACAAAGAATTGAAGTAATGATAGATTCACAAAGAATCATACGGATGATTTTGTAATAGTACAGGAGTGTTAAAACGGAAACCCGATGACGGAATTCAGTTATGGTATTCGGAAGTTACTTATTACAAGATACAAACACTAGCAGTAATTATGCTGAGAGTTCAAATGAGCATCACACTAGGGTTTGGAAGTTAAACTAACTGCTGTTTACTTCTTGTCTATCGTTGTATGCTTGCAGGGAAGGTGCGGCGAAACTGAAGGCCAATGTTTTATAACAATGGAATACGAGATAAGACTTTGTAGCACTATCGTCGCCTATTGATAACGGCAAGCATCAATATAACATTAATGTAGTCAGTGATGCTTCACAACAGTGTTACTCTCCGTATGTACCCTAATAGTGCTGCAATATTGACACCTAGCAGCCTTGAATATTTGAGCATGGGAATTCTCACAATATTTTCGGCACTTATGCACCTGGGACGTTAAAATAGTCTCGACTAGTAAACTGTGCATATTATGTACATTGTCTTAGAGAATTCGTCAATTATGATGACGCAGCTGCGTAGTTTTATTGCATTAGCAGCAAACCTGCGTTACATATATAACACTTATCGTCATCGCACATATCCTGGAGACGCACCTTGGTAACTGGATCAGGAAGCGCCGGACAAGGAAATGCATATGTGGGTACTACCATAATTGCCATCACACTGTTGTGGCGCTGTGAAGGAGATGTGTTGTGCTACGGGGCTTGTGCACACTGTCCTGCCGTGGACCTCTAAGGATATTATACCTACATCGGCCTTCAATTATCATATAGCATCAGGGATGTTTACACAGGGTTATGTCTCACCTTATTTGGATCGTTCCCAGAAGCTTGCTTAGTCAAACTCTAGATACCGCCTTGAAATCAAAGGAGATCCCCTTCTGTAAAGCCGATACTAATTTTGACCGTTCCAAATAGCTGCCTTTAGATTAACCATACGAACCGACATGAAAACAATAGAAGACCAGTCCTGTTGAAAATCAAATACTTAACAAATGAATGGTGTATAACATTATATTCGTGAATTCTCACGACTTATTAGAGCAATTGCACTCTGCACCTTGTCAATTGTTTAGTAGATTATAATCAATCCGTGACTTGACAACGATATACATGCCAGGGCGTAACTAAAACGTGATATCAAACGCTTGGGGTCCAACTCGCCAACATCCTGACAAAATCACGGCAGACGTTTGCTAGTCGAACAAACCTACACCCATCGTCGGTATTTGTTCTATATAGCGTAATACATGGCGAACTGATGCAGTGATGGTAACACGAAGGGCGCCATGGTTTTTACTGGCTGCTGAAATGGCATCAAACGCCTAGTTTCCCTTCCCATTAAATCTTGTATAGGAGAAATAAAGTTAATTGGATCAAAAATTGACCAAACACTTATGCTTGTATGGGGACCTATATCACGAAGGTTGTAAAATGAGAGATGACGAGAAACGACCAAAATGACAAGATGGGGCATAAATTTAATTTTTCCAGCTATACAGACCGAGCCTCAGCCCCTGATCACCTACAACCCCAGCTACTGATCACCTACATCTCCAGCCCTTGATCACCTACAACCCCAGCTACTGATCACCTACAACCCCAGCCCCTGATAACCTACAACCCCAGCCCCTGATCACCTACAACCCCAGCCCCTGATCACCTACAACCCCAGCTACTGATCACCTACAACCCCAGCCCATGATAACCTACAACCCCAGCCCATGATCACCTACAACCCCAGCCCATGACCACCTACAACCCAAGCCCCTGATCACCTACAACCCCAGCTACTGATCACCTACAACCCCAGCCCCTGATAACCTACAACCCCAGCCCATGATCACCTATAACCCCAGCTACTGATCACCTACAACCCCAGCTACTGATCACCTACAACCCCAGCCCCTGATCACCTACAACCCCAGCCCCTGATCACCTACAACCCAAGCCCCTGATAACCTACAACCCCAGCCCATGATCACCTACAACCCCAGCTACTGATCACCTGCAACCCCAGCCCATGATCACCTACAACCCCAGCCCCTGATCACCTACAACCCCAGCCCCTGATCACCTACAACCCCAGCCCCATGATCACCTGCAACTCCAGCCCCTTATCACCTACAACCCCAGCTCCTGATCACCTGCAACTCCAGCCCCAGATCACCTACAACTCCAGCCCCAGATCCGCTACAACTCCAGCCCTTGATAACACTGGGCTTTTATTTCCGCGGGTGCTTGTCAGCAATTATCTCTTCGAGAAAAGTCAGAAGGCATATTTGATGCTCGCATTGATAGAATCTACCACAAAATCAGCATGAACATCGTGTAGTGCTTTCTTTCTACGCTCGACCGTGTATACAATACAGCCACTGTCGCTTGGTTCCCGAAGCCAAGCTACCGTGCGCCAAGCTGCTTCCAAGCATCTATAAAGTTTGCTGTGCGAAGCAGATTGCGTAGATTCACTCTTACTTGACACAGAGCACTAACACATTATTTAAATGTTGTCAGTAAAAATGTTATGGCTTTGGCTAAATCGTATTTCCTATTTGCTTTGCAATCATCAAATAATAACGAAAATCATTGGTCCAGTTTTGACTTGCGAGATGACATTTAGAAAAACTAATCTGGTGCATTTACAACAAAATGTCGACCCGGAAATTGGATAGTCAAAATAATTCAAATGATTTCGTTTCCGATTTGTGGTTCCCGGAAAGCATCATGTTGCATACATTTAACGAAAGAAGGCGCCAGTACTTTGCTGCCCAGAGAAACAATGTTCTAGTCTCCTTTAAGGTTTGAAAACACCCCCAGCGTTGGCTGTACAATCAACACGATTCATGCTGGCACTGCTGAATTGTAAGTTTTTCTGTGTTCCACGATGAGATATTCTTTGTTACGCTTAAAGGGCACCCCGTCGATGCTAATATATGTGAACTCGTTTCATGCCATATTCGAATGGCTAAACACATGTTGATTCGTATGAAGGTGATTAGTCTTTCACATATCCCAGCATCAACATACGATTTCCTGTCAAAGCCTTCTCGTTACAATAAATTTTCTTGAAAAAACAATCAAGACAGGAATGAGATCGCAGACATTCAACTGTCGAATATAGGTACATTTATTAATATCGATAGTATTCAGGATATTGGATTTGATCTAGAGATTATGTATTCGTTTGTAGGTCATCACGAATACAACTAAGGCAATACCAGGGCTGAAAGATACATGCACGCATGCTGAGCAGTCTCGATGCAATTATATTTATGCAGTAGCCATTTTGTACTAAATTTTTCTCTCGTAACCAGTTTCAACAAACATAGTGAGTGATTTAATTAGCGTCGATGGCATATTGTTCCTGTCTTCTGTGTATACATGTAAGCCATCTAAGCAATCAAATTTTGTAAGCAGGTATTCCACTTGCACAACTTTTGCCAATATGTACCTGTGGTGCGGTTGTCGGAATAAATGAAGGGTAGGCTGATTAAGGTTAAACCTTGTTCTAAACGAGCGGTATATTGAAATATAGTGAAAACGTTGTTTACCCAGTGGAGCCCTTCTTGCAATGGTAATATAACACCACGCAGACAAAGTTGATTGTCAACCGAGCCATTAACGTATATATTGTACAGGTGCTGTTTTGCAACATCTCGGAAAGACGAATTGATCTGTAATTCGATTGTCCCTACCTTGTTGGACCGCAGTGAACATGAATCTGCCTGTTTGTATCAGAAAAAAAAACGGATTTTATAGATTAAAGTTCCTGTCATTCCCAAGCAATATTTCTATTAAGACGAAATGTGTTGCCTATAAACACATTGCAAAAAGCTTTGATTAACGTAATATCGCAATTTATTGCCTTGGACAAATCTGAGTAAGTATGAAGCGTATTCTATCAATCAGCCGATTGCCGAAGGCGCAGCGATCCTCGTCTGACGGATATAGTGGTGTTGCACTTTATGCAACACAAATGGAGCAATATCTTGCGCTCTCCTTGATATAAGTACAATGTGTTGAAGTCGTCATTCAATTGGTTGAATTGTATCCTCAATTCATATCTTCCTATACTGCCATACACTAACCTTTTCTTTATTACTCAAACACAATGTACATCTACCACAGACAATGACCTAAGTTTGCCCTTGTTAAACATTTCTTCGAGAAATCTGAACAAAAACAAGCACATAGTGTATCCTGTCATTGTATTTGCACACGATACGAGTGTTGGGATTCATGATACCTCAACTCATTTGCCAGTGCTGGAAAACTATCGGTGCCAAATTGCTTTAGAGAAAGCATAAAACGTATGTGCAATGCGTGTATAAGCGTCGAACTGTGGTTTATGCAATGATATTTCAGGTACAAACTTCGACTATGGTACTGCAGCAAACCAGGTAGCCCCGTCAGTGTAGGTGAATTCTGGAAAGAGGAGCAAATGTGTCACTTTGTGAACGCATAGCAGGTCTAGTAACTTGTTGACACGAAGCTAAGTCACGTTCGTTGCCGCATTTGAGGAAAACATATCGCTTGTTGTGGCGAACCTGCTGAGGGAGTCCCAGCACGACAGCAATGTAACACGAGCCAAATCAGTTTTTTCAGTTGATTAATCTGCAATATGACTGCAAGCCGGATTTCGCACAGATGGGAGCCATGTGAATTCCACTGATGAATGCTTCATAGAACACGCATGTTGTGCTACACATCTATGTCGAAACGTTTACACTTTGACTTAAAGGAATCACCACTTGATGTGTGAAACGTTAACGCGTCTTGCAATAGACAAGTGGTAGTCATCTGAGCAAATTAGTTTCAGTCGTTTTGATAGATCAGCATGCCTCATATATGAGAGTATTCATCATCATATGCAGGACTTAGCTCTATACCCCGGTCGTCTCCGCTGCCACCACCCTTCTCGTAATAACCATGAGCTTGACTGATACGGTTAAGTTACATAAATATGTTGATGCCCCATTAGACTAGTCGGTATCCAACATCAGTTCATACTGCGCCTATATAGAGTACAACGGCCAATACATCGCTTGGATGTGCTACAATTGATTAATGCACCTCACAGGAGCATCGCATAAAAGGAAAATTTAGGGGTTAACAATTATTTGTTCGATCAACCCTCAATTCCAGAAATGCTTGCCTTCGTCATTGCAAATCCAGCAATTACCTGACGTGAAGTTAACATCTAACGATCAAGCATTCAGTATTTTTCACCAGCGCTCTAGTAATATTTGTTTTACTTTTAAAAGGTGGATCAGTTACTGGCCATGAAAACAAGGATTGTCTGAATGAGGTTTCCTCTTTGTGTTTAACATGTGGTCCACGTCAGGTGATACTACACTGAAACAGAATGGTGCAGGAGACGTCATGGTCCTATGGATATACAGTGTATTGAAGCTTAATCGAGGCTTATCTCCAACCAGCTCAAGTATTTATTGTGTTTAACTCTGTTAAGCCAGGCTTCATAGACCCTGAGCTCTAATTACGAACAACCATTCTTTGTGTGACCTTTCGCATTATGATTACATGTCACATACTATATGCGGTTATTAAATAAAGATGCAACAAACAGATTATAATTTGCCAACGTTATTTGAACCGGCATTCATAGCACTGCAGTCATTAACTTATTGAGTTTGTCATTGTGATGAGGTAAAATTGATTACCAAGACATACAAACCATGTAGATGCTAATTATAGACAGCATGTCTTAATATTGACAATAGTCAACGTTTACTTTCTCACATACACCTGGCTGATACCAATTATTTGAAGCAGTGCATCTATGGTAATCTATTATGAGTTTGGAGCCTACTGATCACTTTTATCCTGGTAAAAGGGCATCTTGCTCTGAACTTATGCTAGCGCTTAGAAGTGTGTGCTGGTGTGTTATTATAGTATGTGTACTGAACAAGAATCAATGGGGTAACGCGAGGATTATTACACACTATTAAGGTAGGGCGTTAAAATGGTAGGCGGTGAGAACTCGAGCAATAAAGTACAGACTTAACTGTCTGTGCGCTGTTTGATATTTTATTTCGAATGTTCTAATGAAATGTATCCCGTGTACTGAGATTAGATGCTGCTTTCTCTCGGCCTGGAAGTCCGGCGAAAATTTAATTCAAAATATTGCAGCTGTCAGTGTTGTAAGTTCAGTAGCAGACAAGACAACAGTTAATATTTTGTCTACCATAAATTGATGGCCCAAGCATAACCGTCGTATACAATGAGCGTACGCAATCCAGGGATTCCAAAAGAGGTCCGGAACCAAGAGGTGTCATGTGAATACGCTGATCCATATTTTACGACATACCCGTGTATTTTATGCATAAACAGAACACCCCTCTTACAAAGACTAACGACCACGACAAGAATCAGCGTAGTGTTGATAATATACGCAGCGATGAGAGCTTACCGCGAAGTGCTATGACGCTGATGTATTTTACTACGCGATGAATCCAGCAAATGAATGCAATGTCTTATCATAACGTACGGATTGGTCATCTCATCAACAGCACCAATACAATATTAAGTCAGGTAAGACCGTGTGTGTATCTTGTTGCTTGTAGACAGCAATATTTGTTCTGATTATTCAGACTGAATTATTTACATGAATGTTAACCGCAATAGCCATACGACGCAACCTAGATGGCGATCATCGGTTTAATGTTGAAGATATATTGCCAGACCTGTATTAACACGGGTCGACAAAATTTGGCATCACTCACCTCATGAGCCTTTCCAGTTTTAGTGATAAGAAATATAGAGCCCCCAGTGACCAATCTTCAGCATATTCCTGAGGAGAATTTTGCACAACCCTCGTGGTTAACGGATCACTTTAATTCCAACCAAAAAAGCTTTGTTATCTGACCACGGATTGTTAATACAGTCACATCTTGGAACCGAATCAAAATATGTATTATTTGAATAAACACCATACCGATTAAACAATTATCCAGCAATACAGACGCATAGCTATAATTAGCAAAGGGATATTTTGACGGACTGTCCAATTTGCCTGTTTATGTAGATTTTGGTCCCACGAGACAGAAAAAAAAATAACTGTACTTTAAAGATAAATGTCATGGAACAATGTTTTCAATCCGTGTAGCTTTTCCAACATCACGACGCCAAGGCTCTATTTGTGTTTAAACCTCCCATTGTAACTATCTTATCAAACATTGGTCTGATATATATATGTAGTTTACGGTTATGAGCATAAAAGCATCCATGGTTGTGCATTAAGTCAATTTGCCAGGGAATATAATATTATTATGTTTGGTGAGACTCGGAAAGATTCCCAACTTAATATCCTACGATGCAAAGGATCGAATGACTCATTTTAAGTACATCAAATGACAAGATAAAGCTGCTGATGAAATATTCTACAATATACTTATCTGTTTGTTGAGAACAAAACAATTTGGCATTATTTCTATGTATTAATTGCCGACTCTTCTCCAAGCCACATATCGGGCCTACTAATGTCGAGTCTTTATTCTATCTATCGCTTAATATGGCCATCGTCTCCCGACAGACATAAATTTCACGCGCCTCCAGGTCTTGCTCGTAACCCTTGATGTCAACCGTTAAAGCATAAATACAAAGTATAAATAATGTTGCTCTATCCGCTTTTCTTTTTAACACCAGCTTTATTGCTCCAATAACCTTTTGTAAAATCGAATATCACTCACCTCATGTTCCAGTTTTAGTGATAGGAAATATAAAGCCCCCAGTGACCAATCTTCAGCATATTGCTGAGGTGATTTTAGCACAACCCTCGTTACAGCATTTGTATAAATACTGTTACTCTATCCTCTTTTCTATTTACCACCAGCTTACTACTCGAATAAACTTTTGTGAAATCGAATACCACATTGTCAAGAAGAGGATTCCTTCGTGATCTGTTGTTTTGCAATTGGATATGCAAGTCCTGCGAAAGTGACCCTTACTATTTAGAACCTTGCCAAAGATAATGCCATTAGCAAGAAGATTATCGAACGGATAGGTCTTTTACAAATATTGATCCTTAATTCTTAGTATCGGTTTACTGTGTTTTAATGAAAATGAGTACAGTTGCCATTGCCAAATGATTACATAAGATGATGGCAAGCCCTGACAAATGTTTACATAAGATGATGGCAAGCACTGACAAATGAGTACATAAGATGATGGCAAGCACTGACAAATGATTACATAAGATGATGGCAAGCCCTGACAAATGATTACATAAGATTATGGCAAGCCCTGTCAAATGTTTACATAAGATTATGGCAAGCCCTGACAAATGTTTACATAAGATGATTGCAAGCCCTGACAAATGATTACATAAGATTATGGCAAGCCCTGACAAATATTTACATAAGATTATGGCAAGCCCTGACAAATGATTACATAAGATGATTGCAAGCCCTGACAAATGAGTACATAAGATGATGGCAAGCACTGACAAATGAGTACATAAGATGATGGCAAGCCCTGACAAATGTTTACATAAGATGATGACAAGCCCTGACAAATGATTACATAAGATGATGGCAAGCCCTGACAAATGTTTACATAAGATGATGGCAAGCACTGACCAATGAGTACATAAGATGATGGCAAGCACTGACAAATGAGTACATAAGATGATGGCAAACACTGAAAAATAATTACATAAGATGATGGCAAGCCCTGACAAATGATTACATAAGATTATGGCAAGCCCTGACAAATGTTTACATAAGATGATGGCAAGCCCTGACAAATCATAAATTAAGCCGTAGCAAATAATTGCCGGATAATAAATAAGCCGGAGCAAATAATTTCGCATTATATTGACAATCTAACAAAAATAATGTAGCTGTGTGTTAAGTTGTTAGCAATTGGGCCATATTTAATCTCACATCTATATATACTATAAGGTTTTGATAAGGACCACGCGCGATTGCTAATGTTGGTGAAAAGGAGTTTTGTTGGTTGCTCAGCGTTGCAATTATTAATGTCGATAAATGACGAAGATCAAACTAAATTTTCAAAACGGGGTTCTGTTGAAGATTGAGCATGGAACCGCCGTGATTTGACTCGAATGCTTTTTGATACTTTCATGTGAGCGATGATAGTTAACTGCGCTACAAATTAGAAATCATAAATATAACTGTAAAATGCTGTCACATTTATTAATGTAAGTTGCTTTCCAGAATACTCTCATGTATCTCCTTATCAAGTCAAGACTACACGGGGAATCACCTATTGATTTTGTTCCTGACACGGGAATCCTGATAGTGGGTACTCGTGACTCAACAAACCACAGATATTTTATCGCGTTTTAAATCATAAACACATACTATTACGAGTACTGTCTCAAATCTACAATATATAATAAAATGCCTTTGCGCATTTGAGATGTGAACAACACACTGTACGACAGCCAGCACAACATTCGAGCCAGCCATCAGTTCACCGTACAAATAGCGACTATACCTCAGTTATTATTGATGCAGTGAATGAAAAAAGACAAGTTGTAAGTGCCTTTCTCCGTGTTTCCAAAGTAATTGACACAGTTTTGACACTGCTATGGAATTGGAGGTATTTTCCTACACAGTAAGCTTGGTGATATGATTCACTACATGCATTATGTTTTGCCTATGACACCCCATTGTGCTTGTAATCGTATAAAAATGTAACACCTAACAAAGCGCTAAATAAATCCTAAATTACATGGAATAAGCATTAATCTGTGGCAGCTGAAAATATATAGTTCTTATGACATGACTTGGAAGTAAGTGCACTTGCTATATACTAAATCTAATTAATGGGCGTATAACATTATCAGATTGGATTTATTGAATACCCAGCCATGGATGTAACCAACCATTTGCGCTACATTAAACGTTAGCTTCAGATTGAGTAAGTTCCTCTTATCCGATTAGTCGGGTTTTATAATGAACATTTCAATAGTACAATACTGATTATACCTTGACAATGAGGAAATAAAGATCACAGCTAATCATATATCAAATTATTAGCGTCAATGATATTTTGCATGCAACATAAGACTGTTACTCGAACAGTTTTGTGTTATACAACACGCATCATTACTCCTCACCCCATTCGCTTTACACCCCGGTTTATGAATTATAGCTTACTCACAGTTGTCCGATCGTTTGATT
The DNA here is from genome assembly GCA_034190875.2 of Urechis unicinctus. Lineage (NCBI taxonomy): Eukaryota > Metazoa > Annelida > Polychaeta > Xenopneusta > Urechidae > Urechis > Urechis unicinctus. The sequence continues at coordinate 52,258,770 of CM067346.1, read as the reverse complement.
CTACGTGATTAAGTCTTCTGGTAATGGCTCTCGAGTTATTTTCGGCCATTGTTCGCCCATATGCTTGATTTTGGATGACCGTGTGAAACAAGAATGGATCTTACAAATATTGTTCTTTATACCATATTACATTTCTAATGATGCGCAAATAAGTAGATTTTCAAATTCTCATTATGTTGGTGTGTATTAACATATCCCTGGTTCCATTGTCACTAAACGTGCATTGAATCCGATATATGTCTGAGGTTTGGTGTTACGGAATAACTAAGACTGGCGAACATTATTTGATTATGCCAGCGATATATAAGGTTATTGCATTTTAAATCGTATTACCTATCACAACATTTATCTTCCTCTCTGATCGTTGACGCTTTTGTAATTTATGGGTACACGTTGCCTCTTCATTTACATTTCTGATACCAAGTATGCTTTCTATGAATAGACAACCTATGCTGCTACATTAACAGTAGAGAAATTTGTTGCCAGATGATGCATAATTGCAACAACTATAGCACTTAAAACATTTCGATGTTCCTCCCTATTCCAACATGTGTCCGCGATAGGCATCTGCTGATTACAGAACCCTTATTCCTAAGTGGAAAGGCGGCCTCTCGGACCAACGCTCCATTCAATATGCACTGAGGCATTCACTGAGACATATTTGGGTGGAGTTGTCGTTGGTTGGCAGTGAGTGCTGGAATATGCATGAGTAAGCTTATCGCACCACTATGGCTAGTCTGCTGGGATCTTCCATAGATATTACGCACATAGGGTTATGGTGTTATGACAAGCCGTACAAGAGAGCGATATAACAGCTCAGTATTTCCCAATTTAGGCAGCAGTTTTCACATATAACCAATTTGCAAGTGCCAATATAATTGTTTTGAAAAAGATAAAAAAAGCAATCGCGATGCCAAGCATTTGTCGCTTTTTGCTGTATACTACGTATATGATAGATTGCATGTTTTGGGCGTTAGACATCAGATGATATTATCGAGTGGACGTGTTTATTAAATTGTGCACACAAAACTTAATGATAGTATTTCGCATCAGGTAAGGAACAATAGATAATGTGTGGGGGGGGGGGGGGGGGGGGGGTGCGGGGGGGAAGGGGGGGGGGTAGGGGGGGGGGGGGGGTTGGGGGTGGGTGGTTTTAAAGACGAACAGATGATCCGAAACGTGCACAGGATATGATTTAATTTCAAGGAATTTAGCAACTTAAGTCTCGCCTGCTCTAAACATAGTACTACTTGTCAGACTAATAAATGTGGCAATGAACAATTTCCCAACTATTTGCAATGTCTTTGCTGTTTTATGTTGCTGTTACAATTCCTATTCATTGAGAGCGACACTCGATGGTGCCAGTGGCGACACCTTTGAAGTAACTTCCGCCGTCGAGTTTATCACGTGTCGTTCATACATTACGCACCACTTGCACTAAGATTAATGACGTTTGCTATTTGTAAGAACACACAAGGGTGCTCTATAATAAGGGGTATCCCCTAACCACTACACCATATCCCACATGCACATCCGTATTCAGCGAGTTAATATTGTTTGCAATGGACATGCCTATTAACGTAACGCACCGATTTAGTACCTGGGAAACCGCGTCTGAAACGCGCTAAAAATATTTATTAGTTAAAGATAGGACAATTAAAAAAGCCACAATTAATGAAACTGTTGTTAGTTCTATTGCTTGATGCGTACTAATAAGCAGTCATATCTCTTTCGACGTAATTTGAACTGTTAACCGGACTAACATCTAAACCTAACATCTAAACATTTATATGAATATATATGATAGGTGTTAGAATCGCTAGCAGCGTCCTGCCAGTTTAGGGCTGAATAATGAAATCAATACTCCGGCAATAAATTTATCATGGATTTGTTAAATACAGATGTGAATAAATCGATCACTTATGTGGTTGTAGTTATAAATTCAGCTGTACGCTCGAAATCGAAATTCATAGCGGGAGTAGCAATAAAGTGCTCTCTTCAAACACGCACATGTAGGGCAAATGAAGTTTGTGGCATGTGCTGTCTTATGTTTGTAAATCACGAAGTTATCAGCAGCGCTGTTGTCTGTCCAGCAACACCGACAGTAGAATAAACAATAGGATGTTGACCACAGCAGCGGCTGAACAAGCCACCAGGGTACTGGCTTATTACTAGGGTGACCTTGACACCGCTAAACCCACTCGCTATATCAATTATCCGATTATGTGAAGCTAGCAAGCAGAGACTATGGGCTCAGCGCTTCCATATATAAAATACAGTATTTATAAACTCACAGCCGATTAATAGCAATCAATCAAATGCAGTACATAAACAATTAAACTGACGAATTGGTTATCTGGGCGAATTAGGAGTTGCTTCATGTGCATTGTTCATTTACTATGTTTGATGTTGTAGATGACTATTGACATTGGCAGTCAATCATAACGTACGCCAACAAGGAGCTATTTTACTCCCAGAGACCTTCACATTTGCAACAACACATAATGTTGTCAACATCGTATGGATGGGTGTGTAATCTGTTATATACTATATAGGTATGAGACTTAATACTGATAATGTACTTGCATAATTTATATACACAAATAGGTTCCGTTCTCTTCATCGTATTGGTGCTGATAGTATATAATGTCTCATTAGATGCTACTGTTAGACATGGATACAACGAGAGAAGGTGTTATGCATGGGCCAGGCATTATAAACTGCGTGTCATAATTGCGGCAAACTCTATAGGACATTCTAGTTTCTTATTACCATGCATACATGCCACTATCATATCAGCTATGGTAACGCAACCGGTGTGTCCATCATTCGGACAGTTGCCTCCACTAAGTAGTCCCTAAATTGGACCCTCTTGAAAAGGATTTTCACAATTCTCGAAATTTGATGTCCACTCAAAACATGTTATCTCTCATTAGACTGCATGCAGTGGGCGATATGTATCATCGATTTGTCCATATGTATCTAATTGGGTGACACGAGCACAAATGTTGAGATTATAGCAGCTGCTTGTATAGTGCTGACGAAGAAATCCATTGTATCAGACAGTAGCTTTTTCGATAATACTAATATATTGTTGCTTGCTAACACTAACGCTCAAATGTAAGCATTATCATCATAAACTAGTTGGTGATCTGCACTATCAAAACGAAAAAAGGTAAGACGAATAAGGCATAGTACGAAATGTAATGGCTTGATTTTAATACTCCTTGTGACAGTAAGCCATACACGCCGTAATGAATATCATGCCCCACACGATGTTTCCGATCTATAGCGCTAGAAAACCATGCATCAACGCACGGGGTATGTTTGGCACCATATTTGATACATCGACGGTAATGACATAATGGATGCTGTCACCATAGAGCTATACACTATATCTTAATGCTGTGATTGACCAGCACTTATTGTTAATGTTGCAGATATTTCTTGTCTAGAGTTGTAAAAGTGTGGTTAATCAGTCACTGCCCCAGCCAAGCGAAACAATGTATTTTGTACCTGCCATTCCGTTAGTAGGGGACAGGGTAGTCAGAAGGTCATAATCCATAAACACAAGGATAGTCTACTTTTTAGGCTGATTTCAATGTGACTCTAGTTACAGCTTAGAAATTTTTCTGAGCATCCATTGCAGTCGTGAGAATTATCCAAAATCTTAGGTTTTGATTCTGATTATTGGTTCACGTCAAGCGCTGGGGACGCTCGCGTGCTATGAAATATTGTTTCGTCAGACTTACAAAAGGCCTGTAGGTTCATGTGCAAGCGTAGCATAGTGATTTATCTGCGTACACGTGTGTTGAGGTGTCTACGGAATGTTGATAACACAGCACACTTATTTCTTCATACAGTGGCATATCATCTTTAATAAAGTTCGATGGTGCGATTACATGCTCATCACCGGAAATCGTCGAGCGAAGACATGAGTGATAAATCAGCAACGTAGATGTGCAATAAGTCGTAACATCACCTGCGCTTAAATGATCGCATTTTTAGGGAATTCCAAGTTAACTGCACATGTGACGAGAGACACAAGGATTAAAAATGATTTCCTTGATCGGATAAATATGCATTATCCGTTTCTAAATGATCCACAAACATATGCAAATTTGAGCTGCAGATTTTTGACGCAGTAGACCTATTGCGTATGCCAGCGACATGGCTTTATGCGTACTGTCATAATATCACTTATTGAACACCTTCAAATTCACTATTGTGCTACCTCGTGCATTTATATTCAACAGACATCTAGAATAGTTAAATGTCATCGTCGCTATTTATTGACAGTTCATTCCTCACACTGTCAGCGTGAATCACATACTTAGCTTTCATCGGCTGTATCAATACCACGCCGGCATTCGTCGATTAAGCGATAAGTTTATTACTTTGAATTGAAAAAAATAACGGTGCGTTCCATGTCGTGTCTTATTGGCATTCACCAATGCTCATGCATAGCGCGTTTTGTCGCTAACCAGAATGAAAGTTGATCGTAAAACTGTCAGAATCTATCTATCTTCTTACATAGTGGCCGATGCTGTAGAATAGCTGAGTCACAACGGTCAATATGCTTTGATCAAGGGCCAAATGTCGTTTGTGATATGTAACATAATCACATAGTTAACTGTTCGGGAACAGCAGCCGAGCTACCAAATCAACTACCACAACGTCACTAAACTATGCTTCATTGCGACCATCTCGGCTCGTCATTGCCCATATATTCACCGATATTGATATGGAAATCTCCCGGCACAGTAACCTGGATGGATTTAAACACGGCGCTGCTCTGAAAGGAGTTATATGTAGTCAGTACATTCAGACCTGTCTGTAACACGCAGCATGTGAATTTTAGTTTTCAAGTCATCCATAGTGACTCTCAAACCCATGCTCTGGATATCATCTCGTTAGTACACCTAATCGATATAAATTTCATTGAAACATTTACATGAAATATTGCCTTTATAGATCACAAATTACAAAAGGTGATAAGTGCTTACAATGAATGCTAAAGACATTCGATGTCAAATCTGAGCTACCCTGGCTGTGAGTTGTGAATCATTATATACAGCGAAGAAGCATGAAAGAAAATAGTGATCCATTTTAGAAATACCACGCGTCGTTTATAAAGCAAACCCATCGCGAAGCAAATGTTATAACGACTGTCTTACAATGCACATTATTTAGCTAAGGTGGATGGAAAATATAGATACAGCCCTCTGCTGGCGTGCAAATGTAGACCAATACCAAGCCTGACGCTCGTGCAATGCATCGTGACCTGGTCATTCAGTGCACGTATACAGCCGGTCAAAATATCCCCGCACTCACATCGATCCCTCAGGGTTTCTGCGCAGTTGCATTCCCATGATAGACAGTAAGCTCCCGGCATTTAGTATGCTTCACTACGTTATCTCCGCTGCCATTGAATGTGGGTTTTGCTACCGTTGTTGAGGTTAAATGACGCCTTGTGTGTAATCTTTCACATGTAGTTAAGCACATCATTGAAAGGATTATTATGAAGTGTGAATGAAGATTCGGAACACTCCACCTGCTATAACTTGATTTAAAGTAGTATTTCATGCATTTACTTTCAAAGCAACGCACGACTTGCGTGTGAATATAATCGTTGATTGCCAAATTATTTTTGATCTTAGTCCGATAACGTTATATATATATATATATATATCTGCACTGCCCGTCGTGTATGCTGAAATGGGCTGTCTAATTGGGCCAGATATTATTTCTGTTATCATGTGGTCGATCCGACTGCTAATGTAGGCTTAGTAAGTATTGTTATGCTTAATTATTGTAAGATCAAGACTTATATGACGTATAGTTTACAAAGGATAGATTAATAATTTGTAATGCTTGAAAAGACATAGTGGTTAATGTTCATATTAAAACAGATCATTACCACGCCTCTCTGAAACCGACATCGACGGCAACCATCAATGGGCAGCAGACGTACGCATACTAGCAAACGATTTCTACTCAAGCTATTACATGGACGCTCTCATGCCACATGGCTACCGGCTTATTACCCGAGGGACCTGGGTAATATAGATTTGCACTAAGTTATATCTCTATATGACTTTGGCAGATGTCTTAACGACGTTGTTCCGGCGTATGTAATCCATGTAAGATTGTTTAGAGAAGGTGTATTCCATTGGAATTTGCATTATACAGGCAATATTGCATTAGCCATACCTGTCATTAAGCAGCACCACAGTAGTTAAGCACGAAGTATTTTCATTCCTATGTTACACAAAGGACTGCATGCACTCAGATACATAGCAACGAAGGCATTTGCAATCGGAAAACGGAAATGAGATCAGCAATATTCTGATAATAGCAAAACAATGCAACGAGCTCAGCCAGTCACGGTTGAAGGGGTGTCATGCAAATTAGTTACACACTGGATACCATGTACAACCATGATCATTATTAAATAAGTTCGTTATTTTCCTCCTGTACCGAAGTGTCCATGCGCCAGGTAACCTAGCTGACTAGTTGGCATGTGACTCATATGTGGTTATGGAGCCTGCATGCAATAAACTTGCACGTCCATGACAGATGGTGATCCACACTTACCGCGTTATTGGGTCAAATTCGATTGACATCTATACGGATTTTTGACAAGCATTTGCTCTTACAATATCAGCATCTCGGAGTAAGTCAAGGTCATATGAGATTTTTGGAACGATGAGAATAATTTGCGGCAAGTCTCGCCCAATCTAATATCGAGGTACCTTAAGCCAGTTGTGACCCCACATCAGCTAGTCGGACTTTTGATTTCTTAGTATGTAACTTTTCCAGGGGATATCTGGCGATGGCAAATTATTCCACTGAATATCAGTGTCGTCAACATTGAAATAAGCAACAGTAGAATATCGTATTCTACGACAGGGCAATATGAAGAAGTCCAGCAAGATGTTAAGACCTCATGTCTTAGTGCCGCGATTCGCACGAGCAATAGAGACATGGCAAATGTGATGACTTCTAACACTCCTCCAATTAATAATGTATTGCCTCACCAAACACAGCCTCATTTAAGGCTCCATAAGACGTTTCAAGAATATGCACATGGGCAACAATTGCAATATCAATATAGGAGGTCCGGACTTAATGCAGCTCCTTCACCGTAATAAGTCAATTTGTAAAGGCAGAGTAAAACAATATGCCTCGTTCCGTACCTCTTGCGCAAGATCAGCATAATACGAGGCCTATATTAGAGCGACGAATACATTTTATGCTCGCCTCTTGAAATGATGTGCCTGCAATTAATTGCATATTTCAGCATTGCATATTTGCTCATTATAGTCATTCAATAGCGTTGGCAACAAATACTAACACGTAACCAAGTCCGTTGGATCAATCATCGGTTGCATCCGCCTTTCATTAAATTGGCCCGTGCCCAATCGGTTACAACTTGCAGAGAATCCCTGCATGATATATTGCACACGACATTGCCCGTTTCAATGTTAACAACAATATAATATGCACCAAGGCGACTCAATCTAATGACTTTACGAGGTTTAAAGTTTTATGCAGTGTGCTGTGGGACATTGATCGCAATAAATACTATAAGCATTTTATAACCGATGACAAATGAGGGAGTGCATGTTCGACTTTGCGTTAGGTTGTAGTTTGTAAGGATAATGCATGGGTCTAATGTCGTGTAGTTTCATAATTCATATGTAGGATATAATCTATCAGAGAGCAAGCATGGGCAAGTTCAATAGGGGTCTGACATCGACTTTTTATCAAATTGAACAAGATAAGTTTTGATTTATGTCAAGTACAAAACAACCTGATCAATGTGCCTTGTTCCGACTTCGCTGTGATAAACGGATACATATGTAAAACCCAGCAACCGTTGCAATTCAGCCTCGTGCTGTCATACAAATCGCTCCAAGAGGCAAAGAATGAAATCATAAGTTATATTGATCAAATGAATATCATTGCCCATATGGTAAGATGTGTTAAATACTGGAAGCATATAGCTGCGACTACATTATATCTGAATATTTATGCAAAGCTTTTTACTCTATATTAGTAATCTGTGTCCAATGTGATTTAGGCAAAGACCTCGGTGCAATGACTATAATATCTTTATTGCATTCCACTCGCTGATATGGTTTCATCAATCTCAATAGGATAGTCAATTAATGTGTTAAGTTAAGCAATTAGTATGTGATCACATGGGCACTTTCCTTCTCTCTATGCGCTCATGAAAATATAGTGATATCCGTTGCATTTGACATTAGTCGTTGAAATTTGCATGTAAATGTGCATTGGATTTTCATAAAAATGAGTTTTTTGATTCTAGTAATAAAACTATGTAAAGATATAACTTACTAGTCACTTTGATTGCGTAATATTTGTGGTAGACTGCATCTGCGTTTATCGTTCACTGTAAATCTTTTTGATTCACCACAATAAGCGTAATATAGCGATACCAATCACAAATCGTATGCAGCGCATTTGTATTATAGCGAGTAAGCTTGGAGTCTGAAAACAATGGCATGTCACATATATTCCATGCGTTATTTTGAGTCAATATTTGTATAAGAGGGTAAACTGAAGAATATTTTCTACACTCTCGCATTCTCCAACTCGCGCAATCTACCCACATATTGAGATCAATTATGAAGTTGCCTCAGGAAGCCAGCTTTATGCTGTTGACATAATGCGCTATCTGGCCATTCCAGAGGCACACTTTGCAGAGTAGGGTTTTGGGCCTGAAATGTCAGTGACAGTTAACGTCCTGTTCCAACACCGGAGTCTTTCATGAGGCAGCTAAATCTTTTTAGCCCTTATCCTGTCAATGAAACACGCACCCAAAGCGTATAAAGTAGCGTCAAGATATCATCATCTTCATCACCATCGTCATCGCCATCGCTACCTGGCCCCCTGATAATGGATGATTTTATGCTCCGTCGATATTTCCGGTTATTATTGCATGCAGAACACAACATGATACAGGAATTGAACATTGTCAGCCTTAATTCTAGATTGTAAAGACTCGTATCTACATGTGCAACCTTACAAAGAAGCATTATGGTTATTCTTGAAGCCATAAGGAACCTTACAATTATTAGAGCGCGATTTGATAGTTAAGTTATAATTGTATCAAGATCTGGCTGATGACAAATGCACATGAGAACACAAAGGTCCCCGGGATAAACATGTATATATGGATAGAGCGCCCTGATGCATCTCATTATTCATCAGTACGGTAAGCTAGAAGTAATATCTGATGCATCTCATTATTCATCAGCACGGTAAGCTAGAAGTAATATCTGATGCATCTCATTATTCATCAGCACGGTAAGCTAGAAGTAATATCTGATGCATCTCATTATTCATCAGCACGGTAAGCTAGAAGTAATATCTGATGCATCTCATTATTCATCAGCACGGTAAGCTAGAAGTAATATCTGGTTGAAGTAGCTCGGCCATAATGCAGAGGTTACGACATAACTGCGCGTCATTTACATTGGTTCGATGTTTCACATGGACCACGCCGAACGTTTTTCCTACAGGTTTTACCACCATGGTGCGTTCAACTTATTCTCCGCTCTCATTGACTGCAACCATTTTGTAGGAGCGCCTTTAAGTTGTTTATGACAGTCAAAACCACACACGTTGCACGTGTTTATTATATGGAATAACTAAATGGACGTCCGATTGGTGAAGCTGGCCTACTCCACAAAACGCAAAATAACTAGCGCTT
>CM067346.1:52164028-52244028 GCA_034190875.2 Urechis unicinctus | reverse complement strand
AACGGATCACTTTAATTCCAACCAAAAAAGTTTTGTTATCTGACCACGGATTGTTAATACAGTCACATCTTGGAACCGAATCAAAATATGTATTATTTTGAATAAACACCATATCGATTAAACAATTATACAGCAATACAGACGCATAGCTAAAATTAGCCCTGACAAATGTTTACATAAGATGATGGCAGGCACTGACAAATGAGTACATAAGATGATGGCAGGCACTGAAAAATGATTACATAAGATGATGGCAAGCCCTGACAAATGATTACATAAGATTATGGCAAGCCCTGACAAATGTTTACATAAGATTATGGCAAGCCCTGACAAATGTTAACATAAGATGACTGCAAGCCCTGACAAATGATTACATAAGATTATGGCAAACCCTGACAAATGTTTACATAAGATTATGGCAAGCCCTGACAAATGTTTACATAAGATGATTGCAAGCCCTGACAAATGAGTACATAAGATGATGGCAAGCACTGACAAATGATTACATAAGATGATGGCAAGCCCTGACAAATGTTTACATAAGATGATGGCAAGCACTGACAAATGATTACATAAGATGATGGCAAGCCCTGACAAATGTTTACATAAGATGATGGCAAGCCCTGACAAATGTTTACATAAGATTATGGCAAGCCCTGACAAATGATTACATAAGATGATGGCAAGCACTGACAAATGAGTACATAAGATGATGGCAAGCACTGACAAATGAGTACATAAGATGATGGCAAGCACTGACCAATGAGTACATAAGATGATGGCAAGCACTGCTATGGAATTGGAGGTATTTTCCTACACAGTAAGCTTGGTGATATGATTCACTACATGCATTATGCTTTGCCTATGACACGCCATTGTGCTTGTAATCGTATAAAAATGTAACACCTAACAAAGCGCTAAATAAATCCTAAATTACATGGAATTAGCATTGATCTGTGGCAGCTGAAAATATATAATTCCTAAGACATGACTTGGAAGTAAGTGCACTTGCTATATATTAAATCTAATTATTGGGCGTATAACATTATCAAATTGGATTTATTGAATACCCAGCCATGGATGTAACCAACCATTTGTGCTACATTAAACGTTAGCTTCAGATTGAGTAAGTTCCCCTTATCCGAATAGTCGGGTTTTATAATGAACATTTCAATAGTACAATACTGATTATACCTTGACAATGAGGAAATAAAGATCACAGCTACTCATATATAAAATTATTAGCGTCAATGATATTTTGCATGCAACATAAGACTGTTACTCGAACAGTTTTGTGTTATACAACACACATCATTACTCCTCACCCCATTCGCTTTACACCCCGGTTTATGAATTATAGCTTACTCACAGTTGTCCGATCGTTTGATTCTACGTGATTAAGTCTTCTTGTAATGGCTCTCGAGTTATTTTCGGCCATTGATTTTCAAATTCTCATTATGTTGGTGTGTATTAACATATCCTTGGTTCCATTGTCACTAAACGTGCATTGAATCCGATATATGTCTGAAGTTTGGTGGTACGGAATAACTAAGACTGGGGAAAATTATTTGATTATGCCAGCGATATATAAGGTTATTGCATTTTAAATCGTATTACCTATCACATCATTTATCTTCCTCTCTGATCGTTGACGCTTTTGTAATTTATGGGTACATTTACATTTCTGACACCAAGTATGCTTTCTATGAATGGACAACCTATGCTGCTCCATTAACAGCAGAGAAATTTGTTGCCAGATGATGCATAATTGCAACAACTATAGCACTTAAAACATTTCGATGTTCCTCCCTATTCCAACATGTGTCCGCGATAGGCATCTGCTAATTACAGAACCCTTATTCCTAAGTGGAAAGGCGGCCTCACGGACCAACGCTCCATTCAATATGCACTGAGGCATTCACTGAGACATATTTGGGTGGAGTTGTCGTTGGTTGTCAGTGAGTGCTGGAATATGCATGAGTAAGCTTATCGCACCACTATGGCTAGTCTGCTGGGATCTTCCTTAGATATTACGCACATAGGGTTATGGTGTTATGACAAGCCGTACAAGAGAGGGATATAACAGCTCAATATTTAGGCAGCAGTTTTCACATATAACCAATTTGCAAGTGCGAATATAATTGTTTTGAAAAAGATAAAAAAAGCAATCGCGATGCCAAGCATTTGTCGCTTTTTGCTGTATACTACGTATATGATAGATTGCACGTTTTGGGCGTTAGACAACAGATGATATTATCGAGTGGACGTGTTTATTATATTGTGCACACAAAGCTTAATGATAGTGTTTCGCATCAGGTAAGGAACAATAGATAATGTGTGGGGGGTAGGGGTTTGCGGTGGGGAGGGGGGGGGGGGTGGCATTTTAAGACGAACAGATGATCCGAAACGTGCACAGGATATGATTTAATTTCAAGGAACTTAGCAACTTAAGTCTCGCCTGCTCTAAACATAGTACTACTTGTCAGACTAATAAATGTGCAATGAACAATTTCCCAACTATTTGCAATGTCTTTGCTGTTACATGTTGCTGTTACAATTCCTATTCATTGAAAGTGACACTCGATGGTGCCAGTGGCGACACCTTATTTCTTCACACAGTGGCATATCATCTTTAATAAAGTTCGATGGTGCGATTACATGCTCATCACCGGAAATCGTCGAGCGAAGACATGAGTGATAAGTCAGCAACGTAGCTGCGCAATAAGTCGTAACATCACCTGCGCTTAAATGACCACATTTTTAGGGAATTCCAAGTTAACTGTACATGTGACGAGAGACACAAGGATTAAAAATGATTTCCTTGATCGGAGAAATATGCATTATCCGTTTCTAAATGATCCACAAACATATGCAAATTTGAGCTGCAGATTTTTGACGCAGTAGACCTATTGCGTATGCCAGCGACATGGCTTTATGCGTACTGTCATAATATCACTTATTGAACACCTTCAAATTCACTATTGTGCTACCTCGTGCATTTATATTCAACAAACATCTAGAATAGTTAAATGTCATCGTCGCTATTTATTGACAGTTCATTCCTCACACTGTTAGCGTGAATCACATACTTAGCTTTCATCGGCTGTATCAATACCACGCCGGCTTCGTCCATTAAGCGATAAGTTTATTACTTTGAATTGAAAAAAATAACGGTGCGTTCCATGTCGTGTCTTATTGGCATTCACCAATGCTCATGCATAGCGCGTTTTGTCGGTAACCAGAATGAAAGTTGATCGTAAAACTGTCAGAATCTATCTATCTTCTTACATAGTGGCCGACGCTGTAGAATAGCTGAGTCACAACGGTCAATATGCTTTACCCAAGGGCCAAATGTTTTTTTTGATATGTAACATAATCACATAGTAAACTGTTCGGGAACAGCAGCCGAGCTACCAAATCAACTACCACAACGTCACTAAACTATGCTTCATTGCGACCATTTCGGCTCGTCATTGCCCATATATTCACCGATATTGATATGGAAATCTCCCGGCACAGTAACCTGGATGGATTTAAACACGGCGCTGCTCTGAAAGGAGTTATATGTAGTCAGTACATTCAGACCTGTCTGTAGCACGTCAGACCTGTCTGTAACACGCAGCATGTGAATTTTAGTTTTCAAGTCATCCGTAGTGACTCTCAAACCCATGCTCTGGATATCATCTCGTTATTACACCTAATCGATATAAATTTCATTGAAACATTTACATGAAATATTGCCTTTATAGATCACAAATTACAAAAGGTGATAAGTGCTTACAATGAATGCTAAAGACATTCAATGTCAAATCTGAGCTACCCTGGCTGTGAGTTGTGAATCATTATATACAGCGAAGAAGCATGAAAGAAAATAATGATCCATTTTAGAAATACCACGCTGGGTGCCGTTTTATAAAGCAACCCATCGCGAAGCAAATGTTATAACGACTGTCTTACAAAGCACATTATTTAGCTACGGTGGTTGGAAAATATAGATACAGCCCTCTGCTGGCGTGCAAATGTAGACCAATACCAAGCCTGACGCTCGTGCAATGCATCGTGACTTGGTCATTCAGTGCACGTATACAGCCGGTCAAAATATCTCCGCACTCACATCGATCCGTCAGGGTTTCTGCGCAGTTGCATTCCCATGATAGTCAGTAAGCTCCCGGCATTTAGTATGCTTCACTACGTTATCTCCGCTGCCATTGAATGTAGGTTTTGCTACCGTTGTTGAGGTTAAATGACGCCTTATGTGTAATCTTTCACATGTAGTTAAGCACATCATTGAAAGGATTATTATGAAGTGTGAATGAAGATTCGGAACACTCCACCTGCTATTACTTGATTTAAAGTATTTCATGCATTAAAAAAACGACGACGGCATTTACTTTCAAAGCAACGCACGACTTGCGTGTGAATATAATCGTTGATTGCCAAATTATTTTTGATCTTAGTCCGATAACGTTATATATATATATATATATATATCTGCACTGCCCGTCGTGTATGCTGAAATGGGCTGTCTAATTGGGCCAGATATTATTTCTGTTATCATGTGGTCGATCCGACTGCTAATGTAGGCTTAGTAAGTATTGTTATGCTTAATTATTGTAAGATCAAGACTTATATGACGAATTGTTTACAAAGGATAGATTAATAATTTGTAATGCTTGAAAAGACATAGTGGTTAATGTTCATATTAAAACAGATCATTACCACGCATCTCTGAAACCGACATCGACGGCAACCATCAATGGGCAGCAGACGTACGCATACTAGCAAACGATTTCTACTCAAGCTATTACATGGACGCTCTCATGCCACATGGCTACCGGCTTATTACCCGAGGGACCTGGGTAATAGATTTTGCACTAAGTTATATCTCTATATGACTTAGGCAGATGTCTTAACGACGTTGTTCCGGCGTATGTAATCCATGTAAGATTGTTTAGAGAAGGTGTATTCCATTGGAATTTGCATTATACAGGCAATATTGCATTAGCCATACCTGTCATTAAGCAGCACCACAGTAGTTAAGCACGAAGTATTTTCATTCCTATGTTACACAAAGGACTGCATGCACTCAGATACATGGCAACGAAGGCATTTGCAATCGGAAAACGGAAATGAGATCAGCAATATTCTGATAATAGCAAAACAATGCAACGGGCTCAGCCAGTCACGGTTGAAGGGGTGTCATGCAAATTAGTTACACACTGGATACCATGTACAACCATGATCATTATTAAATAAGTTCGTTATTTTCCTCCTGTACCGAAGTGTCCATGCGCCAGGTAACCTGGCTGACTAGTTGGCATGTGGCACATTTGTGGTTATGGAGCCTGCATGCAATAAACTTGCACGTCCATGACAGATGGTGATCCACACTTACCGCGTTATTGGGTCAAATTCGATTGACATCTATACGGATTTTTGACAAGCATTTGCTCTTACAATATCAGCATCTCGGAGTAAGTCAAGGTCATATGAGATTTTTGGAACGATGAGAATAATTCACGGCAAGTCTCGCCCAATCTAATATCGAGGTACCTTAAGCAAGTGTGACCCACATCAGCTAGTCGGACTGTTGTATGTAACTTTTCCAGGGGACATCTGGCGATGGCAAATTATTCCACTGAATATCAGTGTCGTCAACATGGAAATAAGCAACGGTAGAATGTCGTATTCTACGACAGGGCAATATGAAGAAGTCCAGCAAGATGTTAAGACCTCATGTCTTAGTGCCGCGATTCGCACGAGCAATAGAGACATGGCAAATGTGATGACTTCTAACACTCCTCCAATTAATAATGTATTGCCTCACCAAACACAGCCTCATTTAAGGCTCCATAAGACGGCAACAATTGCAATATCAATATAGGAGGTCCGGACTTAATGCAGCTCCTTCACCGTAATAAGTCAATTTGTAAAGGCAGAGTAAAACAATCTGCCTCGTTCCGTACCTCTTGCACAAGATCTACATAATACGAGGCCTATATTAGAGCGACGAATACATTTTATGCTCGCCTCTTGAAATGATGTGTCTGCAATTAATTGCATATTTCAGCGTTGCATATTTGCTCATAATAGTCATTCAAAAGCGTTGGCAACAAATACTAACACGTAACCAAGACCGTTGGATCAATCATCGGTTGCATCCGCCTTTCATTAAATTGGCCCGTGCCCAATCGGTTACAACTTGCAGAGAATCCCTGCATGATTTATTGCACACGACATTGCCCGTTTCAATGTTAACAACAATATAATATGCACCAAGGCGACTCAATCTAATGACTTTACGAGGTTTAAAGTTTTATGCAGTGTGCTGTGGGACATTGATCGCAATAAATACTATAAAGCATTTTATAACCGATGACAAATGAGGGAGTGCATGTTCGACTTTGCGTTAGGTTGTAGTTTGTAAGGATAATGCATGGGTCTAATGTCGTGTAGTTTAATAATTCATATGTAGGATATAATCTATCAGAGAGCAAGCATGGGCAAGTTCAATAGGGGTCTGACATCGACTTTTTATCAAATTGAACAAGATAAGTTTTTGATTTATGTCAAGTACAAAACAACCTGATCAATGTGCCTCGTTCCGACTTCGCTGTGATAAACGGATACATATGTAAAACCCAGCAACCGTTGCAATTCAGCCTCGTGCTGTCATACAAATCGCTCCATAGGCAAGATGAAATTAAGTTATATTGATCAAATGAATATCATTGCCCATATGGTAAATGTGTTAAATACTGGAAGCATATAGCTGCGACTACATTATATCTGAATATTTATGCAATTTTGCATCATCTTTTTTCAAGATTAGGATTTTGCATTAAGCATTAAGTAGAATGCAATAAATATATTAGATTATCTTAGTCCGACACGGGTGAATCTGCTAAACGAAAGTCACATGATGAAAGCTCGCAATCATCTATTGCCAACTTGATTATAACCTTGCTTATCAAAAATGATATTTTCTGTTGTAATGTCTGAGTGATAGTCAACGAAAATAAGAGAACGTCAAATTCATCATTATTAGTAAGAAATGATTAGTTTACGTAATCGCACCGACAAGCAGTAAGTTCGGGATATGTACGCTGTCCTTTTGATTAAGTGCTCACTTCTGGAAATGGCTTATCATTAAATCGAGGCCTCCAAAGCTTTTTACTCTATCATCTGTGTCCAAAGTGATTTAGGCAAAGACCTCGGTGCAATGACTATAATATCTTTATTGCATTCTACGCGCTGATATGGTAAGTTTCATCAATCTCAATAGGATAGTCAATTAATGTGTTAAGTTAAGCAATTAGAATGTGATCACATGGGCACTTTCCTTCTCTCTATGCGCTCATGAAAATATAATGATATCCGTTGCATTTGACATTAGGCGTTGAAATTTGCATGTAAATGTGCATTGGATTTTCATAAAAAATGAGTTTTTGGATCGGTTTCTAGTAATAAAACTATGTAAAGATATAACTGACTAGTCACTTTGATTGCGTAATATTTGTGGTAGACTGCATCTGCGTTTATCGTTCACTGTGAATCTTTTTTGATTCACCACAATAAGCGTAATATAGCGATACCTATCACAAATCGTATGCAGCGCATTTGTATTATAGCGAGTAAGCTTGGAGTTTGAAAACAATGGCATGTCACATATATTCCATGCGTTATTTTGAGTCAATATTTGTATAAGAGGGTAAACTGAAGAATATTGTCTACACTCTCGCATTATCCAACTCGGGCAATCTACCCACATATTGAGATCAATTATGAAGTTGCCTCAGGAAGCCAACTTTATGCTGTTGACATAATGCGCCATCTGGCCATTCCAGAGGCACGCTTTGCAGAGTAGGGTTTTGGGCCTGAAATGTCAGTGACAGTTAACGTCCTGTTCTTTCATGAGGCAGCTAAATCTTTTTTAGCCCTTATCCTGTCAATGAAACACGCACCCAAAGCGTATAAAAGCAGCGTCAAGACATCATCATCTTCATCACCATCGTCATCGCCATCGCTACCTGGCCCCCTGATAATGGATGATTTTATGCTCCTTCGATATTTCCGGTTATCATTGCATGCAGAACACAACATGATACAGGAATTGAACATTGTCAGCCTTAATTCTAGATTGAAAAGACTCGTATCTACATGTGCAAACCTTACAAAGAAGCATTATGGTTATTCTTGAAGCCATAAGAAACCTTACAAGGAAGCATTATGGTTATTCTTGAAGCCATAAGGAACCTTACAAAGAAGCATTATGGTTATTCTTGAAGCCATAAGGAACCTTACAATTATTAGAGCGCGATTTGATAGTTAAGTTATAATTGTAGCAAGATCTGGCTGATGACAAATGCACGTGAGATCACAAAGGACCCCGGGATAAACATGTATATATGGATAGAGCGCCCTGATGCATCTCATTATTCATCAGTACGGTAAGCTAGAAGTAATATCTGGTTGAAGTAGCTCGGCCATTATGCAGAGGTTACGACATAACTGCGCGTCTTTTACATGGGTTCGATGTTTCACATGGACCACGCCGAACCTTTTTCCTACAGGTTTTACCACCATGGTGCGTTCAGCTCATTCTCCGCTCTCATTGACTGCAACCATTTTGTAGGAGCGCCTTTAAGTTGTTTATCACAGCCAAAACCACACACGTTGCACGTGTTTATTATATGGAATAACTAAATGGACGGCCGATTGGTGAAGCTGGCTTACTCCACAAAACGCAAAATAACTAGCGCTTTTTATTACATATTCGAATATTCGAATGAAAATACGCAGTGAGACCATCTGACAAAGCTACCTTCACAAGCTGGAACAGGTAAGCTATTTCTTTTGATAGAGCATAAATATACCCTACCGCTCTAATGTTTCCACCATCGTTAAATGATCTAACGGATGCGTAATTGGTAATTCAACTCCAACGTATTTGTTTGCCTCAACTTGTCAGACACAATGTTGGTGCATTCTGTGATATGCCCATGCTGCACGACAACGACTAACTACACCACCTGGTGAGGTTATAGTGCACTGTTACGATTAGCCTCGAGGGCGTCATTTGTGTTTATTGTAAAATGGGTGTTGCATTTAAGCAGCATTATATGGCTTTAACAATTTATATCGCAAGACAGCGAAAGTAACGCATCGTTCAAAGGACGTGTACGTGGGTTATATTGCCTGCTTTAATTGGTTGTATTGATCAATAACGTACTAACCCAACACGAAGATGATATTACTGTTGCCTCAGAATCAGTTGGACGTTGTATCATTTTTAATGATAAACAAAGAACCAATAGCAGGTACATGAAACCTTTCTTTGGTATGATCCCATTGTAGGTGATGTACTTCGGTTCGTGCCGCACTTCAGTCGTTGATATCATCGACACCTGTATTAATACTGCACAATAGACAGCTATCACGATTCAAGTCTCAATGACCAATTCTCTGCAGTCAGTTTCTTTAGTATGATTTGAATATGCAAAACGCTATACCTTGTCTTTCAATCCTATAATTTTGTGTATCTTGATGAAATTCACATCATAACTGAAGATAGTCAGCATCAAGATGTTCTATGGTTCATAAAAACCAGAAACGTAAGGCCTAGGTGTTTTAATAAAAATTTGTCTCATTAATAAATGTTAAGTGTTCTAAAACTTTGATAAACGCAAGGGTTTGTATTGAAGCGGAAAAGTGCAATTGTTTTATCAATAAACCGGATATATATCTACAGAATGGCATTCGAGCAATAATTGTTTTATTTATTATTTGGTTACACTGCAATCAACAGACTTATCAAAAAACAAAATATTGCGGCTGCATGGTTGATAAGGCGATTTATATTTATTTAAAGATGATAATACACAACAACGTCAGTTGGTCTATCGGATTCTGATCGGACCTCGTGTTTGGAGACATTGACTTCATTGCCCAGAGAGCTAGACAAAATCCATTTGTGTCTTCGTATAATAATAAAGCTGATAGCGACAGTGATCAGCATGGAGCAAGCCATCATCACAGTCGTGTCCGGTGGTAATTGTCGATTTAACTTCTGTCAAGAACACCTGCCCAAGCCAAAGGCGGTGATTGAACGGCTGAATCTGGCTTGTTAAATGAATCATATATAAAATCCACGGGCTAGATTGATTGGTTGTTGCGAAGGGAACCGAGGAAAGGAAGGATTCTGCCTATACTTAATACCAGTTTATCAGAAAACTGATATGTAGTGTTCAGTCAATTGGTGCTCTTGGACATTTCAAACAGGATATTAAGAATGTCATGTAATCAATATTTATTGACTAATTCCACCTGACAACGATCACTGGTGTGACAATGTGAGCAGTGACAGGCATATAAAACACTATACTGTAGATATACATTTGAAATGCATCAATAGATACCCAAGGAAACTATGTTTTTTTTAAGAATATTTGTGTTGCTTGACATTCGCTTTACGTAAAGAAATTACATGTGATGAGGGCCTCTTGCTAATCACCCAATGTGCGTAAACGGTTGATTGATTTGTGGGAGAGTCACGAATGAAGGGGTGTCATGCAAAAATTAGTTACAGCCAAATATACCATGTACAACCCATGATCATTATTAAATAGGTTCGTTATTTTTCCTCCTGTACCGAAAGTGTCCATCGCAAGGTCACTAGTTGGCATGTGGCACATTTGTTTATGGAGCCTGCATGCAATAAAACTTGCACGTCCATGACAGATGGTGATCCACACTTACCGCGTTTATTGGGTCAAATTCGATTGGACATCTATACGGATTTTTGACAAGCATTTGCTCTTACAATATTCAGCATCTCGGAGTAAGTTCAAGGTCCTGAGATTTTTTTGAAACGATGAGAATAATTCACGGCAAGTCTCGCCCAATCTAATATCGAGGTACCTTAAGCAAGTGTGACCCACATCAGCTAGTCGGACTGTTTGTGTATGTAACTTTCTCCAGGGGACATCTGGCGATGGCAAATTATTCCACTGAATATCAGTGTCGTCAACATGGAAATAAGCAACGGTAGAATGTCGTATTCTACGACAGGGCAAAAACAATATGAAGAAGTCCAGCAAGATGTTAAGACCTCATGTCTTAGTGCCGCGATTCTCGATTCACGAGCAATAGAGACATGGCAAATGTGATGACTTCTAACACTCCTCCAATTAATAATGTATTGCCTCACCCACCAAACAAGCCTCATTTAAGGCTCCATAAGACGGCAACAATTGCAATATCAATATAGAAGGTCCGGACTTAATTATTGCAGCTCCTTCACCGTAATAAGTCAATTTGTAAAGGCAGAGTAAAACAATCTGCCTCGTTCCGTACCTCTTGCAACAAGATCTACATAATCGAGGCCTATTTAGAGCGACGAATACATTTTATGCTCGCCTCTTGAAATGATGTGTCTGCAATTAATTGCATATTTCAAGGCGTTCATATTTGCTCATAATAGTCATTCAAAAGCGTTGGCAACAAAAATACTAACACGTAACCAAGACCGTTGGATCAATCAATCGGTTGCATCCGCCTTTCATTAAATTGGCCCCGTGCCCAATCGGTTACAACTTGCAGAGAATCCCTGCATGATTTATTGCACACGACATTGCCCGTTTCAATGTTAACAACAATATAATATGCACCAAGGCGACTCAATCTAATGACTTTACGAGGTTTAAAGTTTTATGCAGTGTGCTGTGGGACATTGATCGCAATAAATACTATAAGCATTTTATAACCGATGACAAATGAGGGAGTGCATGTTCGACTTTGCGTTAGGTTTGTAGTTTGTAAGGATAATGCATGGGTCTAAATGTCGTGTAGTTTAATAATTCATATGTAGGATATAATCTATCAGAGAGCAAGCATGGGCAAGTTCAATAGGGGTCTGACATCGACTTTTTATCAAATTGAACAAGATAAGTTTTGATTTATGTCAAGTACAAACAACCTGATCAATGTGCCTCGTTCCGACTTCGCTGTGATAAACGGATACATATGTAAAAACCCAGCAACCGTTGCAATTCAGCCTCGTGCTGTCATACAAATCGCTCCATAGGCAAGATGAAATTAAGTTATATTGATCAAATGAATATCATTGCCCATATGGTAAATGTGTTAAATACTGGAAGCATATAGCTGCGACTACATTATATCTGAATATTTATGCAATTTTGCATCATCTTTTTTCAAGATTAGGATTTTGTAGAATGCAATAAATATATTAGATTATCTTAGTCCGACACGGCTGTATCTGCTAAACAAAAGTCACATGATGAAAGCTCGCAATCATCTATTGCAAACTTGATTATAACCTTGCTTATCAAAAATGATATTTTCTGTTGTAATGTCTGAGTGATAGTCAAATTCATCATTATTAGTAAGAAATGATTAGTTTACGTAATCGCACCCGACAAGCAGTATGGATTATCTGGGCTACATTACGCTAAGTTCGGGATATGTACGCTGTCCTTTTGATTAAGTGCTCATTTCTGGAGATGGCTTATCATTAAATCGAGGCCTCCAAAGCTTTTTACTCTATCATCTGTGTCCAAAGTGATTTAGGCAAAGACCTCGGTGCAATGACTATAATATCTTTATTGCATTCTACGCGCTGATATGGTAAGTTTCATCAATCTCAATAGGATAGTCAATTAATGTGTTAAGTTAAGCAATTAGAATGTGATCACATGGGCACTTTCCTTCTCTCTATGCGCTCATGAAAATATAATGATATCCGTTGCATTTGACATTAGTCGTTGAAATTTGCATGTAAATGTGCATTGGATTTTCATAAAAATGAGTTTTTGGATCGGTTCTAGTAATAAAACTATGTAAAGATATAACTGACTAGTCACTTTGATTGCGTAATATTTGTGGTAGACTGCATCTGCGTTTATCGTTCACTGTGAATCTTTTTGATTCACCACAATAAGCGTAATATAGCGATACCTATCACAAATCGTATGCAGCGCATTTGTATTATAGCGAGTAAGCTTGGAGTTTGAAAACAATGGCATGTCACATATATTCCATGCGTTATTTTGAGTCAATATTTGTATAAGAGGGTAAACTGAAGAATATTGTCTACACTCTCGCATTATCCAACTCGGGCAATCTACCCACATATTGAGATCAATTATGAAGTTGCCTCAGGAAGCCAACTTTATGCTGTTGACATAATGCGCCATCTGGCCATTCCAGAGGCACGCTTTGCAGAGTAGGGTTTTGGGCCTGAAATGTCAGTGACAGTTAACGTCCTGTTCTTTCATGAGGCAGCTAAATCTTTTTAGCCCTTATCCTGTCAATGAAACACGCACCCAAAGCGTATAAAGCAGCGTCAAGACATCATCATCTTCATCACCATCGTCATCGCCATCGCTACCTGGCCCCCTGATAATGGATGATTTTATGCTCCTTCGATATTTCCGGTTATCATTGCATGCAGAACACAACATGATACAGGAATTGAACATTGTCAGCCTTAATTCTAGATTGAAAAGACTCGTATCTACATGTGCAACCTTACAAAGAAGCATTATGGTTATTCTTGAAGCCATAAGAAACCTTACAAGGAAGCATTATGGTTATTCTTGAAGCCATAAGGAACCTTACAAAGAAGCATTATGGTTATTCTTGAAGCCATAAGGAACCTTACAATTATTAGAGCGCGATTTGATAGTTAAGTTATAATTGTAGCAAGATCTGGCTGATGACAAATGCACGTGAGATCACAAAGGACCCCGGGATAACATGTATATATGGATAGAGCGCCCTGATGCATCTCATTATTCATCAGTACGGTAAGCTAGAAAGTAATATCTGGTTGAAGTAGCTCGGCCATTATGCAGAGGTTACGACATAACTGCGCGTCTTTTACATGGGTTCGATGTTTCACATGGACCACGCCGAACCTTTTTCCTACAGGTTTTACCACCATGGTGCGTTCAGCTCATTCTCCGCTCTCATTGACTGCAACCATTTTGTAGGAGCGCCTTTAAGTTGTTTATCACAGCCAAAACCACCACACGTTGCACGTGTTTATTATATGGAATAACTAAATGGACGGCCGATTGGTGAAGCTGGCTTACTCCACAAAAAACGCAAAATAACTAGCGCTTTTTATTACATATTCGAATATTCGAATGAAAATACGCAGTGAGACCATCTGACAAAGCTACCTTCACAAGCTGGAACAGGTAAGCTATTTTCTTTTGATAGAGCATAAATATACCCTACCGCTCTAATGTTTCCACCATCGTTAAATGATCTAACGGATGCGTAATTGGTAATTCAACTCCAACGTATTTGTTTGCCTCAACTTGTCAGACACAATGTTGGTGCATTCTGTGATATGCCCATGCTGCACGACAACGACTAACTACACCACCTGGTGAGGTTATAGTGCACTGTTACGATTAGCCTCGAGGGCGTCATTTGTGTTTATTGTAAAATGGGTGTTGCATTTAAGCAGCATTATATGGCTTTAACAATTTATATCGCAAGACAGCGAAAGTAACGCATCGTTCAAAGGACGTGTACGTGGGTTATATTGCCTGCTTTAATTGGTTGTATTGATCAATAACGTCGTACTAACCCAACACGAAGATGATATTACTGTTGCCTCAGAATCAGTTGGACGTTGTATCATTTTTAATGATAAACAAAGAACCAATAGCAGGTACATGAAACCTTTCTTTGGTATGATCCCATTGTAGGTGATGTACTTCGGTTCGTGCCGCACTTCAGTCGTTGATATCATCGACACCTGTATTAATACTGCACAATAGACAGCTATCACGATTCAAGTCTCAATGACCAATTCTCTGCAGTCAGTTTCTTTAGTATGATTTGAATATGCAAACGCTATACCTTGTCTTTCAATCCTATAATTTTGTGTATCTTGATGAAATTCACATCATAACTGAAGATAGTCAGCATCAAGATGTTCTATGGTTCATAAAAACCAGAAACGTAAGGCCTAGGTGTTTTAATAAATTTGTCTCATTAATAAATGTTAAGTGTTCTAAAACTTTGATAAACGCAAGGGTTTGTATTGAAGCGGAAAAGTGCAATTGTTTTATCAATAAACCGGATATATATCTACAGAATGGCATTCGAGCAATAATTGTTTTATTTATTATTTGGTTACACTGCAATCAACAGACTTATCAAAAAACAAAATATTGCGGCTGCATGGTTGATAAAGGCGATTTATATTTATTTAAAGATGATAATACACACAAACGTCAGTTGGTCTATCGGATTCTGATCGGACCTCGTGTTTGGAGACATTGACTTCATTGCCCAGAGAGCTAGACAAAATCCATTTGTGTCTTCGTATAATAATAAAGCTGATAGCGACAGTGATCAGCATGGAGCAAGCCATCATCACAGTCGTGTCCGGTGGTAATTGTCGATTTAACTTCTGTCAAGAACACCTGCCCAAGCCAAAGGCTGATTGAACGGCTGAATCTGGCTTGTTAAATGAATCATATAAAATCCACGGGCTAGATTGATTGGTGTTGCGAAGGGAACCGAGGAAAGGAAGGATTCTGCCTATACTTAATACCAGTTATCAGAAAACTGATATGTAGTGTTCAGTCAATTGGTGCTCTTGGACATTTCAACAGGATAGAATGTCATGTAATCAATATTTATTGACTAATTCCACCTGACAACGATCACTGGTGTGACAATGTGAGCAGTGACAGGCATATAAAACACTATACTGTAGATATACATTTGAAATGCATCAATAGATACCCAAGGAAACTATGTTTTTTTTAAGAATATTTGTGTTGCTTGACATTCGCTTTACGTAAAGAAATTACATGTGATGAGGGCCTCTTGCTAATCACCCAATGTGCGTTAACGGTTGATTGATTTGTGGGAGAAATAAGCGACGGACAATCTGTATTGTGAATGATTAGCTTAGATAGATAGATAGATAGATAGATAGATAGATAGATAGATAGATAGATAGATAGATAGATAGATAGATAGATAGATAGATAGATAGATAGATAGATAGATAGATAGATAGATAGATAGATAGATAGATAGATAGATAGATAGATAGATAGATAGATAGATAGATAGATAGATAGATAGATAGATAGATAGATAGATAGATAGATAGATAGATAGATAGATAGATAGATAGATAAGATAGATAGATAGATAGATAGCGCTCGCTCGTCGCTCGCTCGCTCGCTCGCTCGCTCGCTCGCTCGCTCGCTCGCTCGCTCGCTCGCTCTCGCTAGCTCGCTCGCTCGACTCGCTCGCTCGCTCGCTCGCTCGCTCGCTCGCTCGCTCGCTCGCTCGCTCGCTCGCTCGCGCTCGCTCGCTCTCGCTCGCTCGCTCGCTCGCTCGCTCGCTCGCTCGCTCGCTCGCTCGCTCGCTCGCTCGCTCGCTCGCTCGCTCGATCGCTCGCTCGCTCGCTCGCTCGCTCGCTCGCTCGCTCGATCGCTCGCTCGCGTCGCTAGCTCCGCTCGCTCGCTCTCTCGCTCTCTCGATCGCTCGATAGATAGATAGATAGATAGATAGATAGATATCGCTAGCTAGATTAGATAGATAGATCGCTCGCTCGCTCGATAGATAGATAGATCGATAGATAGCTAGCTCGCTCGCTCGCTCGATCGATCGCTCGCGCTCGCTCGCTCCTCGCTCGCTAGATAGCTTACGATACTGATAGATAGATAGATAGATAGATAGATAGATAGATAGATCGCTAGATAGATAGATAGTAGATAGATGATAGACCACCAATGCACACTTGCGAACGAAACGGTGGTGAAATTCGGACAAATATTGGCAATTAAATAGAGGATCAACTGTTACAATTATAAATGGACATGTCTACACTTTGTGTATCCATCAAATTTATTAATCGCAAAATTATCAGTGTTAATTGGAATAGGCAGCAGATTATGACCACAAATTCCATGTGATTACATATAAACAGCAGGTTTCAAAGAAATTTGGGTAATGATAGCAGCCAACCATTATGAATAAATTTACATTATGAATGAAATTACACAAAAATACATGTTTTATCGCAATATTTGTATATATATATATATAAAAGGATGTGGGAATATCACAACCACAGTCTAAGAAGAAACAACAATTGCATCATGGAATGATCCCGCTTGGTCTATAGTCATAACTCTCAATGGGTAATTTACACCAAGGTTGATTGATCGCGGGAATAAACTACGTTGATTCTCATCGACGAGATAGATTATTGGATTAACAGCCCTTCATCAGGCGCACTCCTCTGCGTAAATATTTCGGCTGTCGGTTTCCCACTCTGACGCAACTGGCGCATCTGGCACCGATGTAATAATGTCTTATGAAGCTTACTTAACAATTTTGCATTTTGATTTTAAGCATCATTTACCCATTTGAAAGAAACATCTATATATTCATATGATATTATTGTCCAAAATAATAGGAATATTTAGCGCCCTACATGCCTTTGTGCATTCCATAGAATTACTTCCTTGCGTAATAATGTTTAACCACAACTAAACAATGTTGTAAGCAGGATAAAAACAAATGATATCACACATTGACAGTTGTGACAAATATATACACACGTTGTTTCAAGTCTAATGAAACACAATGGCTAGCATAACATTTCCTGATTACTATCTAGACGATATTAAATGATTAAATATTGATCTTACCAATATCAACGGCAATAGCAGGGTGGAAAAAACGCCAAGCACTAGAATAGAATAGCATTAGAATAGTACTTTGTTCAGCAAGCACAGCATGATCATTTAACCATACGTCAAATTCATGATCGACGTCTGTAGTAGGGAAGCGCTGTATGCTATACTGCAATATATCAATTGCTGTGTCTATTGTGTAGCGCTACGTGCTGATAGAAACATCGTATATATGCACATATATTTACACAAATGATAAATATATTCGTCATGTAATTGTGGTAGAGCCACGGCCATATATTGCAATGTACATAGAAATTTATCTATGCTGGTGTAGTGTTTGCGCAAGGTCAATCCTGATCTGCTGTAATAAATAAAATACTGCTAAAATACATTCACAAGCATGCTTGTATGAGGCTTGTATGAGGGTGTAGAAAGTTTGGTCGTCCCGTCAAAATTATCTTACGAGTGGCAACATTTCATAAAAAGATCTTCTAACTTCGAAACAGCACCCGAAATTACCCCAAAACAACAGTTTAAAGAATGTTTATATTAGTGGTTAAATACAAAAACTAAACAGAAATAAATGCCATCAAGGTTCCATCTGATGTCTCTTCATGGCACACCACAATTACGTAGCTGAATATCGCAGCTAAGAATTAACCACTGGTATAATGATACAGCAGTCGATATGTTTTTACAGTGTCAGTGGCTTGAAGCCATCGTAAAGTGGTTCCTGCACTTGGTTTCATAGGTTTGATACATTACATTACCAAAGCCGCTGGATAGTGACATTTAATTCTAGATTTAAGCTCCTCAAAATGAACCAACTGGGACGAACCAGATAATATACTGCACATCTATCTAGTGGCCTTATTGTATTCATACTGAAACTATCGTATTGGTTTCAACAATATAGTACCTGTTAAACTTGCCATGCCAGGACCACTTACAGAAGCGTCGACCTGGGAACACGTCCCATGAAGCATGAGTTTGAAAGCCTGTTTAAAACCACGGTTGACAGTAATTGCCGGGTAAATATGCTCTTTGTGCTCAGTTGGCACTTTCAATCTATGCATCCAAGATCCATTAACACTAGGGCAAAGCAATTCGGTTGTGATTTTGTTGGGGCCGGGGATTGAATTACATTTTGTGTGACCTATGATTTGTCTTCTCGATGGTCAGCACAAAACAACAAGTTGGCCTACTTGGTGGGTAATGGAGCTGGGGTAAACTTAATATAGTTGTTATTCCATTGCGTTTCCAGCATTGGAAAGGCCAGAAAGGAAACAAGAGCATTGTCAAATACCCGTATGAAAATGGTTATTCCTAGTTAACCGACGTGCCGAACAATAACTCAGACTTTGTTGGAATGTTTGGCAATGTGTTAGCGTATGCAGATGACTCTCACATGCGTTACATTAACGTATAGTTGCTGCAACGAACATAATGTTCTCTTTGGCAAGAAAACTATTGTTGTTTTATCAAATGATAATTCACAAACAAAGCAGTGGGATACCTTCAATACCTGTCTCTTCATACTTTTTGCGCATTTGAATAGCTGAGAGTTGAATCGTTTTAGAAATATAGACGGTTTCTAATCTAGCCAAAAAATGGGGTCACTCACTGGCCTGTGATCAACGTTGCATGGTTTCGAGAGTTATTGCATTATGAAACTTATCTTGATAACGATCGATTATCTATCATGGATCATCCTGCAGATTTACAGTGCCCGGGATAGGCATTCGTCATTACGAATGCATGCCTGGCTATTGCATGGCATCTTTTTCAGAGCCAACAAGCCCACAATAAGAGTTGACGATTAACATTCTCTGCTGGAACATGGTGTTGCTTTCAGGCAGAGGATAACATGAGTCACAAGGGTGTCTAAGCAGCTTCGGGGGTATCGTTTAATGCACAGTCGTCTTTCTGAACAATAAAAGAACACCACATGGCCCTTCGGAACGATTATATTATCTTATAGGAACTAGAGCCTTAGTAGCTAGTAATATGATGGTTTTGATGTAAAGTTAATACTATACATTTTGATGACGCAACCGTTCTGTGACTGTTCATGCGGTTGCTTACAAACGATTTCAATGCACGACGCAGCATGGGGATATAACTAATTTAAAATTAGCTGTATCAAACATAGGTTGTTGTTTCGCCTTATAAGACAACGTAACGACTTCCCATTTAAATAGGACCTAATATACAGAATCAACTTTGGAAGAACACTGCGATTGATTCTATGACACACGGTGCACAATCAGCTAATGCGATATGGTGGTCAGTCGAGCAATAATGGCCTTGAAATGAAGCAATATGGTAAAACAAATGATTGGATGACCATTTACTCCCAGGGTTTAATGAGTTGATAGAATGTGAGGCGCACGGACCGGTCGCATACATGCGTCAATGCGCGATGTTTAATTTTGGGTTTGAACAGCGTTAAATTGTCCAGCTGGCTGTGAAAACAATACGCTTGTAAGCTTACAGCTCATCGGATGTAAGCAGCGTAAATGATCTTACACATTACAGATAAAGGCAAAGTCTCTTGTGACGTCCAGTAAATTAGAAGATAGTTCAAAAGCCTTTTAACAGTAACGATTAGGATTATGGTCGTTATATATGTTTCAGCGCAGTATAAGTACCCCTCTTGCGTGCTTATAGACCATAATTGCCATATTACATTGTACCTGACCCCAACACGTTTTAGATAAGTTTGTTCTATCAAGCAAATTGCAAGGGAAAATGTACACATATTATAGCGCCAGCGTGCAGATTCGTAATATATGGTTGGATATCACGCACACTGTTCATAGCTCATTGGACAAATGATGGATGCTTAATTGTCACGCTGCATAACAAATGTTGCATTGTGGTTCCTATGATGCCAGTGTCAGTCGTGAATTGCAATAAATTTGATTTATGAGTAACGTTACTTCAATTAAAGCTGGATGCCTCGAGCAAGGTGGGCCTACATATGGGCTGGCACCGATGACGGTTAACAATATTAACATGGATTCATATTATACTAGACTGGAAATGCATATGTGGTTCGGGGTGCTCAGTTGCCCGGTTATAGCTAGCCGGGGCTGCTCTGTAAATACCAGTCAAATGGTCAAAGCTTAGGCAGAGACCAAAGCCTTTCAATTACTGCATAGGAAAGAGCGTGTAGGGGCAGTATCATTTGCAAAATGTTTTAGATTTGCCTAAAACGATCTTATAACGGAACAACGCGATTATTATTAGGTTGCAAAACTCAGTGATTTGCATATTAGAGTGTAGGTTCATGACAATTTGACGAGGTTTGCTGCAACGCAATGACTTTTTCAACAGGTTGGGCTTGTTTGCATGACGTACGTACAACTGCGTAATGGCATCGGCTATAACGAGGGAGCGTGACACAGTAAAATGCGCGCTCAATTATATTACTTCTACCCTTACTATTGTCATAAGAGGTGAACCCATGTCTGATAATATAATTGCTCTGGAATGATAGGGCAAACGATGCAGACATTAGATAACGGACAACAATGACTCTCTGTGTTTTAAGTAAAGATAATAATGACATGTTATAATGTCACCATGTTACGTCATATTCTAACGAAGCAAGAAAAAGAGAGGTTTGGTTGTCACAATGCCATACAATTACATCGGATTTTGGGGTCCGTCTTGTGTGTGTGGTTGAAGCGAATGGGTCACAACAATGTATCGATTGCGCAGCCGATATTCCAATATCATAATAAAATATGCATTTTCTACGCGTATCTACCAATTACGTAGGGACGCACAGATTAGTATTGCTAGTTTCATAACTCATGTTATATATATATATATATATATATATATATATATATATATATATATATATATATATATAATATATATATATATATATATATATATATATATATATATATATATATATATATATATATATATATATATATATATGATGTCGTGCGATAACTGCAACTTTGAGGCAATATAGAGACATTGGAAGAAGAGTCATAATGATTTATGCGGCGCATTTGAAGCTTTACATATTGCTGTCTGCTGCTAGGTTGCATGGTGGTGATGCAATCATCACCGTTCGCTGACATCCGGCAACATAGCGAGTGATTTTTTTTCGCTTTGGTAATAACATGTATGATGTAGCGCTCTGTGTGTAACCAATGAAATCTGCTGCCTTGCTTGCAGCAGCAGAAGTTAGCACCTACAATATTGCAAATGGGATCGCCAATTTTCTACTGCTTGCTCCTGTTATCGAAAAATCTTCACCTCACTTCAATTAGCCATTTTTCAGAGGAAAGATTTTTGTGGGAAGGATATCCGTGTCGAAAAAGCCACCCACTGGCGGCGGACACACTGGTTCGGCAATGTACGATCCGCAACAACAGCATATAGAAAGCATATAGGCATTCGGCAAGCATGATGTATTCTTCATATTGTCTATTTCAACGGAATGTCAGATTATCTTTTGATCACGAGATGAAATCCTTCCTGACAAGTGCATATCTGATTGATCATACCGTTATATGCAAGAATTGCTTTTAATGATAGATATTGATGCAAGATTGTGACTTGTATGGTTATTGTGTCACTGTAATATCAATTAAATAATAACGACCAAAGGCATTATTCTTCAGCAATACAGGTGCGACGGAAGTCACACAG
This sequence comes from Urechis unicinctus, assembly GCA_034190875.2. Classification (NCBI taxonomy): domain Eukaryota; kingdom Metazoa; phylum Annelida; class Polychaeta; order Xenopneusta; family Urechidae; genus Urechis; species Urechis unicinctus. Next base: position 52,221,640 of record CM067346.1, on the reverse strand, counting down.
ACCAAGCTGTTAGTTATATATATTGCCGGCGACAGTAAACCAGTAGATATCCTATGTTAGAAAAAAACAATCACTAATATTCATCCATTGTACGGTCTTGCACAGTGACGTTCAACACGTGACCAGATTATGCATTATTATAATGAACGTTCACGATAACTCTGTGTAAATGAGCCCCGGGTGCATTTACTGAAAGACCTATTTACTGATTTCATTTAACCCTTATTATACTTCTGGTTATTGTTAAGTACATGACATTATCAAAGCTACTGAGTTTGATGAGAAGAACCGGAATATAGTTGATAGGTCATGAGTGTGACAGGTATGCGCCAGTGCGCGATCAGTGTTAACCATTGTGGTCCGGCACATCGCGAGAATAAGTCGGAAACAGCAAGAGTTGGACGCTAGCATTATACCGGTGATTTTACTGTTGCCGCTCTCTACATTGTTAGTATAATCCCATGTTAAACTAACGCCGCTGAGAAATTTGCTCAAGAAACACGTTATCATTATTCTGCAAATATATTATTTTCAAGCCAGGAAAGTCAGACATATGGCACTTTAGTAAGATCATTTATCGTATAGCTGCATTAATGGTAGCTCTGCCGAAACATGCACCTTTATGTGATTATCTTGCCTAAGATAACCATAACTAATTTTCATATTCAATGCATCACCTTCACCATGTATATTCCATTAAATCACTTTCTTACATACTCAATCCGATGTTATTCCACATTAATTGTGATTAATATTTACACCACAGTCACAGTCTAGAAGACATTGAGTCATTAAGTATGGACTCTACCATACTCCAAGGCAACAGAAACAGCACTAAGTACAGAAGTTAAGAGCCCATTAGCAAGAACATTACATCCGTGTAGCAAGTAAAAGCGTGATCTAAAGCTGTGTAAAACGCGCTGTTTATGAACTGAAGTGTATTAATTTGTGAGTATGTTTCGTAAAGCCGTATTCCGATCGAATCATTGCACATATGCATGTGCATATTTGCACAGATACAATGTAAATGTACTGTGAACGAGGCAACGATAGGGACGCTGCTTTATATCATAATGTACATATATATTAATTCATGTAAGTCTGGTTTTTGCGTCTGTTCAAGTCTTCTTAACGATGGTAAATACACTACTTCCAAAATTCACCTACGTACATCCTGTGTTTATCTGAGTTCTTAAAAGGGCATATGACATGGCAATACTTAAGTATCTCAAGACGATATGGAATGCATTCAAAGTGAATAATGGCCCACTTATGCATCCCGGAAGAAGTAGTCGGTATGTCCCATGTAAGTACCACGCACATAGCCATTCATTGCTCTTGAATGGCGCTATAATTTGTCTATTATAAGGCTTCACATGGTTAGTAGTATATATATTGGCAGTTTTGGGCCACCGCCAAAATCTATATTGCATATCATAAAAATAGCACTTATTTTCATGAATTCTCATGTAACATGCATTTGATAGTGAATTTGGCTATATTTGATTAATCAGAAAAGTAAATAGAAAAGGCAAACATTTGTTACACTTTGAGCGAGATACCTGTGGGTATACATGTGAATTCATTGCTTCAGTACGGTCACTTCATGAGCAAGCACCCAAGTGCTGTTTGTTGCATTGAAAATTGAAAAACACCTTGAATGATTCTATGAATTCTGAAGAGGTGAGATGTCGAACAATTATTGATCCATTAATTTCGCTTTGAGCAATATTGGCTAATTACAATACGAACAATCTGTGACTGAGGCACAAGGATGGCCCATATTAGGAATGCTGGTTTGTAGATTTTGTGCAATATGGTTGTCGGTCCAACAAGAGTGGTGCTGAATGGAAGCAACCCAATAGGTCAATATATGCAAGTCTGGTATGGCAAAGGAATGATTGAGCTATTACACAGAGATGACGTGTGAGTTAGAAGAATGTTAGGCGAACGCACGGATTGTACGCATGTGTTGCTGGGCATTGCAACGGCGAATGGGGTGCACATTTATATACCAATGTTTTATAGAGCAGTGTGCTCTATCCATTCAATTGCATTGGACAATGTACATATTATAGCACCAGTATATGTTGGGAGTTTATGTACAATACTTATAGCTCCTTGGACGAAGGCTTTATGCAATTCCAACGGATGGATGTGTTATTTATCACGCTGCATATAAAAATTTTCATTATAGTTCATTCATATAAAATCACGTTAAGTAATAAATGTGATTAATGAGAGACGTGACTTTAATATTAGCTGGACACCTCAAGCAAGAATGGCCTACAAAAGGGGCTGGCAGCACTGCCTTGGACGAAGGCGTTATGCAATTCCAATTGATGGATGCGCTATTTATCACTTTATGTGTCAACTTTTTCATTCTGGTTCATATAATATCAGCGTTAGGCAATAAATGTGATTAATGAGTTGCTTAGATATAAGCTGAACATCTCAATCAACAATGGCCTACAAAGAAGCTGGCAGCAATGACGCTTACTACCTGGGATGGCCATGTAAAGTTAAGGATGTGCAGTATCCAGGTCATTGTTAGACGGGAATGCACTGTTTGTTGCATAACCTCTCATGTAATATCGGGAAACACCTTATGGAATTCAATTAATTCTGATATTGTTAGATGGCAAAGAATGAGCCATTATGTGAACTATTTAATCATTGGGTTTGTTATGTTTGATATTCCGTAATTACAATATGAACGATCCTTGTCTGAGGATCCTTATACATTTGCTAGAACCAAGCGTAATTATGGCGTATATAAGGGATATTGGTTCGTAGATTGTATGAAACATGTTGTCACTCCCGCAAAAAAATGACCATAGAAGAAAGGGCAATATTGGGCGATATTTCGACCGTGTTGAATACAATTAAGTCTATGAACCAGGACGATGCACGTCAGGACCAGTGACCCAGTAGATATATCGGGCGTCTGTTAATGGTGACGTTTAGGATTATTGTCGTTCCTGTATGTTTCTAGCGCAGTACACTATCGCACATGTATACATCATTTTACATCAGAATTTCCATGTACTACCGTGTGCAACCCCATCAGTTCATTGACCAGTGTTCTCTATCTGTTGAATTACAGGGACAATGTACACTTTCTGAACATATCATAGCACTAGTGTGCACAATCATAGTACACGTTGTATGTACAGTGGTTCACGTACTATACCTACAGCTCTTTGGGTGTATGCTTCATGATATCTGAAATGAAGTATGTGTTATCACGTTTCATATAAAGCTATTCGCTGTGGTTCATGAGAAGGTCATAGTCAGTCATAGGTGAATTGCAATAAATTTGATTAATGATGGACGTTATTTTATTATTAGCTACATACCTCGAGTAAGGGTGGCCTAATTAAAAGGCTGGCAGAGATGATGTCAAAATATTCAAACATGGATACAGACTATACTGGCCTGAGATATTCAATAGCCAGCTATTGTCAGACAGGGTTGTTCTGTTATAACCCGTCGGCTGATCATCACTAAGACCGTCAACAATATCTATATATATCTATATATATGTATATATATATATATATATATATATATATATATATATATAGATATATATATATATGTATATATATATACACATATATAGATATTTATATATATATATTTTTTATATATATATATATGTATATATATATACATATATATATATACATATATAATTGTAATATATATATATATACATACTATATATATATATATATATATATATATATATATATATATATCTATATATATATATCTCTATATATATATCTATATATATATATATATATATATATATATATATATATATATGTGTGTGTGTGTAATTGTAATTGTAATGCAATCGTTGGGGGATAGGTGCTTCGTTATAGTACCCTTTATCATGCGCGTAAATGGTACATTAAAAGAAAGGTTTTCAAATAAATTGTTCTGCCGTCGTAACATCTTAATATCGACCCGGAAATCTATTATCTTAAATTAGACGGTCATATTAATTCAACCTTTCGTTGCGTCTTCTGTAAAGTCGCTCATTGCACTAATTTCAGGTTTCAACTGAGCACTGTGTTCCTGGTAATAGGGCATCTTGCTCTTATTTTGTGCTAGTACACGCTTAGAAGTGTGCGCTGGTGTATTATAAGAGTATGTGTACTGAACAATAACCAACGGGGTTTCGCACATATCATAACGCACGGTTAAGGCAGGGCGTTAATTGATGTTGCGACAAAGTCAATTGTAGGCGGCGTGAAATCTATCAAAATCGAGCAATAAAGAAGCACAGACTTAACAGTTTGTGCGCTGTTCGATTCCCTTTATTAATTAGATCCTGATACAAAATGGCAAATTGTAGAAACGCTAATCCAAGACCGCTTGCTGAGGTTTAAGTGTCACAACATACACGTGTATTGTGAGCATGATAAGAACGCATCCCCCACGCATAGAATGACAGCCACTGGTTGTGAATAGTTACTGGACAAAAATCGGCGTGTTGTTGATGATATTAGCAGTGAGCATAGCTTACCGTTAAGTGAAATGATGCTGACATATATTTACTATACGATGAAGTCAGCAAATTAATACGAGGTCTTACATGAACGGACATATAGCGCCAATACTATTGTAAGTCATGGGTCTATAAGCAATCACGATAATTAAGTAATTGTACTCGGTCACTGAGGAGGGGCAATGTGTACAGGGCAAGTTGCCTTGCGATCTTAGTTCACCGGTAAATTGTACGAAGAGGCTTATTTCGTGACCTTTTACTTTGCAATTGGATATGCGGAAATGACTCTTACTACTTAAAATTCTACCATTGGCAAGTAAATTATTGATGGGATAGGTGTTTTCAAATGTTAATACTTGACCGATACATTTACCGCAATACTCTTCGTTATCAGATTACTGTGCTTTCATGAGAAAGATTACAGCTTACATTGCTAAATTATAATATGATGAATTGCTAAATTATAATATATGGCAAATTACAACTAAGATTTAGTAGAAGCAAGTTTGATTGCATTAGATTGACAATCAACATAAAATAATTTAACGTGAGCCATATTGCATCTCACAGCTACATATACTGCCATGTTATAATAAAGCAGCCGCGCGAGAATATAGTGCAATTGTTGATGCTAACAAAAAAGAGTTTTGTTGGCGGCTCAGCATTCTACCACAGTGATTTGAATTGGATGTTTAGTGATACTTTCGTAAGAAAAATAATATTGAAATGATCCACAATTTTACACACTATATGATTTACTGTAAATTGCAATGATAATTTATTATAAGTAACTTGCTTCAAAGAATAATACAAGGCGTGCTATTACACGCTCACTTGCATCTCCTTATCAAGTTACGGGCATATTATAATCTGGATAATAATTGATATTATCTAACAGGTGCAGAAGAATTTGCAAACTGTTGTAAAGGAATGGTGTCCCCCATTCAAACTGTTTGGATTGTAATTGATATTCGTGACCAAAAGTACCCTTTCGTTCAAGCTATTCAAAAAGGTGCAAAATAACAAGTCATTGAAGGTCATATTCTTCGACCGGTCTACACACGTCTATCGCTGCACCACAAAACCTGTGAGAATGGTAATCTCTTGCACAGATCTCATGATATAGGCATTTCCTTGTCCGGCACTGTCCCGTCTAGGCAATAGAATACATCGAAAGTATGTGCACATGAGCGGAAATACTAATGATCGCCGCAGCTGTCGTTAAAATCGTCGCTGCACTGGAATCCCAGAAACACGCGGGGAATCCCCTATTTATTCGGTTCTTGACAAGTAATCCATGCAGCTGGGTACTGGTGATTCTGCCAAGCAAAAGTTTTAAGGTGTTAAAAATCAAAAAGACCCACTTTTACCAGTACCTTCTAAAAGCTTGTGCGCATTTTACATGTTCACAACACACCATCCAGTTATCATTGGTTGCAGTGAATGAAATAGACAATGTTTATGTGCCTTTCTCTGTGTCTCCAAATTGTTTAAAACAATTGTTACCTTAGTAACGATGAACCACTATGGAATTAGAGACATATCCCTCACAGTAACCTTGTTGATATGTCTTACTACGTGCAATACGCTTAACCAGTGACACTACATTGTGCTCAGATGTAAATATATATACCGATCTTGATAGCATCAACTTGTGACTTATAACGAAAAGGCACGTTCTCAACATATTCAAATCATATTTAATTCGCTTGTCGTAATAACGTACATCACTTACAATTTCTTTTTCTAATCAACTGGTTACAAAAAAACACTTGTTATTCTTCCTAGACTTATAGACTCAATTGACACGCCCATGAACGTCATATGAAATAGAAATTAGCTTCATCTCTCCGTATCATCTAAATGACAGCATAATTGTTATGTTGGAATTGTTTTACAGCCGAGAGGCGCATATTGATTCTTTGATAAGAAAAAATTGGTCATATCATAGCAACATGGAGGTATTCAGTCAAAACAAGAAACCACGTGGTACAAACTCACATGTACATTATCGAATGTGACGTGCATTGGTGGCTGCCTTTCAAGGCGTCTGCATCAACACATGTCGCCACCATGCTGCTGAGTTAAGTCAATGGAAGCGTTCGTAGGGTATTTACCGTTTCTCTCTGTTACATCCCAATACCTCACACAAATCACCACCGAGACCCAGATACATTCCCCGCCCCGCCGTGACCCCACTCTCAACCCTACCGTGACCTTACTTTCCTGTCATGACCCCATTCCTATCGCCATCGAGACCCCACCATAACCCTTACTTCGACTGCAACCCAAACCTGCAATGCACAACCGTCTCGTTCCAATGAAAAGTTTCCCAATTTGTAACTGGCTAGACCAATTTGGAACTGGCTATGCCTTGAACGCAGCTTTAATCTTGAAGGCTACTAACCTGTAAGCAATAAAAACAGGTTACGAGTGCTAAGTGCAGTTGATGCAAAGAGACTGTAAAGTTGCTTTCACCAATTTTGGCCTAAATTTTGTAAAAATACTGACTTCAATGCTTATGCTATTAAACACGAGAAATTACCCCAACTGGACCTCTTTAGCAATTTGAAGAGTTGTTCATATTGGTGTGCTGTGGGATTAAACAGACAGACAGACAACTATTCACATATATGCATTAGATTATTGAGTGCTGTCGGAACCCGAACAATTTGACGCATGATGGAAATGAAATCAAAACTTCAATGAAACACAAAGGTCCGGAATCATGGTATTTCAGGAGATACTCGGCGACGGTACTATGTACCAGGCATTTAGTTTGCCTACATAAATCTCCCACAATATGTCATTTAAACACTGCACTCGACAAATCCAAAGTTAAATGGAATAAGTATTAAAATATGACACGTGCAAAAATATTATATTTATTGATGTGGATGTAAATTCACTTGCTTAAGCCTATCATTTCTATTCGCTTAGCAGGATATCACAATAGTGGGGTTTTTTTTGGTATTGGACATATACGTGGACCAAGAATTCTTGCTACATTCGGCGTTAGCTTCAAATTCTCCTTGTCCTTCTAGGCGGGTTGCACAAAGAACATTTTAATAACACAACACTGATTATACCATGGCTATGACAAAACTATACAAAAACCATTATAAAGATCATTGCGGCTAATTTATTCAGGGTAACTGATAATTTACATGAAAAATCACACTGTTATTACAACGGTTGTGCGTCATACATCACATTCGCTTAATACCCCGGTTAATGAAGTACAGTTTACCATGCATTAGTCAGATGGTCTGGTTCTACGTGATTAAGCCTACTTGTCTTGGCTTTCGTTGTTTTCGGCCATTTCGGTGCACAGAACAACATATGCTACATGAATTATTTGCCCAATTATTATTTTTTACATACCATATAGAATTTCTGATGAGGAGCAAAAAGTAGAAATAATCGTTGCAGCGAAGTCGGGCGTATGTGTGTAATTTATAATAATGATTAATGCACAAGAAGACACAAATTCAGACATATACAATCGGATGCATCTCATTTGTCAACAGTAGAGTCAGTTAGAAAGCAGTGTCAAATTGAAATAGGTGGCCATTACGCACATGTAAGTCATGGCTTTATTCATTGTCTCGAAAGGAAGGCACGAAAGAAGTTTTACATGCACCATGCCGAACATTTTGCCCCATCCTCTGTTAAAATCCTTTACCCACACTACAAAATCCGATGAGGGAATTAGTGGCGAAGAGGTCATTACACTGCTCTTATGATTCAGCGAACCATACAAACACCGTGATAATATTCATGGCAGCGTAAGGGATGTTTGTCAATGAATATATCGGATTTAATGTTCCTCAATTACGTGTGCTTATGAAGAGCAAAGCGAATAGCAAGATGGGAGCTGGTCATCGACTGAAATCAACGAAGGAGTTAATTGATGCAGGGGTGTACACCAAAGCTCTGCCAGTCAGTATTGGCTTGAGCGTGATATCGCATACCAGTACACCATCTGTACACTGCATGTCGCATAGCGATGTCGTCATCATATACTAGACTTTAAACTCCTAGCACAGATTTTACATTATGGCTATTCGGGTTGTATATCTCTTATCTGCATTAAAATAGTCTATATTACTCATTTGCAAGTCAGTGCATTGTAAACTTTATTACATAACCTATCCGTCACAAAATGCCCCGTTGCTCACGATCAGTTGTCATCTAATTGTTCTTCTTGTCTATGGCCTATTGCATCTTGTTTCATAAAGCTCATGGCTTATATGCATGCAGCCATGCCTTATTCACTCCCTCATACAGTGAGTGCACATCACATTGAATTAGGTCGTACCTCAAGCCCCAGATGTTCGTCATCTTGGGTCGCTCACACTTCTTGATGACACATTGCACAATTTGAAAGGGCTTTGCCTGTGACGATTCCTTTGTGATACTGCGTCACCAGATTCTATCCCTAGAAGCTACGTCCGAAGTCGAATTACATACGCAACACTGGAATTGAGATAGATGACGTGATTGATCGTTGAAAGAATACCTACGGTAACCTTGAACAATAATGTAAAATGTATCCTTGTCAGGTTCGAAATACACCTTGAAAAGAATTGAGGGCAAGATACATCCTACATTATTCGGGCCTGCTGTCAGTGCTTCGCCATTACGCTTCAGTTGTGCTGTGTGATGAACAACGTGGGCCCTTAAATGGTCCCAGCACACCGTCAGCCAGCCAGGCATCTTTCAAATGACTCATTTGAGAACCGCGGCCCTTCACGACGGTTATATAAGCAACATTATTGTGTACGTACATTAACATATGTATGGCTCCAGTTTTGCTTATTTGTAAACCTCAAGTTATAAAACAGAACATGTACAATAGCGCTAGCACTGGCGATATATACCCTTGGTTTATATGTATATTACTCAGCAAATGTAGACCTTGCGGCCTCATTATAGTGTCTATAGCTGTGTTAGTGTTAAATTGCATGTTAGGAATAGCAAGATGTGGTTTGGAGGCGCAGATGCTGTTTTTTTGTGTGTAAAATATACCCCGTTACATGTGCTGATTGAAACAGTGTTGTTGAATGATTGAATACACGTAACACAATATGCTGTCATACAAAACAATATTTGACGATATATCTGTGGCGATAGCGCCAGTATATCACAGGGACAGCGATTTATTTTGTATAGACATCAGATGCTGCACATTGCTGTATCAAACAGCACAAGGAGGTACATCCTACTATTGGATTATGCCAAGCATCGTCTACTGATACGTAGATAAGGTCGGGAGTTGTCCATATAGGCCATTTCTGTGTATATAACGTGGGTGACAACGTGGTCTGCTAACTTTGGTAATGCATTGATAACTGGTACTTAATCCATTATGAACGGAATAATTTTGAATAGTGAATTTTCTACACGACTGCCATTTGGGGAGGGAAACAAATGTAGGCTTCATGCATAATATCAAATGGCAGTTTGCATATCAAATTAGATAATGACTGCGTGATTAACGAGTGAATGTTTGATCATGGCATTCAATCTTCAACGCCTCATGATTATATTTGACCGATACAGTTCCCTTTTATAATATTTCCACTTGGTATAGTAGATACTCCACAAAGGTGGCCTAATATCACTCAGTTGCACGTCGGTAAATATAAACACACTGCGTCAGACTTCCTAATGGTTTATAATTTATTGTACAGTGTGCTAAAGCTACAAATCTCTTCAGCTTAATATAATAACCACTGTTGGTTTGTATGTCCATTCTAGGTAAAACGTAGTTAAACAAGTCACAGACTATATATATATATATATATATATATATATATATATATATATATATATATATATATATATATATATATATATATATATATATATATATATATATATATATATATATATATATATATATATATATACATGTACACACACACACACATATATATATATATATATATATATATGAAAATTATATATATATATATACAATATATATATATATATATATTTATTTATATACATAAATATGTATAAATACATATGTATATATATATTTATATATATATATGCATATGTCTGTATATATATACATATATATTTATATATATATATTTTATATATATATATATTTATATATATATATATATATATATATATATATGTTCATATATATATATATATAAATATGTGTTGTGTGTTTTTTATATATATATTTATTCATTTACATATAAATATATATATATATGTGTATATATATACCTATATATATATCCATATATTTATTTGTATACATATATATATGTGTATATATATACATATATATATATATATATATATATATATATATATATATATATATATATATATATATATATATATATGCAAGCTTGTGGCTCTACACGATGAATCCATATACTGTATTATCATATCATATATTGTTGACTACCCGCTACCACATGAAGTGTTTAAGAAGCCGATTGTGTCCTGTAAAAATAACAAGGACATAATACTGAATGTTACCCATTTAAACAAACCGGTGACGATGACGACATATCCGCCAATGATTGTCCTTTTTAACGTGCATTCTAATTGACGTTGAATTTGAAGGAGTCTATCAGGTTGCTGGGACAGGTAGTCGATCCACGCACTAAACTAAATAGATGACAAACAATCACAATGTGCCTGCTGTACTTCACATAACCTGTTTTTCGTTGTTTTCTTTGATAGCTACACACTACGACGAACTACAGGGATATGTTTGTAAACATGCACTGCCAGATAACGCGGCCACACATAACCTAGTCCCTTTCATTTCGTCAATGCAAAATTTCAAATATCAGCTAATTGATTTAACAGAATGGATCAAGAAAGTTACAATACCAAATTACCAACTCATGAACAAGAGAATATCAATACGAAATTTTATGTAAATATCGGGTTGACTTCTTACTCATTTGTGTTCTCCAGTTGTCAATGTTAATACAATCAATATGAACAATTTACTCTGATTCCTGACCCGTACGAACGTGAAGTATGCGTTGGATGGGCCAGGATTTCAGTTCATACTTATGTATTAATATCTTTTGCTTAACCCTTCCCCTTTCCACGCCGACAAAAAGCATTTGACTACATGCAATTCATTTTGCACGAGTGAAAGGCTATGGCGTAAACAACATGCCCTGGTCGAGAAAAAGAACGGATTGCATGCATATCGAGACTTATGCGAGTATGAATATTACCAAGGCGTTTGACAACACTGCAGTGCAGGAGTTAAGGATGATTGAATAAACCATATTCTGACTAAATGATTCTTATGCAGGACATCATAAAAACGACGTTACTCATTAACTGTGGTGCTGCAATGTAACATATGGTTGTTGTAACTAATGGTGATAACGCGCTTCAATGGGAGCTGAACAGATAATGAGTCCAAGCACCAAGAGGCAAGTGTCCCTTGGCGAGTAAAAAATGAGAAACATGTGTTTACTACGTTTACGTGCTGAAATATAGCCAATTATATCATGCTTTGCACAGTGTAGCTAATGAGCCGCATAATCTGATATATCATCGCTGTGTAATTGTCCAATTAGCATTGTAAATGGCACGTGCAATAAAACAGAGGATATTTTCGTAATTTCAGGTATTTGACGTCAATGCATGTAATAATTACATTCGAGATACAGCGTGACCAGCATACCTGATGATGAGATCATTTAAAAACATTATCTCAACCTGCCAAGCGCATTAGATGGTATGATGTTCGGATCTACATAAATATGCAATTTAAGCATGCTGCATTTATATCCTGACTTATTGGAGAGTAAAATTATTAATTTCATGTTCGTATACCTAATGCAATTCGATGAAATCAAGCATGAAACTTTGATATCGCTAGGCTGCCTATTAAAGCAATACACATAATTCGTTACCGTTATGTTGTCATGTCATGTAAAACTGTGATAACTAAACAAACGCTGCACAGCCATGGACTAATATAGCATTTCCATAGCAGCGTCCTGCCATTTTAGTACTAAATTATACGATCAATACTCCGAAAATGAATTTATCATTGATTTGTTAACTACTGGAATATAAATGTAGTTTTAGCAGTAAATTCAGCTGCAGGTTCGAAAACGAAACTTAATAGTATACCATAGTATGGCGGAAAATTCAAGCAGTAATATGTATGACCACGGGCCCGAATGGCATTGATTCATATCCTAGTATCATTGTCAACAAGGAAGTTTGATCCTGCCCCTAACTGCGTTCGTGTTGCGAACATATTGTACAGAGTTTGCGCATACGTTAGAGACGTTAACATGTTTATGAGTTTAACACGAGTGTCAACAAGGCATTAGATACGACAACAGTTATGAATTGGAGGAATGCCGAGTTGGCCCCACTTTGCAAACAATCTGTGGCATGCTAGCATTCTCGATGTTGCACAATACTTTCCCTAACACTGCCTGTTCTCTCCTCAGGAACGCGAATGTGTTGTAACCTCTTGGGCGCAAAATCCACTCGAGAGGATATTGAAGGGCTAATTGTGTGATATTACCAACCAGTGGTATATTTATGAAAATTATTTGAGCTGTAATATACACATGGATGAGGAATGTCTTATTCCATGAACTGTCAACCTTAATAATCGCAATTGTGATGACAAAGTCGCTTGGCGTAGCCAATCTGACCGCTGTCGTTTGCTGTGGCTTACTAACCTGTTCGATGATGTCTGCCTTTTGGTTTAGGCAGCCTCTGTTTTATAGTAATTTCGTGAATATTATACCAATTATAATTGTCACCCCATTCCATCCACGCGGGATAGCCTGAAGGAATACGACACGAGTTGTTTTTACATAAATGGATAATTTATGTTCTGGTCGTGGCCGTGGAACATAACCATTGTGTTTTTATAAAGAATACATCTTGAATCCACACGACAATGTGAGTGTACAGGCGCGTGGTTGCATACCATTCAACTTTGAATCTATACAAACCGACTATTGTTTAACATATATGTGGGTGACTTGGACGATCATACTTACGTACAACAGGAGACAATTATCAGCATAATATGTCCAAGACACCATGCTGCAGACTACATGGCAGTACTGAGACAAAACTATTTTCTGCCTTGAACGTGTAGCCATGATAACAGTAAAATGTTATGCATTACTGATGGATTCATATCATATAAAGCAATATGCTTCGGCTTAAATGGTCAAGGACACACGTTATATATAATTCAAGAAATGTAGACGGTAAATGTTTCGAAGCATTAATACCCAATTTTACGCAATTCATGTTGTCTAGAGTATATGTTTGTGGGTTGTCGTAAACTAGGCAGTCCACTTAATGGCCAGTGAATGTCAGTGAAACATGAATAAATTCATGACTTATATTCTCCGTGTCGTATGCTATGTCGGCAAGAGGGTCGGAATCAACCGCATGGCGTGCAGTCAAAATTACGGTCGCGACTCATCTTAACAATATGAACTATCACAAGCTTCATTCATATGCATAATCTGACATTTCTACAAATAAAACTAAATGGAGCAGTAGAAATGGGGCAGCGCCGTCGTCTGTCCACACAGCACTGACAATGGAATGACCATAGCAGCGGCTCAACAAGCCGCCTGGGTACCAGCTCATTACTAGTGTGACCTTGACAACGCTTAACACACTCGCCATACCAATTATTCGGTTAAGTGAGGCTAGCGACTCATAAATAAAATAGTAGTACTCATAGATAAAATACAGTGTTTAAAATCGGTGGTTAAATACAGTACATTTACTATTAAATTGACATATTGGTTCGCTGGACGAATTAGGAGTTGCGTCAAGAGCACATTGTTGTAATATTAAGTACAATTTACGAAATATAACGCCTTGACTCATTGCGTCCTTCTTCTATTGTACATTGCGATTTGATAACGCTTGCAAAGACAATGTGTGTAATATGCATACTAAACTCCTCTCCTCTCGTGAACCCACATCGACATCTAATGAACGCATACTTGCAAACAAGTCCTAACCAAGCTATTACATCGACACTCAATGATGTAATTCCTGCCTTCACGTTCTCGGGTTTCCGTCGCGGCCGCTAGGAGGGCCACTGTCGCACACAGCGATTTGACCGGAACTGGGGGCATTTTTCTCTGCCTGTCAAGCTGTCAGCGCTTTGTTTGCGCTCTATCAGCTGCTGTTTTAAGTTCCTGCGTTTCTGTGCGGCTATACCTCAGTTATTATTGATGCAGTGAATGAAAAAAGACAAGTTGTAAGTGCCTTTCTCCGTGTTTCCAAAGTAATTGACACAGTTTTGGCACTGCTATGAAATTGGAGGTATTTTCCTACACAGTAAGCTTGGTGATATGATTCACTACATGCATTGTGCTTTGCCTATGACACGCCATTGTGCTTGTAATCGTATAAAAATGTAACACCTAACAAAGCGCTAAATAAATCCTAAATTACATGGAATAAGCATTGATCTGTGGCAGCTGAAAATATATAGTTCCTATGACATGACTTGGAAGTAAGTGCACTTGCTATATACTAAATCTAATTAATGGGCGTATAACATTATCAGATTGGATTTATTGAATACCCAGCCATGGATGTAACCAACCATTTGTGCTACATTAAACGTTAGCTTCAGATTGAGTAAGTTCCCCTTATCCGATTAGTCGGGTTTTATAATGAACTTTTCAATAGTACAATACTGATTATACCTTGACAATGAGGAAATAAAGATCACAGCTACTCATATATCAAATTATTAGCGTCAATGATATTTTGCATGCAACATAAGACTGTCACTCGAACAGTTTTGTGTTATACAACACACATCATTACTCCTCACCCCATTCGCTTTACACCCCGGTTTATGAATTATAGCTTACTCACAATTGTCCGATCGTTTGATTCTACAAGATTAAGTCTTCTGGTAATGGCTCTCGAGTTATTTTCGGCCATTGTTCGCCCATATGCTTGATTTTGGATGACCGTGTGAAACAAGAATGGATCTTACAAATATTGTTCTTTATACCATATCACATTTCTAATGATGCGCAAATAAGTAGATTTTCAAATTCTCATTATGTTGGTGTGTATTAACATATCCCTGGTTCCATTGTCACTAAACGTGCATTGAATCCGATATATGTGTGAGGTTTGGTGGTACGGAATAACTAAGACTGGCGAACATTATTTGATTATGCCAGCGATATATAAGGTTATTGCATTTTAAATCGTATTACCTATCACAACATTTATCTTCCTCTCTGATCGTTGACGCTTTTGTAATTTATGGGTACACGTTGCCTCTTCATTTACATTTCTGACACCAAGTATGCTTTCTATGAATGGACAACCTATGCTGCTACATTAACAGCAGAGAAATTTGTTGCCAGATGATGCATAATTGCAACAACTATAGCACTTAAAACATGTCGATGTTCCTCCCTATTCCAACATGTGACCGCGATAGGCATCTGCTAATTACAGAACCCTTATTCCTAAGTGGAAAGGCGGCCTCACGGACCAACGCTCCATTCAATATGCACTGAGGCATTCACTGAGACATATTTGGGTGGAGTTGTCGTTGGTTGTCAGTGAGTGCTGGAATATGCATGAGTAAGCTTATCGCACCACTATGGCTAGTCTGCTGGGATCTTGGGGGTTTGCGGTGGGGAGGGGAAGGGGGTTGGGGGTATGCGGTGGGGAGGGGCGGTTGGGGGTTGGGTGGCATTTTAAGACGAACAGATGATCCGAAACGTGCACAGGATATGATTTAATTTCAAGGAATTAAGCAACTTAAGTCTCGCCTGCTCTTAACATAGTACTACTTGTCAGACTAATAAATGTGGCAATGAACAATTTCCCAACTATTTGCAATGTCTTTGCTGTTACATGTTGCTGTTACAATTCCTATTCATTGAAAGTGACACTCGATGGTGCCAGTGACGACACCTTTGAAGTAACTTCCGCAGTCGAGTTTACCACGTGTCGTTCATACATTACGCACCACTTGCACTGAGATTGATGTCGTTTGCTATTTGTAGGAACACACAAGGGTGCTCTATAATAAGGGGTATCCCCTAACCACTACACCATATCCCACAGTAGTTCATAGAAGGGCTTCAAATGGAAGCCAGATCCTTTCCCACATGCACATCCGTGTTCAGCGAGTTTATATTGTTTGCAATGGACATGCCTATTAACGTAACGCACCGATTTAGTACCTGGGAAACCGCGTCTGAAACGCGTTAAAAATATTTATTAGTTAAAGATAGGACAATTAAAAACCACAATTAATGAAACTGTTGTTAGTTCTATTGCTTGATGCGTTCTAATAAGCAGTCATATCTCTTTCGACGTAATGTGAACTGTTAACCGGACTAACATCAAAACCTAACATCTAAACATTTATATGAATATATATGATAGGTATTTGAATCGCATAGCAGCGTCCTGCCAGTTTAGGGCTGAATAATGAAATCAATACTCCGGCAATAAATTCATCATGGATTTGTTAAATACAGATGTGAATAAATCGATCACTTATGTGGTTGTAGTTATAAATTCAGCTGTACGCTCGAAATCGAAATTCATAGCGGGAGTAGCAATAAAGTGCTCTCTTCAAACACGCACATGTAGGGCAAATGAAGTTTATGGCATGTGCTGTCTTATGTTTGTATATTGTTGTCTGTCCAGCAGCATCGACAGTAGAATAAACAATAGGATGTTGACCACAGCAGCGGCTGAACAAGCCACCTGGGTACTGGCTTATTACTAGGGTGACCTTGACACCGCTAAACCCACTCGCTATATCAATTATTCGATTATGTGAAGCTAGCAAGCAGAGACTATGGGCTCAGCGCTTCCATATATAAAATACAGTATTTATAAACTCACAGCCGATTAATAGCAATCGATCAAATGCAGTACATAAACAATTAAACCGACGAATTGGTTATCTGGGCGAATTAGGAGTTGCTTCATGTGCATTGTTCATTTACTATGTCTGATGTTGTAGATGACTATTGACAATGGCAGTCAATCATAACGTACGCCAACAAGGAGCTATTTTACTCCCAGAGACCTTCACATTTGCAACAACACATAATGTTGTCAACGTCGTATGGATGGGTGTCTAATCTGTTATATACTACATTGGTATGAGACTTAATACTGATAATGTACTTGCATAATTTATATACACAAATAGGTTCCGTTCTCTTCATCATATTGGTGCTGATAGTATATAATGTCTCATTAGATGCTACTGTTAGACATGGATACAATGAGAGAAGGTGTTATGCATGGGCCAGGCATTATAAACTGCGCGTCATAATTGCGGCAAACTCTATAGGACATTCTAGTTTCTTTTACCATGCATACATGCCACTATCATATCAGCTATGGTAACGCAACCGGTGTGTCCTTCATTCGGACAGTTCCCTCTACTAAGTAGTCCCTAAATTGGACCCTCCTGAAAAGGATTTTCACAATTCTCGAAATTTGATGTACACTCAAAACATGTTTTCTCTCATTAGACTACATGCAGTGGGTGATATATATAATCGATTTGTCCATATGTATCTAATTGGGTGACACGAGCACAAATGTTGAGATTATAGCAGCTGCTTGTATAGTGCTGACGAAGAAATGCATTGTATCAGACAGTAGCTTTTTCAATAATACTAATATATTGTTGTATGCTAATACTAACGCTCAAATGTAAGCATTATCATCATAAACTAGTTGGTGATCTGCACTATCAAAAAGGAAAAAGGTTAGACGAATAAGGCATAGTACGAAATGAAATGGCTTGGTTTTAATACTCCCTGTGACAGTAAGCCATACACGCCGTAATGAATATCATGCCCCACACGATGTTTCCGATCTATAGCGCTAGAAAACCATGCATCAATGCACGGGGCTTGTTTGGCACCATGTCTGATACATCGACGGGAATGACATAATGGATGCTGTCACAATAGAGCTATACACTATATCTTAATGCTGTGATTGACCAGCATTTATTGTTAATGTTGCGGATATTTCCTTGTCTAGAGTTGTAAAAGTGTGGTTAATCAGTCACTGCCCCAGCCAAGCGAAACAATGTATTTTGTACCTGCCATTCCGTTAGTAGGGGACAGGGTAGTCAGAAGGTCATAATCTATAAACCTATGGATAGTCTACTTTTTAGGCTGATTTCTATGTGACTCTAGTTACAGCATCTGAGCATCCATTGCAGTCGTGAGAATTATCCAAAATCTTAGGTTTTGATCCTGATTATTGGTTCACGTCAAGCGCTGGGGACGCTCGCGTGCTATGAAATATTGTTTCGTCAGCCTTACAAAAGGCCTGTAGGTTCATGTGCATGCGTAGCATAGTGATTTATCTGCCAACACGTGTGTTGAGGTGTCTACGGAATGTTGTTTAGCACACTTATTTCTTCACACAGTGGCATATCATCTTTAATAAAGTTCGATGGTGCGATTACATGCTCATCACCGGAAATCGTCGAGCGAAGACATGAGTGATAAGTCAGCAACGTAGCTGCGCAATAAGTCGTAACATCACCTGCGCTTAAATGACCACATTTTTAGGGAATTCCAAGTTAACTGCACATGTGACGAACGACATAAGGATTAAAAATGATTTCCTTGATCGGAGAAATATGCATTATCCGTTTCTAAATGATCCACAAACATATGCAAATTTGAGCTGCAGATTTTTGACGCAGTAGACCTATTGCGTATGCCAGCGACATGGCTTTATGCGTACTGTCATAATATCACTTATTGAACACCTTCAAATTCACTATTGTGCTACCTCGTGCATTTATATTCAACAAACATCTAGAATAGTTAAATGTCATCGTCGCTATTTATTGACAGTTCATTCCTCACACTGTTAGCGTGAATCACATACTTAGCTTTCATCGGCTGTATCAATACCACGCCGGCTTCGTCGATTAAGCGATAAGTTTATTACTTTCAATTGAAAAAAATAACGGTGCGTTTCATGTCGTGTCTTATTGGCATTCACCAATGCTCATGCATAGCGCGTTTTGTCGCTAACCAGAATGAAAGTTGATCGTAAAACTGTCAGAATCTATCTATCTTCTTACATAGTGGCCGACGCTGTAGAATAGCTGAGTCACATCGGTCAATATGCTTTGCCCAAGGGCCAAATGTTTTTTTTATATGTAACATAATCACATAGTAAACTGTTCAGGAACAGCAGCCGAGCTACCAAATCAACTACCACAACGTCACTAAACTATGCTTCATTGCGACCATCTCGGCTCGTCATTGCCCATATATTCACCGATATTGATATGGAAATTTCCCGGCACAGTAACCTGAATGGATTTAAACACGGCGCTGCTCTGAAAGGAGTTATATGTAGTCAGTACATTCAGACCTGTCTGTAACACGTCAGACCTGTCTGTAACACGCAGCATGTGAATTTAAGTTTTCAAGTCATCCGTAGTGACTCTCAAACCCATGCTCTGGATATCATCTCGTTATTACACCTAATCGATATAAATTTCATTGAAACATTTACATGAAATATTGCCTTTATAGATCACAAATTACAAAAGGTGATAAGTGCTTACCTTGAATGCTAAAGACATTCAATGTCAAATCTGAGCTACCCTGGCTGTGAGTTGTGAATCATTATATACAGCGAAGAAGCATGAAAGAAAATAATGATCCATTTTAGAAATACCACGCTGGGTGCCGTTTTATAAAGCAACCCATCGCGAAGCATAAATGTTATAACGACTGTCTTACAAAGCACATTATTTAGCTACGGTGGTTGGAAAATATAGATACAGCCCTCTGCTGGCGTGCAAATGTGGACCAATACCAAGCCTGACGCTCGTGCATTGCATCGTGACTTGGTCAATCAGTGCACGTATACAGCCGGTCAAAATATCTCCGCACTCACATCGATCCGTCAGGGTTTCTGCGCAGTTGCATTCCCATGATAGTCAGTAAGCTCCCGGCATTTAGTATGCTTCACTACGTTATCTCCGCTGCCATTGAATGTGGGCTTTGCTGGGTTGATGAGGTTAAATGACGCCTTGTGTACAATCTTTTACTTGCTGTTAAGCACATCATTGAAAGGATTATTATGAAGTGTGAATGAAGATTCGGAACACTGCTATAACTTGATTTAAAGTATTTCATGCATTAAAAAATCGACGACGTGGCATTTACTTTAAAAGCAACGCACGACTTGCGTGTGAATATAATCGTTGATTGCCAAATTATTTTTGATCTTAGTCCGATAACGGTATATATATATATATATCTGCACTGCCCGTCGTGTATGCTGAAATGAGCTGTCTAATTGGGCCAGATATTATTTCTGTTATCATGTGGTCGATCCGACTGCTAATGTAGGCTTAGTAAGTATTGTTATCCTTAATTATTGTAAGATCAAGACTTATATGACGTATAGTTTACAAAGGATAGATTAATAATTTGTAATGCTTGAAAAGACATAGTGGTTAATGTTCATATTAAAACAGATCATTACCACGCATCTCTGAAACCGACATCGACGGCAACCATCAATGGGCAGCAGACGTACGCATACTAGCAAACGATTTCTACTCAAGCTATTACATGGACGCTCTCATGCCACATGGCTACCGGCTTATTACCCGAGGGACCTGGGTAATAGATTTTGCACTAAGTTATATCTCTATATGACTTTGGCAGATGTCTTAACGACGTTGTTCCGGCGTATGTAATCCATGTAAGATTGTTTAGAGAAGGTGTATTCCATTGGAATTTGCATTATACAGGCAATATTGCATTAGCCATACCTGTCATTAAGCAGCACCACAGTAGTTAAGCACGAAGTATTTTCATTATGTTACACAAAGGACTGCATGCACTCAGATACATGGCAACGAAGGCCATGAGGCAGTGCATTTGCAATCGGAAAACGGAAATGAGATCAGCAATATTCTGATAATAGCGAAACAATGCAACGGGCTCAGCCAGTCACGGCTGAAGGGGTGTCATGCAAATTAGTTACACACTGGATACCATGTACAACCATGATCATTATTAAATAAGTTCGTTATTTTCCTCCTGTACCGAAGTGTCCATGCGTCAGGTAACCTAGCTGACTAGTTGGCATGTGGCACATTTGTGGTTATGGAGCCTGCATGCAATAAACTTGCACGTCCATGACAGATGGTGATCCACACTTACCGCGTTATTGGGTCAAATTCGATTGACACCTATACGGATTTTTGACAAGCATTTGCTCTTACAATATCAGCATCTCGGAGTAAGTCAAGGTCATATGAGATTTTTGGAATGATGAGAATAATTCGCGGCAAGTCTCGCCCAATCTAATATCGAGGTACCTTAAGCAAGTGTGACCCACATCAGCTAGTTGGACTGTTGATTTCGTAGTATGTAACTTTTCCAGGGGACATCTGGCGATGGCAAATTATTCCACTGAATATCAGTGTCGTCAACATTGAAATTAGCAACGGTAGAATGTCGTATTCTACGACAGGGCAATATGAAGAAGTCCAGCTAGATGTTAAGACCTCATGTCTTAGTGCCGCGATTCGCATGAGCAATAGAGACATGGCAAATGTGATGACTTCTAACACTCCTCTAATTAATAATGTATTGCCTCACCAAACACAGCCTCATTTAAGGCTCCATAAGACGTTTCAAGAATATGCACATGGGCAACAATTGCAATATCAATATAGGAGGTCCGGACTTAATGCAGCTCCTTCACCGTAATAAGTCAATTTGTAAAGGCAGAGTAAAACAATCTGCCTCGTTCCGTACCTCTTGCGCAAGATCTACATAATACGAGGCCTATATTAGAGCGACGAATACAAATAATTTCGCATTATATTGACAATCTAACAAAAATAATGTAGCTGTGTATCAAGTTGTTAGCAATTGGGCCATATTTAATCTCACATCTATATACACTATAAGGTTTTGATAAGGACCACGCGCGATTGCTAATGTTGGTGAAAAGGAGTTTTGTTGGTTGCTCAGCGTTGCAATTATTAATGTCGATAAATGACGAAGATCAAACTAAATTTTCAAAACGGGGTTCTGTTGAAGATTGAGCGTGGAACCGCCGTGATTTGATTCGAATGATTTTTGATTCTTTCATGTGAGCGTTGATTGTTAACTGCGCTACAAATTAGAAATCATAAATATAACTGTAACATGCTGTCACATTTATTATTGTAAGTTGCTTTCCAGAATACTCTCATGTATCTCCTTATCAAGTCAAGACTACACGGGGAATCACCTATTGATTTTGTTCCTGACACGGGAATCCTGATACTGGGTACTCGTGACTCAACAAACCACAGATTTTATCGCGTTTAAAATCATAAAGACATACTATTACGAGTTCTGTCTCAAATCTACAATATATAATAAAATGCTTTTGCGCATTTGACATGTGCACAACACACTGTACGACAGCCAGCACAACTTTCGAGCCAGCCATCAGTTCACCGTACAAATAGCGGCTATACCTCTGTTATTATTGATGCAGTGAATGAAAAAAGACAAGTTGTAAGTGCCTTTCTCCGTGTTTCCAAAGTAATTGACACAGTTTTGGCACTGCTATGAAATTGGAGGTATTTTCCTACGCAGTAAGCTTGGTGATATGATTCACTACATGCATTATGCTTTGCCTATGACACGCCATTGTGCTTGTAATCGTATAAAAATGTAACACCTAACAAAGCGCTAAATAAATCCTAAATTACATGGAATAAGCATTGATCTGTGGCAGCTGAAAATATATAGTTCCTATGACATGACTTGGAAGTAAGTGCACTTGCAATATACTAAATCTAATTAATGGGTGTATAACATTATCAGATTGGATTTATTGAATACCCAGCCATGGATGTAACCAACCATTTGTGCTACGTTAAACGTTAGCTTCAGATTGAGTAAGTTCCCCTAATCCGAATAGTCGGGTTTTATATTGAACATTTCAATAGTACAATACTGATTATACCTTGACAATGAGGAAATAAAGATCACAGCTACTCATATATCAAATTATTAGCGTCAATGATATTTTGCATGCAACATAAGACTGTTACTCGAACAGTTTTGTGTTATACAACACACATCATTACTCCTCACCCCATTCGCTTTACACCCCGGTTTATGAATTATAGCTTACTCACAGTTGTCCGATCGTTTGATTCTACGTGATTAAGTCTTCTGGTAATGGCTCTCGAGTTATTTTCGGCCATTGTTCGCCCATATGCTTGATTTTGGATGACCGTGTGAAACAAGAATGGATCTTACAAATATTGTTCTTTATACCATATCACATTTCTAATGATGCGCAAATAAGTAGATTTTCAAATTCTCATTATGTTGGTGTGTATTAACATATCCTTGGTTCCATTGTCACTAAACGTGCATTGAATCCGATATATGTCTGAAGTTTGGTGGTACGGAATAACTAAGACTGGCGAACATTATTTGATTATGCCAGCGATATATAAGGTTATTGCATTTTAAATCGTATTACCTATCACAACATTTATCTTCCTCTCTGATCGTTGACGCTTTTGTAATTTATGGGTACACGTTGCCTCTTCATTTACATTTCTGACACCAAGTATGCTTTCTATGAATGGACAACCTATGCTGCTACATTAACAGTAGATGAATTTTTTGCCAGATGATGCATAATTGCAACAACTATAGCACTTAAAACATTTCGATGTTCCTCCCTATTCCAACATGTGTCCGCGATAGGCATCTGCTAATTACAGAACCCTTATTCCTAAGTGGAAAGGCGGCCTCACGGACCAACGCTCCATTCAATATGCACTGAGGCATTCACTGAGACATATTTGGGTGGAGTTGTCGTTGGTTGTCGGTGAGTGCTGGAATATGCATGAGTAAGCTTATCGCACCACTATGGCTAGTCTGCTGGGATCTTCTTAGATATTACGCACATAGGGTTATGGTGTTATGACAAGCCGTACAAGAGAGGGATATAACAGCTCAATATTTCCCAATTTAGGCAGCAGTTTTCACATATAACCAATTTGCAAGTGCAAATATAGTTGTTTTGAAAAAGATGAAAAAAGCAATCGCGATGCCAAGCATTTGTCGCTTTTTGCTGTATACTACGTATATGATAGATTGCATGTGTTGGGCGTTAGACAACAGATGATATTATCGAGTGGACGTGTTTATTATATTGTGCACACAAAACTTAATGATAGTGTTTCGCATCAGGTAAGGAACAATAGATAATGTGTGTGTGCAGGGGGGGGGGGGGCTTGCGGTGGGGGGAAGGGGGGTGGGGGTTTGCGGTGGGGAGGGGGGGGGGTTGGGGGTTGGGTGGCATTTTAAGACGAACAGATGATCCGAAACGTGCACAGGATATGATTTAATTTCAAGGAATTTAGCAACTTAAGTCTCGCCTGCTCTTAACATAGTATTACTTGTCAGACTAATAAATGTGGCAATGAACAATTTCCCAACTATTTGCAATGTCTTTGCTGTTACATGTTGCTGTTACAATTCCTATTCATTGAAAGTGACACTCGATGGTGCCAGTGGCGACACCTTTGAAGTAACTTCCGCCGTCGAGTTTAACAAGTGTCGTTCATACATTACGCACCACTTGCACTGAGATTGATGTCGTTTGCTATTTGTAGGAACACACAAGGGTGCTCTATAATAAGGGGTATCCCCTAACCACTACACCATATCCCACAGTAGTTCATTGAAGGGTTTTAAATGGAAGCCAGATCCTTTCCCACATGCACATCCGTGTTCAGCGAGTTTATATTGTTTGCAATGGACATGCCTATTAACGTAACGCACCGATTTAGTACCTGGGAAACCGCGTCTGAAACGCGCTAAAAATATTTATTAGTTAAAGATAGGACAATTAAAAAAGCCACAATTAATGAAACTGTTGTTAGTTCTATTGCTTGATGCGTTCTTATAAGCAGTCATATCTCTTTCGACGTAATTTGAACTGTTAACCGGACTAACATCTAAACCTAACATCTAAACATTTATATAAATATATATGATAGGTGTTTGAATCGCATAGCAGCGTCCTGCCAGTTTAGGGCTAAATAATGAAATCAATACTCCAGCAATAAATTTATCATGGATTTGTTAAATACAGATGTGAATAAATCGATCACTTATGTGGTTGTAGTTATAAATTCAGCTGTACGTTCGAAATCGAAATTCATAGCGGGAGTAGCAATAAAGGGCTCTCTTCACGCACATGTAGGGCAAATGAAGGTTATGGCATGTGCTGTCTTATGTTTGTATATCACGAAATTATCAGCAGCGCTGTTGTCTGTCCAGCAACACCGACAGTAGAATAAACAATAGGATGTTGACCACAGCGGCGGCTGAACAAGCCACCTGGGTACTGGCTTATTACTAGGGTGACCTTGACACCGCTAAACCCACTCGCCATATCAATTATTCGATTATGTGAAGCTAGCAAGCAGAGACTATGGGCTCAGCGCTTCCATATATAAAATACAGTATTTATAAACTCACAGCCGATTAATAGCAATCAATCAAATGCAGTACATAAACAATTAAACTGACGAATCGGTTATCTGGGCGAATTAGGAGTTGCTTCATGTGCATTGTTCATTTACTATGTTTGATGTTATAGATGACTATTGACAGTGGCAGTCAATCATAACGTACGCCAAGGAGCTGTTTTACTCCCAGAGACCTTCACATTTGCAACAACACATAATGTTGTCAACGTCGTATGGATGGGTGTATAATCTGTTATATACTATATTGGTATGAGACTTAATACTGATAATGTACTTGCATAATTTATATACATGATGTCCACTCAAAACATGTTTTCTCTCATTAGACTACATGCAGTGGGTGATATATATAATCGATTTGTCCATATGTATCTAATTGGGTGACACGAGCACAAATGTTGAGATTATAGCAGCTGCTTGTATAGTGCTGACGAGGAAATGCATTGTATCAGACAGTAGCTTTTTCAATAATACTAATATATTGTTGTATGCTAACACTAACGCTCAAATGTAAGCATTATCATCATAAACTAGTTGGTGATCTGCACTATCAAAAAGAAAAAAGGTAAGACATAGTACGTAATGTAATGGCTTGCTTTTAATACTCCTTGTGACAGTAAGCCATACACGCCGTAATGAATATCATGCCCCACGCGATGTTTCCGATCTATAGCGCTAGAAAACCATGCATCAACGCACGGGGTTTGTTTGGCACCATGTCTGATACATCGACGGGAATGACATAATGGATGCTGTCACAATAGAGCTATACACTATATCTTAATGCTGTGATTGACCAGCACTTATTGTTAATGTTGCAGATATTTCCTTGTCTAGAGTTGTAAAAGTGTGGTTAATCAGTCACTGCCCCAGCCAAGCGAAACAATGTATTTTGTACCTGCCATTCCGTTAGTAGGGGACAGGGTAGTCAGAAGGTCATAATCTATAAACACAAGGATAGTCTACCTTTTAGGCTGATATCTATGTGACTCTAAATTTTTATGAGCATCCATTGCAGTCGTGAGAATTATCCAAAATCTTAGGTTTTGATCCTGATTATTGGTTCACGTCAAGCGCTGGGGACGCTCGCGTGCTATGAAATATTGTTTCGTCAGACTTACTAAAGGCCTGTAGGTTCATGTGCAAACGTAGCATAGTGATAAATCTGCCAACACGTGTGTTGAGGTGTCTACGGCATGTTGTTTAGCACACTTATTTCTTCACACAGTGGCATATCATCTTTAATAATGTTCGATGATGCGATTACATGCTCATCACTGGAAATCGTCGAGCGAAGACATGAGTGATAAGTCAGCAACGTAGATGCGCAATAAGTCGTAACATCACCTGCGCTTAAATGACCACATTTTTAGGGAATTCCAAGTTAACTGTACATGTGACGAGAGACACAAGGATTAAAAATGATTTCCTTGATCGGAGAAATATGCATTATCCGTTTCTAAATGATCCACAAACATATGCAAATTTGAGCTGCAGATTTTTGACGCAGTAGACCTATTGCGTATGCCAGCGACATGGCTTTATGCGTACTGTCATGATATCACTTATTGAACATCTTCAAATTCACTATTGTGCTACCTCGTGCATTTATATTCAACAAACATCTAGTATAGTTAAATGTCATCGTCGCTATTTATTGACAGTTCATTCCTCACACTGTCAGCGTGTATCACATACTTAGCTTTCATCGGCTGTATCAATACCACGCATGCATTCGTCGATTAAGCGATAAGTTTATTACTTTGAATTGACAAAAATAACGGTGCGTTCCATGTCGTGTCTTATTGGCATTCACCAATGCTCATACATAGCGCGTTTTGTCGCTAGCCAGAATGAAAGTTGATCGTAAAACTGTCAGAATCTATCTATCTTCTTACATAGTGGCCGACGCTGTAGAATAGCTGAGTCACAACGGTCAATATGCTTTGCTCAAGGGCCAAATGTCGTTTGTGATATGTAACATAATCACATAGTTAACTGTTCGGGAACAGCAGCCGAGCTACCAAATCAACTACCACAACGTCACTAAACTATGCTTCATTGCGACCATCTCGGCTCGTCATTGCCCATATATTCACCGATATTGATATGGAAATCTCCCGGCACAGTAACCTGGACGGATTTAAACACGGCGCTGCTCTGAAAGGAGTTATATGTAGTCAGTACATTCAGACCTGTCTGTAACACGCAGCATGTGAATTTTAGTTTTCAAGTCATCCGTAGTGACTCTCAAACCCATGCTCTGGATATCATCTCGTTAGTACACCTAATCGATATAAATTTCATTGAAACATTTACATGAAATATTGCCTTTATAGATCACAAATTACAAAAGGTGATAAGTGCTTACAATGAATGCTAAAGACATTCGATGTCAAATCTGAGCTACCCTGGCTGTGAGTTGTGAATCATTATATACAGCGAAGAAGCATGAAAGAAAATAGTGATCCATTTTAGAAATACCACGCTGGGTATCGTTTTATAAAGCAACCCATCGCGAAGCAAATGTTATAACGACTGTCTTACAATGCACATTATTTAGCTACGGTGGTTGGAAAATATAGATACAGCCCTCTGCTGGCGTGCAAATGTAGACCAATACCAAGCCTGACGCTCGTGCAATGCATCGTGACCTGGTCATTCAGTGCACGTATACAGCCGGTCAAAATATCCCCGCACTCACATCGATCCGTCAGGGTTTCTGCGCAGTTGCTTTCCCATGATAGTCAGTAAGCTCCCAGCATTTAGTATGCTTCACTACGTTATCTCCGCTGCCATTGAATGTGGGTTTTGCTTTGGTTGTTAAGGTTAAATGACGCCTTGTGTGTAATCTTTCACATGTAGTTAAGCACATCATTGAAAGGATTATTATGAAGTGTGAATGAAGATTCGGAACACTCCACCTGCTATAACTTGATTTAAAGTATTTCATGCATTAAAAAAACGACGACGTGGCATTTACTTTAAAAGCAACGCACGACTTGCGTGTGAATATAATCGTTGATTGCCAAATTATTTTTGATCTTAGTCCGATAACGTTATATATATATATATATATCTGCACTGCCCGTCGTGTATGCTGAAATGGGCTGTCTAATTGGGCCAGATATTATTTCTGTTATCATGTGGTCGATCCGACTGCTAATGTAGGCTTAGTAAGTATTGTTATGCTTAATTATTGTAAGATCAAGACTTATATGACGTATAGTTTACAAAGGATAGATTAATAATTTGTAATGCTTGAAAAGACATAGTGGTTAATGTTCATATTAAAACAGATCATTACCACGCATCTCTGAAACCGACATCGACGGCAACCATCAATGGGCAGCAGACGTATGCATACTAGCAAACGATTTCTACTCAAGCTATTACATAGACGCTCTCATGCCACATGGCTACCGGCTTATTACCCGAGGGACCTGGGTAATAGATTTTGCACTAAGTTATATCTCTATATGACTTTGGCAGATGTCTTAACGACGTTGTTCAGGCGTATGTAATCCATGTAAGATTGTTTAGAGAAGGTGTATTCCATTGGAATTTGCATTATACAGGCAATATTGCATTAGCCATACCTGTCATTAAGCAGCACCACAGTAGTTAAGCACGAAGTATTTTCATTCCTATGTTACACAAAGGACTGCATGCACTCAGATACATGGCAACGAAGGCCATGAGGCAGTGCATTTGCAATCGGAAAACGGAAATGAGATCAGCAATATTCTGATAATAGCGAAACAAAGCAACGGGCTCAGCCAGTCACGGTTAGTGATGCTGAAGGGGTGTCATGCAAATTAGTTACACACTGGATACCATGTACAACCATGATCATTATTAAATAAGTTCGTTATTTTCCTCCTGTACCGAAGTGTCCATGCGTCAGGTAACCTAGCTGACTAGTTGGCATGTGGCACATTTGTGGTTATGGAGCCTGCATGCAATAAACTTGCACGTCCATGACAGATGGTGATCCACACTTACCGCGTTATTGGGTCAAATTCGATTGACATCTATACGGATTTTTGACAAGCATTTGCTCTTACAATATCAGCATCTCGGAGTAAGTCAAGGTCATATGAGATTTTTGGAACGATGAGAATAATTCACGGCAAGTCTCGCCCAATCTAATATCGAGGTACCTTAAGCAAGTGTGACCCACATCAACTAGTCGGACTGTTGTATGTAACTTTTCCAGGGGACATCTGGCGATGACAAATTATTCCACTGAATATCAGTGTCGTCAACATGGAAATAAGCAACGGTAGAATGTCGTATTCTACGACAGGGCAATATGAAGAAGTCCAGCAAGATGTTAAGACCTCATGTCTTAGTGCCGCGATTCGCACGAGCAATAGAGACATGGCAAATGTGATGACTTCTAACACTCCTCCAATTAATAATGTATTGCCTCACCAAACACAGCCTCATTTAAGGCTCCATAAGACGGCAACAATTGCAATATCAATATAGGAGGTCCGGACTTAATGCAGCTCCTTCACCGTAATAGGTCAATTTGTAAAGGCAGAGTAAAACAATCTGCCTCGTTCCGTACCTCTTGCGCAAGATCTACATAATACGAGGCCTATATTAGAGCGACGAATACATTTTATGCTCGCCTCTTGAAATGATGTGTCTGCAATTAATTGTATATTTCAGTGTTGCATATTTGCTCATAATAGTCATTTAAAAGCGTTGGCAACAAATACTAACACGTAACCAAGTCCGTTGGATCAATCATCGGTTGCATCCGCCTTTCATTAAATTGGCCCCTGCCCAATCGGTTACAACTTGCAGAGAATCCCTGCATGATTTATTGCACACGACATTGCCCGTTTCAATGTTAACAACAATATAATATGCACCAAGGCGACTCAATCTAATGACTTTACGAGGTTTAAAGTTTTATGCAGTGTGCTGTGGGACATTGATCGCAATAAATACTATAAGCATTTTATAACCGATGACAAATGAGGGAGTGCATGTTCGACTTTGCGTTAGGTTGTAGTTTGTAAGGATAATGCATGGGTCTAATGTCGTGTAGTTTAATAATTCATATGTAGGATATAATCTCTCAGAGAGCAAGCATGGGCAAGTTCAATAGGGGTCTGACATCGACTTTTTATCAAATTGAACAAGATAAGTTTTGATTTATGTCAAGTGCAAAACAACCTGATCAATGTGCCTCGTTCCGACTTCGCTGTCAAAAACGGATACATATGTAAAACCCAGCAACCGTTGCAATTCAGCCTCGTGCTGTCATACAAATCGCTCCATAGGCAAGATGAAATTAAGTTAAATTGATCAAATGAATATCATTGCCCATATGGTAAATGTGTTAAATACTGGAAGCATATAGCTGCGACTACATTATATCTGAATATTTATGCAAAGCTTTTTACTCTATCATCTGTGTCCAATGTGATTTAGGCAAAGACCTCGGTGCAATGACTATAATATCTTTATTGCATTCCATGCGCTGATAT
The DNA here is from genome assembly GCA_034190875.2 of Urechis unicinctus. Lineage (NCBI taxonomy): Eukaryota > Metazoa > Annelida > Polychaeta > Xenopneusta > Urechidae > Urechis > Urechis unicinctus. The sequence continues at coordinate 52,190,007 of CM067346.1, read as the reverse complement.
GGTAAGTTTCATCAATCTCAATAGGATAGTCAATTAATGTGTTAAGTTAAGTAATTAGTATGTGATCACATGGGCACTTTCCTTCTCTCTATGCGCTCATGCAAATATAGTGATATCCGTTGCATTTGACATTAGTCGTTGAAATTTGCATGTAAATGTGCATTGGATTTTCATAAAAATGAGTTTTTTGATCGGTTCTAGTAATAAAACTATGTAAAGATATAACTGACTAGTCACTTTGATTGCGTAATATTTGTGGTAGACTGCATCTGCGTTTATCGTTCACTGTGAATCCTTTTGATTCACCACAATAAGCGTAATATAGCGATACCAATCACAAATCGTATGCAGCGCATTTGTATTATAGCGAGTAAGCTTGGAGTCTGAAAACAATGGCATGTCACATATATTCCATGCGTTATTTTGAGTCAATATTTGTATAAGAGGGTAAACTGAAGAATATTTTCTACACTCTCGCATTCTCCAACTCGCGCAATCTACCCACATATTGAGATCAATTATGAAGTTGCCTCAGGAAGCCAGCTTTATGCTGTTGACATAATGCGCCATCTGGCCATTCCAGAGGCACGCTTTGCAGAGTAGGGTTTTGGGCCTGAAATGTCAGTGACAGTTAACGTCCTGTTCCAACACCGGAGTCTTTCATGAGGCAGCTAAATCTTTTTAGCCCTTATCCTGTCAATGAATCACGCACCCAAAGCGTATAAAGTAGCGTCAAGACATCATCATCGTCATCACCATCGTCATCGCCATCGCTACCTGGCCCCCTGATAATGGATGATTTTATGCTCCTTCGATATTTCCGGTTATTATTGCATGCAGAACACAACATGATACAGGAATTGAACATTGTCAGCCTTAATTATAGATTGAAAAGACTCGTATCTACATGTGCAACCTTACAAAGAAGCATTATGGTTATTCTTGAAGCCATAAGGAACCTTACAATTATTAGAGCGCGATTTGATAGTTAGGTTATAATTGTAACAAGATCTGGCTGATGACAAATGCACGTGAGAACACAAAGGTCCCCGGGATAAACATGTATATATGGATAGAGCGCCCTGATGCATCTCATTATTCATCAGTACGGTAAGCTAGAAGTAATATCTGGTTGAAGTAGCTCGTCCATTATGCAGAGGTTACGACATAACTGCGCGTCTTTTACATTGGTTCGATGTTTCACATGGACCACGCCGAACCTTTTTCCTACAGGTTTTACCACCATGGTGCGTTCAGCTCATTCTCCGCTCTCATTGACTACAACCATTTTGTAGGAGCGCCTTTAAGTTGTTTATGACAGCCAAAACCACACACGTTGCACGTGTTTATTATATGGAATAACTAAATGGACGGCCGATTGGTGAAGCTGGCTTACTCCACAAAACGCAAAATAACTAGCGCTTTTTATTACATATTCGAATATGCGAATGAAAATACGCAGTGAGACCATCTGACAAAGCTACCTTCCCAAGCTGGAACAGGTAAGCTATTTCTTTTGATAGAGCATAAATATACCCTACCGCTCTAATGTTTCCACCATCGTTAAATGATCTAACGGATGCGTAATTGGTAATTCAACTCCAACGTATTTGTTTGCCTCAACTTGTCAGACACAATGTTGGTGCATTCTGTGATATGCCCATGCTGCACGACAACGACTAACTACACCACCTGGTGAGGTTATAGTGCACTGTTACGATTAGCCTCGAGGGCGTCATTTGTGTTTATTGTAAAATGGGTGTTGCATTTAAGCAGCATTATATGGCTTTAACAATTTATATCGCAAGACAGCGAAAGTAACGCATCGTTCAAAGGACGTGTACGTGGGTTATATTGCCTGCTTTAATTGGTTGTATTGATCAATAACGTACTAACCCAACACGAAGATGATATTACTGTTGCCTCAGAATCAGTTGGACGTTGTATCATTTTTAATGATAAACAAAGAACCATTAGCAGGTACATGAAACCTTTCTTTGGTATGATCCCATTGTAGGTGATGTACTTCGGTTCGTGCCGCACTTCAGTCGTTGATATCATCGACACCTGTATTAATACTTCACAATAGACAGCTATCACGATTCAAGTCCCAATGACCAATTCTCTGCAGTCAGTTTCTTTAGTATGATTTGAATATGCAAACGCTATACCTTGTCTTTCAATCCTATAATTTTGTGTATCTTGATGAAATTCACATCATAACTGAAGATAGTCAGCATCAAGATGTTCTATGGTTCATAAAAACCAGAAACGTAAGGCCTAGGTGTTTTAATAAATTTGTCTCATTAATAAATGTTAAGTGTTCTAAAACTTTGATAAACGCAAGGGTTTGTATTGAAGCGGAAAAGTGCAATTGTTTTATCAATAAACCGGATATATATCTACAGAATGGCATTCGAGCAATAATTGTTTTATTTATTATTCGGTTACACTGCAATCAACAGACTTATCAAAAAACAAAATATTGCGGCTGCATGGTTGATAAGGCGATTTATATTTATTTAAAGATGATAATACACAACAACGTCAGTTGGTCTATCGGATTCTGATCGGACCTCGTGTTTGGAGACAATGACTTCATTGCCCAGAGAGCTAGACAAAATCCATTTGTGTCTTCGTATAATAATAAAGCTGATAGCGACAGTGATCAGCATGGAGCAAGCCATCATCACAGTCGTGTCCGGTGGTAATTGTCGATTTAACTTCTGTCAAGAACACCTGCCCAAGCCAAAGGCTGATTGAACGGCTGAATCTGGCTTGTTAAATGAATCATATAAAATCCACGGGCTAGATTGATTGGTGTTGCGAAGGGAACCGAGGAAAGGAAGGATTCTGCCTATACTTAATACCAGTTATCAGAAAACTGATATGTAGTGTTCAGTCAATTGGTGCTCTTGGACATTTCAACAGGATAGAATGTCATGTAATCAATATTTATTGACTAATTCCACCTGACAACGATCACTGGTGTGACAATGTGAGCAGTGACAGGCATATAAAACACTATACTGTAGATATACATTAACGGTTGATTGATTTGTGGGAGAAATAAGCGACGGACAATCTGTATTGTGAATGATTTTGTACCGAATATAAAAGCGTTCAGAGGTATATTAGCTTAGATAGATAGATAGATAGATAGATAGATAGATAGATAGATAGATAGATAGATAGATAGATAGATAGATAGATAGATAGATAGATAGATAGATAGATAGATAGATAGATAGATAGATAGATAGATAGATAGATAGATAGATAGATAGATAGATAGATAGATAGATAGATAGATAGATAGATAGATAGATAGATAGATAGATAGATAGATAGATAGATAGATAGATAGATAGATAGATAGATAGATAGATAGATAGATAGATAGATAGATAGATAGATAGATAGATAGATAGATAGATAGATAGATAGATAGATAGATAGATAGATAGATAGATAGATAGATAGATAGATAGATAGATAGATAGATAGATAGATAGATAGATAGATAGATAGATAGATAGATAGATAGATAGATAGATAGATAGATAGATAGATAGATAGATAGATAGATAGATGTAAGTTGATGCATAATTACAATATAGATTAAGGAACACTTAGCATATGCATGTAATTACAATTACTGTTGCCAATTACTCGAAGCGGCATTCTGTACATTGGGAACTCCATGAGTTCGAATTAAAATGCTGCAATGTACAAAAACATTATTCAAGATAGCTAAATCTAGCGATTTGTTAGGAAAAGAAAATGAACGACCATTAAAATAACGTCCGCTTAAAGTTCATATTCCAACGTAAACGTAACTGATGGTATCGATTCCCGTTACCAATGCACACTTGCAACGAAACGGTGGTGAAATTCGGACAAATATTGGCAATTAAATAGAGGATCAACACTTTCACAACCAAAATTATCTTATTATTGGACAAATAGTCTTACGTTAAGTTGCAACAGGCAATATCCATCATATTAGCGAGGATTAATCAATCTGACGCCACTAAATTATCAGAGCATCCGATTCGATTAAATGTATATATGAATAGTGGGTTATGACAGCAGATCGAATTACACCAGCACGACTCAGTACAAGCAATGCGCTTGACCACTTATGCGCTAGAATGATGTTATGCCGATGTCAGCAATATCTTTCTTCGTATAACTAAATATAATGAATGGTGCATTGATAATCTAGGAACATTACAGACCCAAGATGGTGCTGATATGGCGACCGCAATAACGTGCGCGCGTCCAGCCAGGAGGTAACATCAACCAAAAACAGACTACAAGCAAAGAGATGACAATAGTTACTGCATCCTCAACTTGAATAGAGGATTGAGGTACGATCTGAGATTGGTGCATGTTGTTGCTTTTAATTGACCAGAAAAGCAGCCATATGACGTCACTGTGTGCTTTCACAGTTCACTGTTGCGGTTGTAGGGCATAAGAGAACAAAATTCTAAACACTGTCAGTCACTTATAAATCATGTCTACCCTTTGTGTTGATCAACACAAAAAGTGTTAATTGGAAGGCGTATGACCACTAATTCCATGTGATTACATATAAGCAGCAGGTTTCAAAGAAATTTGGGTAATGATAGCAGCCAACCATTATGAATAAATTTACATTATGAATGAAAGTACACATAAATACATGTTTTATCGCAATATTTGTATATATAAAAGGATGTGGGAATATCACAACCACAGTCCTAAGAAGAAACAACAATTGCATCATGGAATGATCCCGCTTGGACTATAGTCATAACTCTCAATGGGTAATTTACACCAAGGTTGATTGATCGCGGGAATAAACTACGTTAATTCTCATCGACGAGATAGATTATTGGATTAACAGCCCTTCATCAGGCGCACTCCTCTGCGTAAATATTTAGGCTGTCGGTTTCCCACTATCTGGCGCATCTGGCACCGATGTAATAACGTCTTATGAAGCTTACTTAACAATTTTGCATTTTGATTTCAAGCATCATTTACCCATTTGAACGAAACATCTATATATTCATATGATATTATTGTCCAAAATAATAGGAATATTTAGCGCCCTACATGCCTTTGTGCATTCCATAGAATTACTTCCTTGCGTAATAATGTTTAACCACAACTAAGCAATGTTGTAAGCAGGATAAAAACAAATGATATCACACATTGACAGTTGTGACAAATATATACACACGTTGTTTCAAGTATAATGAAACACAATGGCCAGCATAACATTTCCTGATTACTATCTAGACGATATTAAATGATTAAATATTGATCTTACCAATATCAACGGCAATAGCAGGGTGGAAAAAACGCCAAGCACTCCATTAGAATGGTACTTTGTTCAGCAAGCACAGTATGATCATTTAACCATACGTCAAATTCATGATCGACGTCTGTAGTAGGGAAGCGCTGTATGCTATACTGCAATATATCAATTGCTGTGTCTATTGTGTAGCGCTACGTGCTGATAGAAACATTGTATATATGCACATATATTTACACAAATGATAAATATATTCGTCATGTAATTGTGGTAGAGCCACGGCCATATATTGCAATGTACATAGAAATTTATCTATGCTGGTGTAGTGTTTGCGCAAGGTCAATCCTGATCTGCTGTTATAAATAAAATACTGCTAAAATACATTCACAAGCATGCTTGTATGAGGCTTGTATGAGGGTGTAGAAAGTTTGGTCGTCCCGTCAAAATTATCTTACGAGTGGCAACATTTCATAAAAGATCTTCTAACTTCAAAACAGCACCCGAAATTACCCCAAAACAACAGTTTAAAGAATGATTATATTAGTGGTTAAATACAAAAACTAAACAGAAATAAATGCCATCAAGGTTCCATCTGATGTCTCTTTATGGCACACCACAATTACGTAGCTGAATATCGCAGTTAAGAATTAACTACTGGTATAATGATACAGCAGTCGATATGTTTGATATAAGACAATTTTGAATACTTTTACAGTGTCAGTGGCTTGAAACCATCGTAAAGTGGTTCCTGCACTTGGTTTCATAGGTTTGATACATTACATTACCAAAGCCGCTGGAAAGTGACATTTAATTCTAGATTTAAGCTCCTCAAAATGAACCAACTGGGACGAACCAGATAATATACTGCACATCTATCTAGTGGCCGTATTGTATTCATACTGAAACTATCGTATTGCTTTCAACAATATAGTACCTGTTAAACTTGCCATGTCAGGACCACTTACAGAACCGTCGACCTGGGAACACGTCCCATGAAGCATGAGTTTGAAAGCCTGTTTAAAACCACGGTTGACAGTAATTGCCGGGTAAATATGCTCTTTGTGCTCAGTTGGCACTTTCAATCTATGCAGCCAAGATCCATTAACACTAGGGCAAAGCAATTCGGTTGTGATTTTGTTGGGGCCGGGGATTGAATTACGTCTTGTGTGACCTATGAATTGTTTTCTCGATGGTCAGCACAAAACAACAAGTTGGCCTACTTAGTGGGTAATGGAGCCGGGGTAAACTTAATATAGTTGTTATTCCATTGCGTTTCTAGCATTGGAAAGGCCAGAAAGGAAACAAGAGCATTGTCAAATACCCGTATGAAAATGGTTATTCCTAGTTAACCGATGTGCCGAACAATAACTCAGACTTTGTTGGAACGTTTGGCAATGTGTTAGCGTATGCAGATGACTCTCACATGCGTTACATTAACGTATAGTTGCTGCAACGAACATATTGTTCTCTGTGGCAAGAAAACTATTGTGGTTTTATCAAATGATAATTCTCAAACAAAGCAGTAGGATACATTCAATACCTGTCTCTTCATACTTTTTGCACATTTGAATAGCTGAGAGTTGAATCGTTTTAGAAATATAGACGGTTTCTAATCAAGCCAAAAAATGGGGTCACTCACTGGCCTGTGATCAACATTGCATGGTTTCGAGAGTTATTGCATTATGAAACTTATCTTGATAACGATCGATTATCTATCATTGATCATCCTGCAGATTTACAGTGCCCGGGATAGGCATTCGTCATTACGAATGCATGCCTGGCTATTGCATGGCATCTTTTTCAGAGCCAACAAGCCCACAATAAGAGTTGACGATTAACATTCTCTGCTGGAACATGGTGTTGCTTTCAGGCAGAAGATAACATGAGTCACAAAGGTGTCTAAGCAGCTTCGGACGTATCGTTTAATGCACAGTCGTCTTTCTGAACAATAAAAGAACACCACATAGCCCTTCGGAACGATTATATTATCTTATAGGAACTAGAGCCTTAGTTGCTAGTAATATGTTGGTTTTGATGTAAAGTTAATACTATACATTTTGATGACACAACCGTTCTGTGACTGTTCATGCGGTTGCTTACAAACGACTTCAATGCGCGACGCAGCATGGGAATATAACTTATTTAAAATTAGCTTTATCAAACATAGGTTGTTGTTTCGCCTTATAAGACAACGTAACGACTTCCCATTTAAATAGGACCTAATATACAGAATCAACTTTGGAAGAACACTGCGATTGATTCTATGACACACGGTGCACAATCAGCTAATGCGATATGGTGGTCAGTCGAGCAATAATGGCCTTGAAATGAAGCAATATGGTAAAACAAATGATTGGTTGACCATTTACTCCCAGGGTTTAATGAGTTGATAGAAGGTGAGGCGAACGGACCGGTCGCATACATGCGTCAATGCGCGATGTTTAATTGTCCAGCTGGCTGTGAAAACAATACGCTTGTTAGCTTACAGCTCATCGGATGTAAGCAGCGTAAATGATCTTACACATTACAGATAAAGGCAAAGTGTCTTGTGACGTCCAGTAAATTAGAAGATAGTTCAAAAGCCTTTTAACAGTAACGATTAGGATTATGGTCGTTATATATGTTTCAGCGCAGTATAAGTACCCCTCTTGCGTGCTTATAGACCATAATTGCCATATTACATTGTACCTGACCCCAACACGTTTTAGATAAGTTTGTTCTATCAAGCAAATTGCAAGGGAAAATGTACACATATTATAGCGCCAGCGTGCAGATTCGTAATATATGGTTGGATATCACGCACACTGTTCATAGCTCATTGGACAAATGATGGATGCTTAATTGTCACGCTGCATAACAAATGTTGCATTGTGGTTCCTATGATGCCAGTGTCAGTCGTGAATTGCAATAAATTTGATTTATGAGTAACGTTACTTCAATTAAAGTTGGATGCCTCGAGCAAGGTGGGCCTACATACGGGCTGGCACCGATGACGGTTAACAATATTAACATGGATTCATATTATACTAGACTGGAAATGCATATGTGGTTCGGGGTGCTCAGTTGCTAGCCGGAGCTGCTCTGTAAATACCAGTCAAATGGTCAAAGCTTAGGCAGAGACTAAAGCCTATCAATTACTGCATAGGAAAGAGCGTGTAGGGGCAGTATCATTTGCAAAATGTTTTAGATTTGCCTAAAACGATCTTATAACGGAACAACGCGATTATTATTAGGTTGCAAAACTCAGTGATTTGCATATTAGAGTGTAGGTTCATGACAATTTGACGAGGTTTGCTGCAACGCAATGACTTTTTCAACAGGTTGGGCTTGTTTGCATGACGTACGTACAACTGCGTAATGGCATCGGCTATAACGAGGAAGCGTGACACAGTAAAATGCGCGCTCAATTATATTACTTCTACCCTTACTATTGTCATAAGAGGTGAACCCATGTCTGATAATATAATTGCTCTGGAATGATAGGGCAAACGATGCAGACATTAGATAACGGACAGCAATGACTGTCTGTGTTTTAAGTAAAGATAATAGTGACATGTTATAATGTCACCATGTTACATCATATTCTAACGAAACAAGAAAAAGAGAGGTTTGGTTGTCACAATGCCATACAATTACATCGGATTGTGGGGTCCGTGTTGTGTGTGTGGTTGAAGCGAATAAGTCACAACAATGTATCGACAACCTTTTCTCTCGGATACCAGAAACTATTACGCCATATGATGAGTTTCATGAGTGTCATTTTAACATATCAAAGACTGAGAGCAAATTGATTTGTGGCATAAGCACACCTAATGCATTGATTCAGTAGAGGATTACCAAAATCGATATGCACCAGTTTATCTCCGAGACATCTTTTTATTCAAAGTATAGAAAAGGAATCCGCTATATGCATCAGCAACATTGAACCAATTCGTTCCCTTCAAAATCTAATTCATTAATGAAAATTTAAGACGTTTTAATGTATGTGAAATTTAGCCAATGGCTCATATTAATTGATTGCAGATCAGTAGAATTATGTCTGCATAACATATAGTAATCATATGTAAGACGAACGCCACATTGAACAAGCTAGGAGTTAATTATTGATCACCTGCTACAATTAACCCGAATATAATCTATTGTAGTTGAGTTTAACATTAACTTTTTCCATTAACTGTACGTTGTAGCACACAAACGTTGAACAAGCGGCACGATTGTTATTATCATTAAAAACGTCCACTGTAAATCTTTGTTGATGGGCCCCGGGAACGTTAAGCTATTTGTTGATTTCAGTTTAACTATAGCCTTATTAGACCTCAGTTACAATGATGTAGCTCTTATATGTGCAAATGATATTCCCTATCTAGCGATGTGGTTTTAAAGTTGCAATGTGCCGTTGGAAACGTACTCGAATTACGATTGTTTTGCCTATTGCGCAGCCGCGATTCCAGTATCATAATAAAATATGCATTTTCTAAGCGTATCTACCTATTACGTAGGGACGCGCAGATTAGTGTTGCTAATTTCATAACTCATGATATATATATATATATATATATATATATATATATATATATATATATATATAGATATATATATATATATATATATATATATATATATATGTATATATATATATATATATATATATATATATTTGATGTCGTGCGATAACTACAACTTTGAGGCAATATAGAGACATTGGAAGAGAGGGGGAAGCAAAAGGATAAGAGTCATAATGATTTGTGCGGCGCATTTGGAGCTTAACATATTGCGGTCTGCTGCTAGGTTGCATGGTGGTGATGCATAGGAAAGAGCGTGTAGGGGCAGTATCATTTGCAAAATGTTTTAGATTTGCCTATAACGATCTTATAACGGAACAACTCGATTATTATTAGGTTGCAAAACTCAGTGATTTGCATATTAGAGTGTAAGTTCATGACTGTAGAATATGACAATTTGACGAGGTTTGCTGCAACGCAATGACTTGATCAAGACGTTTGACTTATTTATATGACGTACTTACAACTGCGTAATGGCATCGGCTATAACGAAGGAGCGTGACGCAGTAAAATGCGCGCTCAATTATGTTACTTTACCCTTACTATTGTCATAAGAGGTGAACCCATGTCTGATAATATAATTTCTCTGGAATGCTAGGGCAAACGACGCAGACATTAGATAACGGACAGCAATGACTGTCTGTGTTTTAAGTAAAGATAATAGTGACATGTTATAATGTCACCATGTTACATCATATTCTAACGAAACAAGAAAAAGAGAGGTTTGGTTGTCACAATGCCATACAATTACATCGGATTTTAGGGTCCGTGTTGTATGGTGGTTGAAGCGAATGGGTCACAACAATGTATCGATTGCGCACCCGATATTCCAATATCATAATAAAATATGCATTTTCTACGCGTATCTACCAATTACGTAGGGACGCACAGATTAGTATTGCTAGTTTCATAACTCATGATATATATATATATATATATATATATATATATATATATATATATATATATATATATATATATATATATATATATATATATATATATATATATATATATATATATATATATATATATATTTGATGTCGTGCGATAACTGCAACTTTGAGGCAATATAGAGACATTGGAAGAAGAGTCATAATGTTTTATGCGGCGCATTTGAAGCTTTACATATTGCTGTCTGCTGCTAGGTTGCATAGTGGTGATGCAATCATCACCGTTCGCTGACATCCGGCAACATAGTGAGTGATTTTTTATCGCTTTGGTAATAACATGTATGATGTAGCGCTCTGTGCGTAACCAATGATATCTGCTGCCTTGCTTGCAGCAGCATAAGTTAGCACCTACAATATTGCAAATGGGATCGCCAATTTTCTACTGCTTGCTCCTGTTATCGAAAAATCTTCACCTCACTTCAATTAGCCATTTTTCAGAGGAAAGATTTTTGTGGGAAGGATATCCGTGTCAAAAAAGCATATAGACATTCGGCAAGCATGATGTATTCTTCATATTGTCTATTTCAACGGAATGTCAGATTATCTTTTGATCACGAGATGAAATCCTTCCTGACAAGTGCATATCTGATTGATCATACCGTTATATGCAAGAATTGCTTTTAATGATAGATATTGATGCACGATTGTGACTTATATGGTTATTGTGTCACTGTAATATCAATTAAATAATAACGACCAAAGGCATTATTCTTCAGCAATACAGGTGCGACGGAAGTCACACAGACCAAGCTGTTAGTTATATATATTGCCGGCGACAGTAAACCAGTAGATATCCTATGTTAGAAAAAACAATCACTTATATTCATCCATTGTACGGTCTTGCACAATGACGTTCAACAAGTGACCAGATTATGCATTATTATAATGAACGTTCACGATAACTCTGTGTAAATGAGCCCCGGGTGCAATTACTGAAAGACCTATTTACTGATTTCATTTAACCCTTATTATACCTCTGGTTATTGATAAGTACATGACATTATCAAAGCTACTGAGTTGAGAAGAACTGGAATATAGTTGATAGGTCATGAGTGTAACAGGTATGCGCCAGTGCGCGATCAGTGTCTACCATTGTGGTCCGGCACATCGCGAGAATAAGTCGGAACCAGCAGGAGTTGGACGCTAGCATTATACCGGTGATTTTACTGTTGCCGCTCTCTACGTTGTTAGTATAACCCCATGTTAAAAACTAACGCCGCTGAGAAATTTGCTCAAGAAACACGTTATCATTATTCTGCAAATATATTATTTTCAAGCCAGGAAAGTCAGACATATGGCACTTTAGTAAGATCATTAATCGTATAGCTGCATTAATGGTAGCTCTGCCGAAACATGCACCTTTATGTGATTATCTTGCCTAAGATAACCATAATTAATTTTCATATTCAATGCATCACCTTCCCCATCTATATCCTATTGAATCACTTTCTTACATACTCAATTTTGACTACACACCGACACTGATACTAGCTAAGCAACCCGATGTTATTCCACATTAATGTTGTGATTAATATTTACACCACAGTCACAGTCTAGAAGACATTGAGTCATTAAGTATGGACTCTACCATACTCAAAGGCAACAGAAACAGCACAAAGTACAGAAGTTGAGAGCCCATTAGCAAGAACATTACATCCGTGTAGCAAGTAAAAGCGTGATCATCTAAAGCTGTGTAAAACGCGCTGTTTATGAACTGAAGTGTATTAATTTGTGAGTATGTTTCGTAAAGCCGTATTCCGATCGAATCATTGCCCATATGCATGTATATATTTGCACAGATACAATGTAAATGCACTGTGAACGAGGCATTGATAGAGACTTTATATCATAATGTACATATATATTAATTCATGTAAGTCTGGTTTTTGCGTCTGTTCAAGTCTTCTTAACGATGGTAAATACACTACTTCCAAATTCACCTACGTACATCCTGTGTTTATCTGAGTTCTTTAAAGGGCATATGACATGGCAATACTTAAGTATCTTAAGACGATATGGAATGCATTCAAAGTGAATAATGGCCCACTTATGCATCCCGAAAGAAGTAGTCGGTATGTCCCATGTAAGTACCATGCACATAGCCATTCATTGCTCTTGAATGGCGCTATAATTTGTCTATTATAACGCTTCACATGGTTAGTAGTATATATATTGGCAGTTTTGGGCCACCTCCAAAATCTATATTGCATATCATAAAAATAACACTTATTTTCATGAATTCTCATGTAACATGCATTTGATAGTGAATTTGGCTATATTTGATTAATCAGAAAAGGTAAAAGAAAAGGCTAACATTTGAATATTATGTTACACTTTGAGCGAGATACCTGTGGGTATACATGTGAATTCATTGCTTCAGTACGGTCACTTCATGAGCAAGTACCCAAGCGCTGTTTGTTGCATTGAAAATTGAAAAACACCTTGAATGATTCTATGAATTCTGAAGAGGTGAGATGTCGAACAATTATTGATCCATTAATTTCGCTTTGTGCAATATTGGCTAATTACAATACGAACAATCTGTGACTGAGGCACAAGGATGGCCCATATTAGGAATGCTGGTTTGTAGATTTTGTGCAATATGGTTGTCGGTCCAACAAGAGTGGTGCTGAATGGAAGCAACCCAATAGGTCAATATATGCAAGTCTGGTATGGCAAAGGGATGATTGAGCTATTACACAGAGATGACATATGAGTTAGAAGAATGTTAGGCGAAAGCACGGATTGTACGCATGTGTTGCTGGGCGAATGGGGTACATTTATATACCAATGTTTTATAGAGCAGTGTGCTCTATCCATTCAATTGCATTGGACAATGTACATATTATAGCACCAGTATATGTTGGGAGTTTACGTACAATATGCAATTCCAACGGATGGATGCGTTATTTATCACGCTGCATATAAAAAATTTCATTATAGTTCATTCATATAAAATCACCGTTAAGTAATAAATGTGATTAATGAGAGACGTGACTTTAATATTAGCTGGACACCTCAAGCAAGAATGGCCTACAAAAGGGGCTGGCAGCACTGCCTTGGACGAAGGCTTTATGCAATTCCAATTGACGTATGCGCTATTTATCACTTTATGTGTCAACTTTTTCATTCTGGTTCATATAATATCAGCGTTAGGCAATAAATGTGATTAATGAGTTGCTTAAATATATGCTGGACATCTCAATCAACAATGGCCTACAAAGAAGCTGGCAGCAATGACGCTTATTACCTGGGATGGGCATGTAAAGTTAAGGATGTGCAGTATCCAGGTCATTGTTAGACGGGAATGCACTGTTTGTTGCATAACCTCTCATGTAATATCGGGAAACACCTCATAGAATTCAATTAATTCTGATATTGTTAGATGGCAAAGAATGAGCCATTATGTGAACTATTTAATCATTGGGTTTGTTATGTTTGATATTCCGTAATTGCAATATGAACGATCCTTGTCTGAGGATCCTTATACATTTGATTGAACCAAGCTTAATTATGGCGTATATAAGGGATATTGGTTCGTAGATTCTATGAAACATGTTGTTACTCCCGCAAAAAAATGGCCATAGAAGAAAGGGCAATATTGGGCAATATTTCGACCGCGTTGAATACAATTAAGCCTATGAACCAGGACGATGCACGTCAGGACCAGTGAACCAGTAGATATGTCGGGCGTCTGTAAATGGTGACGTTTAGGATTATTGTCGTTCCTGTATGTTTCTAGCGCAGTACACTATCGCACACGTATACATCATTTTACATTAGAATTTCCATGTACTACTGTGTGCAACCCCATCAGTTCATTGACCAGTGTTCTCTATCTGTTGAATTACAGGGACAATGTACACTTTCTGAACATATCATAGCACTAGTGTGCACAATCATAGTACACGTTGTATATACAGCGGTTCACGTACTATACTTACAGCTCTTTGGGTGTATGCTTCATGATATCTGAAATGAAGTATGTGTTATCACGTTTCATATAAAACTATTCGCTGTGGTTCATGAGACGTCATAGTCAGTCATAGGTGAATTGCAATAAATTTGATTAATGAAGGACGTTATTTTGTTATTAGCTAAATACCTCGAGTAAGGGTGGCCTAATTAAAAGGCTGGCAGAGATGATGTCACAATATTTAAACATAGACTATACTGGCCTGAGATATTCAATAACCAGCTATTGTCAGACAGGGTTGCTCTGTTATAACCCGTCGGCTGATCATCACTAAGACCGTCAACAATGCAAGCCAAGCGCAGCTCAGAAAGATGGAGACTGTATCATTAGCAATATTCTGTCGATGAAGTTTTTTTTCTAAATTATCATAATACGGAACTAAGCGATTATAATAATGTCGCCAAAGTCACTGTTTTGCAAAAGAATGTAAGTGCACTTTATGTTGACATAGCTAGTTGCTTCGCAATAAACTTGCTAATGTTTTCATTGATGTTTAATTGCAGCAATGCCGAAATGTCCTTTGAGTTGACGAAATTATCCTTGGAAATGTGCAGGAGGGAGCATTTTGGAATATTGATATCATTTCTTATATAAGCCTTGTCTCAATCGAGAAAGCCACAGTTATACCAACACAAGCAACCGATATATTGTCTCATACCAAAGATAATCAAGTGCTGCTCTAGTTTGGCATGCCAAGAGTCGGTATGGCGGATACTGAATTGGTCTGAGCAGCGACATTTAAAGTTTGATGCATTAGCGTCCACAACCAAATCACAATGCCGCCACAATTTCGTGCGCTGACTGTAATAGGATATTGACAAGATGAAGGCTACACTACATCGCATAATACAAACACGCTTGCTTCTTGGAATAAGCTCTGGGCCAAGCCGACGATAATTACTGACTAGTTCTACGTCTACAATTTGGCGATCATGGCCGGCTGTTTCCTAGTTCGGAGCAGCTGAAGTAGGGGTCTTTAATTTGGGGAACGACGATGCACAATTTAGTGAGGTTTGATTGTAGAGCTACTTTCATGATGATAGCAAGCAACCGAAATCAAAACAATTGTGCCTAATAATAGTCGAAATCGTTGACAATTTACTCAGGAGTCACTGTTTTACGGGAACGGGATCTGTGTGTTGCCTATTATATACAATGTTGAAAATTAACCACTGAAGCCGCTTATATTTAGCGGCATCAGTATATATATATATATATATATATATATATATATATATATATATATATATATATATATATATATATCATATATATATATATATATATATATATCTATATATATATATATATATATATATATATATATATATATCTATATATATATATCTCTATATATATATCTATATATATATACATATATATATCTCTCCCTATCTCTATATCTATGTATATATATATGTATATATATATCTCTCTCCCTATATGTATATGTATATCTCTATATCTCTCTCTCTATATCTCTATGTATGTGTATGTATATCTATATGTAATCTCTCTCTGTAATGCAATCGTTGGGGGATATAGTGCTTCGTTATAGTACCCTTTATCATGCGCTTAAATGGTACATTAAAAGAAAGGTTTTCAAATAAATTGTTCTGGTGTACATCGTAACATCTATATAATAGCTTCGACTCGGAAATGGTGTCGTAACATCTTACCATCTCTTAATTAGACGGTCATATTAATTCAACCTTTCGTTGCGTTTTCTGTAAAGTCGCTCATTGCACTAATTTCAGGTTTCAACTGAGCACTGTGTTCCTTGTAATAGTGCATCTTGCTCTTATTTTGTGCTAGTACGCGCTTAGAAGTGTGTGCTGGTGTATTATAAGAGTATGTGTACTGAACAATAACCAACGGGGTTTCGCACATATCATAACGCAAGGTTAAGGCAGGGCGTTAATTGATGTTGCGACAAAGTCAATGGTAGGCGGCGTGAAATCTCTCAAAATCGAGCAATAAAGAAGCACAGACTTAACAGTTTGTGCGCTGTTCGATTCCCTTTATTAATTAGATCCTGATATAAAATGGCAAATTGTAGAAACGCTAATCCAAGACCGCTTGCTGAGGTTTAAGTGTCACGTCATACGACTCGTCGTGTGGGCAGTTACCATATGTCACAACATACACGTGTATTGTAAGCATGATAAGAAAGCATCCCCCACGCATAGAATGACAGCCACTGGTTGTGAATAGTTACTGGACAAGTTGCTGATGATATTAGCAGTGAGCATAGCTTACCGTTAAGTGAAATGATGCTGACATATATTTACTATACAATGAAGTCAGCAAATTAATACGAGGTCTTACAGGAACGGACATATAGCGCCAATACTATTGTAAGTCATGTGTCTATAAGCAATCACGATAATTAAGTAATTGTACTCGGTCACTGAGGAGGGGCAATGTGGTGCCCATGTAAACAGGGCAAGTTGCCTTGCAATCTTAGTTCACCGGTAAATTGTACGAAGAGGCTTATTTCGTGACCTTTTACTTTGCAATTGGATATGCGGAAATGACTCTTACTACTTAAAATTCTACCATTGGCAAGTAAATTATTGATGGGATAGGTGTTTTCAAATGTTAATACTTGACCAATACATTTACCGCAATACTCTTCGTTATCAGATTACTGTGCTTTCTTGAGAAAGATTACAGCTTACATTGCTAAATTATAATATATGATGAATTGCTAAATTATAATATATGGCAAATTACAACTAAGATTTAGCAGAAGCAAGTTTGATTGCATTAGATTGACAATCAACATAAAATAATTTAACGTGAGCCATATTGCATCTCACAGCTACATAAACTGTCATGTTATAATAAAGCAGCCGCGCGAGAATAAAGTGCAATTGTTGATGCTAACAAAAAAGAGTTTTGTTGGCGGCTCAGCATTCTACCACAGTGATTTGAATTGGATGTTTAGTGATACTTTCGTAAGAAAAATAATACTGAAATGATCCACAATTTTACACACTATATGATTTACAGTAAATTGCAATGATAGTTTATTATAAGTAACTTGTTTCAAAGAATAATACAAGGCGTGCTATTACACACTCACTTGCATCTCCTTATCAAGTTACGGGCATATTATAATCTGGATAATAATTGATATTATCTAACAGGTGCAGAAGAATTTGCAAACTGTTGTAAAGGAATGGTGTCCCCCATTCAAACTGTTTGGATTGTAATTGATATTCGTGACCAAAAGTACCCTTTCGTTCAAGCTATTCAAAAAGGTGCAAAATAGCAAGTCATTGAAGGTCATATTCTTCGACCGGTCTACACACGTCTATCGCTGCACCACAATTCCTGTGAGAATGGTAATCTCTTGCACAGATCTCATGATATAGGCATTTCCTTGTCCGGCACTGTCCCGTCTAGGCAATAGAATACATCGAAAGTATGTGCACATGAGCGGAAATACTAATGATCGCCGCAGCTGTCGTTAAAATCGTCGCTGCACTGGAATCCCAGAAACACGCGGGGATCCCCTATTTATTCGGTTCTTGACAAGTAAATCCATGCAACTGGGTACTGGTGATTCTGCCAAGCAAAAGTTTTAAGGTGTTAAAAATCAAAAAGACCCACTTTTACCAGTACCTTCTAAAAGCCTGTGCGCATTTTACATGTTCACAATACACCATCCAGTTATTATTGGTTGCAGTGAATGAAATAGACAAAGTTTATGTGCCTTTCTCTGTGTCTCCAAATTGTTTAAAACAATTCTTACCTTAGTAACGATGCACCACTATGGAATAAGAGACATATCCCTCACAGTAACCTTGTTGATATGTCTTACTACGTGCAATACGCTTAACCAGTGACACTACATTGTGCTCAGATGTAAATATAAATACCGATCTTGATAGCATCAACTTGTGACTTATAACGAAAAGGCACGTTCTCAACATATTCAAATCATATTTAATTCGCTTGTCGTAATAACGTACATCACTTACAATTTCTTTTTCTAATCAACTGATTACACAAAAGCTCTTGTTATTCTTCCAAGACTTAATTATAGACTCAATTGACATGCCCATGACGTGCATTTTTGGCTGCCTTTCAAGGCGTCTGCATCAACACATGTCGCCACCATGCTGCTGAGTTAAGTCAATGGATTACCTCTCATTGAAGCGTTCGTAGGGTATTGACCGTTTCTCTCTGTTACATCCCAATACCTCACACAAATCACCACCGAGACCCAGATATATTCCCCGCCCCGCCGTGACACCACTCTCAACCCTACCGTGACCTTACTTTCCTGCCATGACCCCATTCTCATCGCCATCGAGAACCCACCATAACCCTTACTTGGACTGCAACCCAAACCTGCAATGCACAACCGTCTCGTTCCAATGATAAGTTTCCCAATTTGTAACTGGCTATACCAATTTGGAACTGGCTATGCCTTGAACGCAGCTTTAATCTTGAAGGCTACTAACCTGTAAGCAATAAAAACAGATTACGAGTGCTAAGTTCAGTTGATGGAAAGAGACTGTAAAGTTGCTTTCACCAATTTTGGCCTAAATTTTGTAAAAATACTGACTTCAATGCTTATGTTATTAAACACAAGAAATTACCCCAACTGGACCTCTTTAGCAATTTGAAGAGTTGTTCATATTGGTGTGCTGTGGGATTAAACAGACAGAGAGACAATTATTCACATATATGCATTAGATTATTGAGTGCTGTCGGAACCCGAACAATTTGACGCATGATGGAAATGAAATCAAAACTTCAATGAAACACAAAGGTCCGGAATCATAGTATTTCAGGAGATACACCGCGACGGTACTATGTACCAGGCATTTAGTTTGCCTACATAAACCTCCCACAATATGTCATTTAAACATTGCACTCGACAAATCCAAAGTTATATGGAATAAGTATTAAAATATGACACGTGCAAAAAAATTATATTTATTGATGTGGATGTAAATTCACTTGCTTAAGCCTATCATTTCTATTCGCTTTGCAGGATATCACAATAGTGGTTTTTTTGGTATTGGACATATACGTGGACCAAGAATTCTTGCTACATTCGACGTTAGCTTCAAATTCTCCTTGCCCTTCTAGGCGGTTGCACAAAGAACATTTTAATAACACAACACTGATTATACCATGGCTATGACAAAACTATACAAAAACCATTATAAAGATCATTGCGGCTAATTTATTCAGGGTAACTGATAATTTACATGAAACATCATACTGTTATTACAACGGTTGTGCGTCATACATCACAAATCTTTACTAAACCCAACATTCGCTTAATACCCCGGTTTATGAAGTACTGTTTACCATGCATTAGTCAGATGGCCTGGTTCTACGTGATTAAGCCTATTTGTCGTGGCTTTCGTTGTTTTCGGCCATTTCGGTGCACAGAACAACATATGCTACATGAATTATTTGCCCAATTATTATTTTTTACATACCATATAGCATTTCTGATGAGGAGCAAAAAGTAGAAATAATCGTTGCAGCGAAGTCGGGCGTATGTGTGTAATTTATAATAATGATAAATGCACAAGAAGACACAAATTCAGACATATACAATCGGATGCATCTCATTTGTCAGTTAGAAAGCAGTGTCAAATTGAAATAGGTGGCCATTACGCACATGTAAGTCATGGCTTTATTCATTGTCTCGAAAGGAAGGCACGAAAGAAGTTTTACATGCACCATGCCGAACATTTTGCCCCATCCTCTGTTAAAATCCTTTACCCACACTACAAAATCCGATGAGGGAATTAGTGGCGAAGAGGTCATTAAACTGCTCTTATAAAATCAGCGAACCATACAAACACCGTGATAATATTCATTTGAAGACCAAATAATTGCTCGCTCTCTTTCACAACTGTGGTCAAATATGTGACTATCTAATAGCTAGCTATGCGGTCGGCCGATTTTGTCTTCACTGCTCCGCTGGGCGAACATAATGTACACTCGTTTTCGTATTTTCTTTCGGTGCACCAACATTGCCTTAAATTATTATTTTTTACATCAACTAAAAAAAGTGCCACAAGTCACGTGTGTAATTTATGATAATGCACAAAATACTAACATGTTATGCAAATAAGTGTTAGAAAGCATCTTGAAATGAAATATCACGTCATTCATGCCGAATTTTACATACCATGCCGAACATTTTGCCCCGTCAAAATCCTTTACATGGCATTAGTGGCGTAAGGGATGCTCTTGTCAAACACCGATAATATATGGCGGATTTAATGAATATATCGGATTTAATGTTCTCAATTACGTGTGCTTATGAAGAGCAAAGCGAAGAGCAATATGGGAGCTGGTCATCGACTGAAATCAACGAAGGAGTTCATTGATGCAGGGGTGTACACCAAAGCGTGATCGTGTTCAATTGATATCGCATACCAGTACACCATCTGTACACTGCATGTCGCATAGCGATGTCGTTATCATATACTAGACTTTAAACTCCTAGCACAGATTTTACATCATGGTTATTCGGGTTGTATATCTCTTATCTGCATTAAAATAGTTTATATTACTCATTTGCAAGTCAGTGCATTGTAAACTTTATTATATATCCTATCCGTCACAAAATGCCCCGTTGCTCACGATCAGTTGTCATCTAATTGTTCTTCTTGTCTATGGCCTATTGCATCTTGTTTCATAAAGCTCATGGCTTATATGCATGCAGCCATGCCTTATTCACTCCCTCATACAGTGAGTTCACATCACATTGAATTAGTTCGTACCGCATGCCCCAGATATTCGTCATCTTGGGTCGCTCACACTTCTTGATGACACATTGCACAATTTGAAAGGGCTTTGTCTGTGACGATTCCTTTGTGATACTGCGTCACCAGATTCTATCCCTAGAAGCTACGTCCGAAGTCAAATTACATACCGCAACACTGGAATTGAGATAGATGACGTGATTGATCGTTGAAAGAATACCTACGGTAACCTTGAACAATAATGTAAAATGTATCCTTGTCAGGTTCGAAATACACCTTGAAAAGAATTGAGGGCAAGATACATCCGACATTATTCGGCCTGCTGTCAGTGCTTCGCCATTGCGCTTCAGTTGTGCTGTGTGATGAACAACGTGGGCCCTTAAATGGTCTCTTTGGCATCTTTCAAATGACTCATTTGAGAACCGCGGCCCTTCACGACGGTTATATAAGCAACATTATTGTGTACGTACATTAACATATGTATGGCTCCAGTTTTGCTTATTTGTAAACCTCAAGTTATAAAGCAGAACATGTACAATAGCGCTAGCACTGGCGATATATACCCTTGGTTTATATGTATAATACTCAGCAAATGTAGACCTTGCGGCCTCATTATAGTGTCTATAACTGTGTTAGTGTTAAATTGCATGTTAGGATTAGCAAAATGTGGTTTGGAGGCGCAGATGCTGGTTTTTTTTTTGTGAGTAAAATATACCCCGTTACACGTGCTGATTGAAACAGTGTTGTTGAATTATTGAATACACGTAACACAATATGCTGTCATACGAAACAATATTTGACGATATATTTGTGGCGATAGCGCCAGTATATCACAGGGACAGCGATTTATTTTGTATAGACATCAGATGCTGCACATTGCTGTATCAAACAGCACAAGGAGGTACATCCCACTATTGGATTACGCCAAGCATTACCTATTGATACGTAGATAAGGTCGGGAGTTGTCCATATTGGCCATTTCTGTGTATATAACGTGGGTGACAACGTGGTCTGCTAACTTTGGTAATGCATTGATAACTGGTACTTAATCCATTATGAACGGAATAATTTTGAATAGTGAATTTTCTACACGACTGCCATTTGGGGAGGGAAACAAATGTAGGCTCTATGCATAGTGTCAAATTGGCAGTTTGCATATCAAATTAGATTATGACCGCGTGATTAACGAGTGAATGTTTGATCATGGCATTCAATCTTCAACGCCTCGTGATTATATTTGACCGATACAGTTTCCTTTTATAATAATTCCACTTGGTATAGTAGATACTTCACAAAGGTAGCCTAATATCACTCAATTGCACGTCGGTAAATATAAACACACTGCGTCAGACTTCCCTAATGGTTTACAATTTATTGTACTGTGTGATAAAGCTACAAATCTCCTCAGCTTGATATAATAACCACTGTTGGTTTGTATGTCCATTTTAGGTAAAACGTAGTTAAACAAGTCAGAGACTATATATTTATATATATACATGTACATATATACATATATATATTTATATATATATATATATGAAAATTTATATATATATATACAATGTATATATATATACATTTATATACATATAAATATATATAAATACATATGTATATATATATTTTTATATATATATGCATATGTCTATATATAAATACATACATATTTATATATATATATATATATATATATATATATATATATATATATATATATATATATATATATATATATATCATATATATATATAAATATGTGTGTGTTTATATATATATTTATTCATTTACATATACTTATATATATATGTGTACATATATACCAATATATATCCATATATTTATATGTATACATATATATATATGTGTATATATATACATATATATATTTGTATATATATATATATATATATATATATATATATATATATATATATATATATATATATATATACATATATATGCAAGCTTGTGGCTCAACACGATGAATCCATATACTGTATTATCATATCATATATTGTTGACTACCCGCTACCACATGAAGTGTTTAAGAAGCCGATTGTGTCCCGTAAAAATAACAAGGACATAATACTGAATGTTACCCATTTAAACAAACCGTCGACGGTGGCGATGACGACATATCCGCCAATGATTGTCCTTTTTAACGTGCATTCTAATTGACGTTGAATTTGAAGGAGTCCATCAGGTTGCTGGGACAGGTAGTCGATCCACGCACTAAACTAAATAGATGGCAAACAATCACAATGTGCCTGCTGTACTTGTAGAAATAACCTGGTTTTTTTTCGTTGTTTTCTGTGATAGCTACACACTACGACGAACTACAGGGATATGTTTGTAAACATGCACTGTCAAATAACGCGGCCACACATAGCCTAGTCCCTTTCATTCCGTCAATGCAAAATTTCAAATATCAGCTAATTGATTTAACAGAATGGATCAAGAGAGTTACAATACCAAATTACCAACTCATGAACAAGAGAATATCAATACGAAATTATATTTTAAATGCCGTTACGAATTAAATCTACATGTAAATATCAGGTTGACTTCTACAAGTGAAAGGCTATGGCGTAAACAACATGCCCTGGTCGAGAAAAAGAACGGATTGTATGCATATCGAGACTTATGCGAGTATGAATAGTGCCAAGGCGTTTGACAACACTGCAGTGCAGGAGTGAAGGATGATTGAATAAACCATATTCTGACTAAATGATTCTTATGCAGGACATCATAAAAACGACGTTACTCATTAACTGTGGTGCTGCAATGTAACATATGGTTGTTGTAACTAATGGTGATAACGCGATTCAATGGGAGCTGAACAGATAATGAGTCCAAGCACCAAGAGGCAAGTGACCCTTGGCGAGTAAAAAATGAGTTAAAGAAACATGTGTTTACTACGTTACGTGCTGAAATATAGCGTGCTGAAGATATAGCCAATTATATCATGCTTTGCACAGTCCTGACTGATGAGAGCCAAGGTTGTACATAATCTGATATATCATCGCTGTGTAATTGTCCAATTAGTTAACGGTTATTCGTAAATGGCACGTCTACAATAAAATACAGAGGATATTTTATGTAATTTCAGGTATTTAGACGTCATGCATGTAATAATTACATTCGAAACGATACAGCGTGACCAGCATACCTGATGATGAGATCATTTAAAAACATTATCTCAACCTGCCAAGCGCATTTAGATGGTTATGATGTTCGGATCTACATCGCCAGGAATATATGCAATTTAAGCATGCTGCATTTATATCCCCATGAATTATCGGAGAGTAAAATTATTAATTTCATGTTGGTATACCTAATGCAATTCGATGAAATCAAGCATGAAACTTTGATATCGCTAGGCTGCCTATTAAAGCAATACACATAATTCGTTACCGTTATGTTGTCATGTCATGTAAAACTGTGATAACTAAACAAACGCTGCACAGCCATGGACTAATATAGCATTTCCATTGCAGCGTCCTGCCATTTTAGTACTAAATTATACGATCAATACTCAGAAAATGAATTTATCATTGATTTGTTAACTACTGGAATATAAATGTAGTTTTAGCAGTAAATTCAGCTGCACGTTCAAAAACGAAACTGCACCATAGTATGGCGAAAACGAAAGCTTAATAGTATATATCTGAAACTTATGGCATGGCGGAGAATATCTGTTATATTGGCAACTACAGAAACCTATTCTGCATCATATGCATTATGAATTAGATGAATCAAACGGTATGCCACGGGCGCGAATGGCATTGATTCATATCCTAGTATCATTGTCAACAAGGAAGTTTGATCCTGCCCCTAACTGCGTTCGTGTTGCGAACATATTGTACAGAGTTTGCGCATACGTTAGAGACGTTAACATGTTTATGAGTTTCACACGAGTGTCAACAAGGCATTAGATACGACAACAGTTATGAATTGGAGGAATACCGAGTTGGCCCCACTTTGCAAACAATCTGTGGCATGCTAGCATTCTCGATGTTGCACAATACTTTCCCTAACACTGCCTGTTCTCTCCTCGAGAGGATATTGAAGGGCTAATTGTGTGATATTACCAACCAGTGGTATATTTATGAAAATTTTTGAGCTGTAATATACACATGGATAAGGAATGTCTTATTCCATGAACTGTCAACCTTAATAATTGCAATTGTGATGACAAAGTCGCTTTGCGTAGCCAATCTGACCGCTGTCGTTTGCTGTGGCTTACTAACCTGTCTGCCTTTTGGTTTAGGCAGCCTCTGTTTTATAGTAATTTCGTGAATATTATACCAATTATAATTGTCACCCCATTCCCTCCACGCAGGATAGCCTGAAGGAATACGACACGATTTTTTTTTACATAAATGGATAATTTATGTTCAGGTCGTGGCCGTGGAACATAACCATTGTGTTTTTATA
>CM067346.1:51911528-52159028 GCA_034190875.2 Urechis unicinctus | reverse complement strand
ATTTACTATCATGAATCCAGCATCGTTTTGTGTGTGTTTCTGGAATCGATCCGTGATATGAAACATTACGATGTTGCGTATGACTCTGGTGTCAAACAAGCTACTTCCTTTTTAATTCACAATAAACGCAGATGCATTGATTAGCGGTTGAAATTAGTCGACATCCATTGGTGGTATGGTAAAAATATGTTGTATCTGCCATTACCTGGTCCTTTGGTGATGGAGCAATTCATGCTCGGTCAGTGTTCCCGGTTATTGCTGTGTACAGAACATAAGATTGTTCATGAACTGGAAACCGTAAGCCAAAATTCTAGATAATAAAGACTCGTTTTTACATATGCGACCTCACAATGGAGCACTGTGATCATTTTTGATGTCAGAACAGGCCTTACAATTAGCACTTCTTGTGAGTCGCGAAAAACAAATCATTGAGTTCTTTTGCAGCAATATCTGGCTGATGTAATGCATTCCGGTGAATGATAAATGCACGTGAGAACACAAAGGTTACTGGGCAAAACACAAAGCACTCTGATGCATTTTATTATTTCAGCAGTAAAGTCAGCTAGAAGGCAATGAATGCACGACA
Organism: Urechis unicinctus; assembly: GCA_034190875.2. Classification (NCBI taxonomy): domain Eukaryota; kingdom Metazoa; phylum Annelida; class Polychaeta; order Xenopneusta; family Urechidae; genus Urechis; species Urechis unicinctus. Next base: position 52,158,442 of record CM067346.1, on the reverse strand, counting down.
ATGATTAAGATCGATGGGCTTAATTCATTGTCTCAAATGTAAGCTCGAAGAAATTGCTTCATCCTCCGCCCTCATTGGCTGAGGCCATTATGTTGAGGCGCCTGTATGGTGTTCATGACATCCAAATCCACGCACGTTGCACATGTTTATAATGTGGATTAACTTCATGGAAATGTGATCTTCGTTTTCCGCTATGTTCGCCCACAAAAAAAACCCACCAACAATAGCGCGTTTATATTAAATATTAGGACATGCAAATACCAATACATCCCAGACCAATTTACACAACTAAATGCCTAGCTGGAAACAGGTGTTCTATTTTTTTTTTATAGAGCATAAGTGTTTCTGTCAACTCTATGAAAGATTTAACCATCGCTAAGTGATCTACCGGTTGCTCAGTTGATAATTCAACACCAACACATTTGTTTGTCCCAACTGTCAGATAGTCTTTTAATCACTCAATTGCTATATGATGTGATAAGCCTACACAATTATAGTGCACTGTTACGATTAGCCTCGAGGGCGTCAATTGTGATTATTGTAAAATGAGTGTTGCATTAAAACAGCAACATATGGCTTTGGTCATTTACATTGCGAGTCAGTGCATGTAATGCATCGTTAAAATGACGTTTACACGGGTTATTGTTAATTGTTGCTGCTTCTTTCCAATGTGTACACAGATCAGCATATGGAGGAGCCTGTATTGATTGATGGCATTGATTAATGACGTAATAAACCAGAATGAGGATGAAATTATTGTTGAGTCTGTTATAACCCATTGCTATACAAGGACGCTTCATCATTTGTAATAATAAGCAACAAACCAATTGCAGAAACATTAAACCGTTCTATTGTATCATTCCATTTTAGGTGATATAGTTGGGTTATTGCTGAACTTGAGAACGGACACCACGGTTCAAGTCTCAAGACCCAACTCGCAGCAGTCGGTTTCCATAGTATGATTTGAATTTGCAAACGCAATGCCCTGATTGCGAATGTCCCAAAAACTTCTAGAGCCTCGGTTATGCGAACATGTAGGCAACACTGTCTTTCAATCCAGCCATTACGAGACTCTTGGAGATATTCTATGATTCATAAACACCAGGAACGCAAAGCCTACGTTTTCTGTTCATTGAGGTATGGCTCATTAATATCTTTTGTATATTTCCTATAATTGATAAACACAAGGGTTAGTATTGACACGGAAATGTGCAATTATATAGTCAATACACAATATACAATATATGTATAAAATAACAATCGAGTCATAAGATGCAATATCTAATTCGGTTATACAGTAATCAACATTCTTATCACAAACGCAATTATTGAGATTGCATGGTTGATATAGCGATTTATCACATGTATTAATTTATAGCAGTACACTACAGAAGCAGTTAGTCTATCTGATTCTGATCGGACCTCGCGTTGGAGACAAAATCCATTACTATCGTGGTGTAAATGATATAGCGTATAATACAGTGAGCAGCATGGAGCAAGCCATCATTACAGTCGTATCCGGTGGTTTAACATCTGTCACGAACACCAACCTAAGCCATAGGATGCTTGAACGGCTGACCCTGGCTGAGTAAAGAGATCCTATACAATGAAGGGGCTAGATTCATTGGTGGTTTGAAGGGAACAGCGGATGGTCAATTACCCTGACGTTGCTTTCAGATTTACAAAACATAATCTCTCGATGTTTTGCCCATGTCTGCATTACATCTGAAGTTGAGGACATATTGTCGAATATTGCGGTCTTTATCGTGTAAGACAAATATGTCATATACAACCATGCATACAAACGAACCGACTAACACAATTGTATGCTGAGTTGACAAACGTGGCTGATGAACATTTACTTTCCGCCAAATAAATACATAATTAAATCGACAATATCAATCATATTAGGTTGACTCAATCAATCTGTCGCAACAAAGCTTTAGATTCGATTTCGACGTTGACGCTCGGAATTTCACAAATTTGCGCATCGATGATGTTATAACGAATGGTGCAAGGATAATCAAGGATCATTACAGACGCAAGATGATGCCGATATGGTGAGCCCAATAGCGTTAACGCGTCCAGCCAGAAGGTAGCATCAACCCATGGCAGAGTTTGATTAGCTGAAAGCCCGTGTCTTTAATGCTATTTACGAGACAGTGACAGGCAATCCCATCTCCGTCCATTGTCAATTTTCAGCTTGGTTTGACTTGGCCTTCCAGGACAATTCATCATTGACACATATTAGGCTGCCATTATTGCCAGTAATATACGTGCTTTTCCCTGCTACCAAGCATGATTCTGTCAGAAGTTATCTCAACATCATGGACGCATTTGATCGCCACCACGAGGCTTTATAAATCTAAGGCACACGGCCTGTGGTTTATGGCCATTTCAAGATGACTGTATTTTATTTGCAGATCACGTCAATGCAGATCACGTTACCGGCTGACAACAACAGGCACAATGGTTATTGAATAGAGTATGATGATAGTGAAGATGATGGTGATGATGATGATGATGATGATGATGATGATGATGATGATGATGATGATGTTGGACTAGAATATATAACAAAATATTTTAAAACAAGGAAATGACAATCTCTACAACATCCTCATCTTGAATAGAGGCACAACATTACAGCCCCATTGTTAAAAGCTGTACGGGTGGATGCATTTTACAACAGATTGATGAATAATTACATAATCAAACTGCGCCTTACATTATAAACGGCCCAGTGTCAACTGGGAATGAGTAACGCCAGCGTCCACCCGTTCTCGCAGTTCCATCCTCCCCGGAAACACTGCTGATAGATTACGTTGATTCGTGCCATAACGCCCTGACGACTGGAAGCAGTTGTGTGTTTATAATGACTCATCCTCAACAATGAAATACATTAACTATAGCCTCTATGGGTGCGTGTTACACCGGTAGTCCCAAAGTCATCATTGACAGACTACTAACTACCACCATTAACATTAATTAGCTACGAGTCTTTCCTCAGATGCCAACTTGATGGGTTTTTACATCGGGCTTTAGTGTACATACATATATAGTTCAAACATTCTGGACTGATCAGCGCGTTGAGGATGAATGACTGCATATGGCTGTGGATATCATGCATGCTAAATACCGAATGCTCATACTCACAATACATACCATTAAGTGAATGAATAACATGCAATCTTAAGAATACCGTCAGTCTTTGCTGTCTTTGTACACTTTGTTGCTAGCTGCATCAAGTAATTTACAATTCAGTCTCTGATTTTGATACAAAAATGTAATGCTCCAGTCTGCTGCTTTGTGTCAACCGACATCCTTTATATGCAAAGCATTCTATATACAGCAATTGGTTTTATATTCATGTTACACATGTCTCACGAATGACACGATTGCTAGTACCGACACGACGAACCCAAATTAGGACTGAACATCAATTTGCGCTGGATCATGTTTGGTGTAGGTATGGAGGAAGTTTACTTTGCCATCGATCATGTAGGTGGAACAAGCAGTTAAAGCTTTACACATTGCAGTTGGATGCTATGTTGCACGGCGGCGGTATAATCATCACCGCTCGCTGATATCCGGCAACAATAACATATAAAGGAAAGAAATAAATTTGTGGAACGGGTATCCATATTGAGTATGGGCATATCCTGAAAATGACAATGATGACAAAGCAAAGATGTCTACTTGCGGCTATTTGTAATTGCAAAGTTTTCATCAACAACGATCATGAATGAATGTACATATAGTCGAGCAGCAAGCAGCAATATTCATCATATGGCACATTGTAGTAATATGTCAGATTTTCTCATTGACTATGTTATCAAATCATTCTTGACAAATTCATCAGTGCATCGACTGGCACATAGACCAAGCTAGAGTTATGGAATTTCCATCATGGCAACTATATATTACCAGTAACAATGTACGAGTATATTTCCTTTTTATGGAGAGGTTGACTATAACTCTTTATATCTACTGTATGATCTTACACAATAACGCTGAACAAGTTGGTCAGATTGTATAATATAATTTCGAATGCCCAATATGCCCCGAGTGCATTTAGTTATTTGCTGAGTTCTTTTTAACCACACATTTATAAAACAAAAACGCAACCGCTTGGGTTCATGACAGTACAAGTGCTACTGAATATGATGAGAAATATATATATATAAAATATATATATATATATATATATATATATATATATATATATATATATATATATATATATATATGTATATATATATATATATGTATGTATGTATGTATATATATATATATATATATATATATATATATATATATATATATATATATATATATATGTATATATATGGGAAATATCGTCTAATGTTTATCATCAGCATCTCTGTCAATGATATCCGAATATAGCTTAATGTAATGTTGTGGCAAGTCCAATAAAACGCAATGGCGAGCATAACATTCCCTAATTGTACAAGAGAGCTTGCTAGTCTTATAAAAGTTATCGATATGTTTTATATAAGAAAGTTTGGATTACTTTTCCTACGTCAGTGGCTTGAAAACATCTTAGAATGGCATTATCAATTGTCCCTTACTAGGTTCAAAATTTTATCACAGCCCTTAAAAGTGATATTCAATTATAGATCTAAACTTCTCGAAATGAACCAACTGGGATGAAACAGATAACATACTGCATATATATCTGGTAGCCTCAATGAATAAATACTGTAGCTATCATGTTCAATTGGCTATGCCAGGACCACTTTTGGGAGCGTCGAACATGTCCCATGAAGCATGAGTTTTAAAACCTCCTGGAAAATATGCTCTTTGTGTTAAGGTGGCAATTTCAATCTATGCAGCCAAGATCAATTAACACTAGGGCAAAGCAATTCAGTTGGGGTTTTGCAGGGGCAGTGGATGAAGTACGTTTTGCATGATCTATGATTTTTCTTAATGGTTAGCATTGGTGCTGATGTAAAAATCAATATAGTTGTTACTCCATTGCGGATCAAGAGCATTGTTAAACACACGTACGAAATTGGTTATTCCTAGTTAACCAATGTGCCGAAAATTAACTCAGGCTTGGGAATGTTTGGCAATGCGTAAGCGTATGCGAATGACTAGTGTGTTGCTGTTGTAACGAGCATGTTTACATATCGACACACCGTTAATTCAATTTATATTTAAGCTTATATGACGGTCACTTAATGGCCTGTGATCCAGGTGGCATACATATCATGGTTTTGAGCGTTATTGCATTATGAAACTTGTTTTGATGGCAATCAATAAACCAACATGGAGTCTCTTGCAGATGTACAGTGCCGGGATAGGCATTCGTCACCAAATATGCATGCCTGGTTAATGCATAGCCTCTTTTGAAAAGCAAAAAAGCTCAACATAATATATTTTTATATGTTTTTATATCGCCACAGGAGGTCACGCGGAACGACAAAGATTGGCAGTCCGTACCTTTACCGGGAGCGTCGACCTTGGAAAATCTCCCTTAAAGAACGAAATTACACGACTGTTAAAAACAACGGCTGACGATAAACGCCAATCATTCACTTTGTTCTAAAATGGCACTTTCATTTCACGCCCGTGATATGTGGGTTTCGGTGTGAAATTTATATGTGACTGTATATGTGGTTGGTTACAAACGATTGCAATACGCCATGGGAATATGAATAATTGAATATTGGCTTAATCATAGTTAGTTGTGGTGCCTTTTATGACAACAGACCGACTTCCCATTAAAATATGACCTAATATCAAGAATCAACGCTTGAAGAATACTATGATTGATTCTATGAGACCCGGTTCTCAATCGGAAAAACACAGAAACGTTTCCGCCCTCTTGTGGTTAATATGTCGTGTAAAACATATAGCACCTATTGTAATTTATTCAGCCTTATTATGTCTTTTTTTTTTCTCCAGCATTGGATTTTCGGGCTTTTCTCCGACACGGTTGGACATATCAACATGAAATTTTGGGGAATGATGAATCAAGTTGGGGCACAACTACCGATCGAGTTTGACGCACATGCGCAGTGTTGGAGGTTTTATGGGATCGATTTTTCGTTGATTTTTCCCCCAATTTTATATCTCCTCCATAACTACTGCAGTTACAAACATATGAACTATATGGTTGTAACAAGCAATTATCGTAGCATGGAATAGATGAAAAAAATACTTGTTTTCACCTTTTGTACTTTGCATAATGACATGTATTTTTGAGTACCTATCGCGATTTTTGCTACGAGTTCTCTCCACGCTGATATCTCTGAAATGGCTGTATTTACGCACATGAAATTTTGTCAGTAATTAGAACTTGGCCTCGTGATAATTATTGTAGCAGTATTTTTAGCATTAACAGTAAAAAAAGACAGTAAAAGGACGTTTAGTTTGAATGTTTTCTTTGCGTCAGCTAAGCGAGCAGGCTATCTGCAGTTCGTGTCTAATTAGGCCAAAGCTTACGTAATCGACCAGCTGCATTCATCGCTTTCGTCGGCTCTGTATTGACTTGGCTAAGGGGTCATGTCAAACCATCTAGGCGGCAGCAGCTTGTGACATCTATCCTATAATTGTGCGCGTTACCAGCCCTTCTCGGTCCTTGTATATACCGTCTTTTCGTCTCAGCGACAGTGTGCACCGGATGTCCCCGTGCAATCAAACCGGGTGACATCTATCACGCATAATTGTATACACACAGGCGCTCGGTTACGATGACAAGCAGCTCTTCTCGGTCCTTGTATATACCGTCTTTTCGTCTCAGCGACAGTGTGCACCGGATGTCCCCGTGCAATCAAACCGGGTATATATACACAAACACATACACACATACACGCACACATTTATATATGTATACACACAGGCGCTCGGTTATCGATGATAAGCTTCCGAGCGCCGAGCCTCTATCTATAAATAGCAGACATATACAATAGTGGCTTAGGAGTTTGGCAAAGCCTGTATATATATATGTGTATATAAGTGTGTGTTTCTTTATATATATATATATATATATATATATATATATATATATATATATATATATATATATATATATATATATATATATATATATATATATATATATATATATATATATAGATATATATATATATATATATATTAGTATATATATATATATATACATATATATATATATACATATATATATATAAATATATATATATATATATATATATATATATATATATATATATATATATATATATATATATATATATATATATGTATATATATGTATATATATGTTTATATATGTCATTCATATGTATTTTTGTTTAGAGATAACATATGTTTGTGTAATATTGTTGATACCGTATTGCTGGTCGTCCAGGCTTGCCGTTGGAAGACATGCCGTTGGCGCTTGTGCCGACTCTAGGTAGGCCAAACCTTCCGTAATCGACCAGTGGCGTGTGTGTGTGTGTGTGTGTGTGTGTGTGTGTGTGCATCGAATTATAGTCGTGTTTAGCAACTAGACTATGTAAGACTAACAGTGAGTGTGTAACTCTGAGGGTGGTCACTGCCAGGGAGCACGTCGTCCTCAGAGGATATTTTACATCCCTTTTCAGAGATGGGACCGCCATTTGTACGTGATCATCCGGGTCACGACTAACTAGTCAGGTTGTCACACATTGAAGTCGAAACCACAGCCTGTGGGTCGAAAGGTGAGGCAGTAAACCACCAAGCCACTGGGACCTGCTTAGTGGCATTCCCCCTGTCTTAACACCAACCTTACGTTATGTAAACAAGGCGCAATCACAGTCCCGATTGCTGAACTAATAGGTCAAGAATTCATTTTGTTTAAAGATAACATTTTTTTGTGTAATATTGTATACCATATTGCTGGTCGTCCAGGCTTGCCATTGGAATACATGCCGTTGGCGTTTGTGCCGACTCTAGTTACCACTGCTATACCATGAACGAAGCAGGTACCTTGTGATAATGCCTTATGCTGCGCGAAATGAGGAATATCAATATTGCTACTCATTGCTGCTCATATGTAATGATGACAGAGTTTCTTTGTTATTTCATTGCAAAAAATTGCTGTCTATTGTAATGTATCATATGAATAGCTGGCAGTTTGCACAGTTTTCTAGTCACTTCTACGTTTTTGCATTGCGTTCTCTTCAGAGATAAGGTACAATTAACAGGTGGTAAATTATGCGCAGGATTCAATGAATAAAACACATTACCTATGGTGAATATACACACCAACCTGGGCATAACTAAAGCAACACGAGTCAGACCTGATAGTAGACTCTCAGCATTAACAGAAGAGTATGGTTTGCACATAGATTGTATAGCAATAACATTTAGAGTAAGTGGACCTACCTAACCTCACCCAACCAAGACGATTCAACTCATTACTTTGATCTGATAGTACACAAATTCAGAAATAATACTGCTGTCAAATAACCGGATCCACTGCAAGAAGGATTTGCTCGATACTGTTATGGCGTAGTAGGAGATAAGAAACCAACTCGCGTGCATTAGAATAATGCGGTTCATACCTCTTCTGGCAGCTAATTCATGCCCACATTGAGCGATATACCGCAATGGACATGCATGTGAATCGGTAGTTGATAAAAATGCATTCCAACACTGTTTGCTGCTCTCATTAAAACTGAGATACTCCTGATATTAGTCAATTATTTCTGGTAAGGTGAAATGCCATGCAAGTATCCATAATATCAAATAATGAATCAATGCGCAATATTGGGTGATTGCAATATGAACGATCAAAGACTGATTCGTCTTTTATATTTGCCAACAAGTAAGAGGATGGTCTATATTGATGTCGCTCCAGCAAAAGTGACCCGGATAGGAAGCTATATGGTAGATCCATGGGGTGGTATGAGCTATTACCCACAGATGGTATCTGAGTTGGTACGTACCATATATAGACCAGGTGGGTTCAGAATTGCCATGTTTTTATATTAGTGTGTTCTATCAACTGAATAACAAAAGGACAATGTACACTTTCTGCACATATTGTAGCATCAGTGTGGAGAATCGTAGTTTATGGTATTATAGCCCCATGGACGATAATTCTTCACGCTACATAACAAATGTTGCATTTTGGTTCATATAACGTCATTGACAGACAAACGTGAATTGCAATAAATAAGATTTTTATGAGTGACGTTACTTTAAAAGCATTCATTTGTTATGCGAGCGTGCTTATGGGTAGGCACAGCACATACACTGTGTTTGGTCAATTTTATTACTTCTACCCTTAATATTGGCAGATAAGGCAAACCCGTGTCTTATAATGTACTCTAGAAGGCTGGGACAAACGACGCTGACAATTCGGAACGGACAGCGATGCCTGACGGTGTTACAAGTAAAGATAAAAATGCTATAAAAAGGACACTTCCTAATTGAGAGGACGCTTCCATGTAATGTCACCATACTACATCAAATATTCACGAATGCAAGCCTAGGCCGATATGAAGAAAAAGTGAACTTTATTCGGAGTATTACACAGGTGTCCGTGAGATGCATCCGTGTGTATCAACTTGAAACAACTGTAACAAATAACCAACGCATTCCGTTTTAGACATGTTGATGACTGTGACATTTAGCCCGTAGCTCAGGCTGATTATTGCGGATCAGGAGAATTAGGTTTGGATGTCTTTCGGTTAATACACTACCTTGCAAGATACATGCATACAGATTATTTTATTACACTCTGCGCATTGCCGACAATAACTGTAAATGGGCGCGATTGTGTTTCCTGATTTCCCAAATGTCTATATTATCAACAGTGATGCATGGTGTATGATCATGTGATTGCTATTTGTTTCACAGGCAGACATTAGAAAAGGGATCCGTGTTCATTTTATGCGTTTCCTTACAATGATAACATAGCCAAGTTTGTCTAGCGCTAGTCTAATAATTGGACAAAATGGCATAACACATGATTAAAATCAAACGTACTGTTCTGAATCAGTAATCAAAGGTTCGACGAAAACCACATAGACCAAGCTAAGAGTTATCACATCTTTACCATGGCACTTATATATCGCAAGCGCCAACATCCCAGAAGAGATAAACAATAACTAATATTGATCGTGGCTGCATCCCTTAAGTCATTTTGTGACTTTTGCCAATCGTTAATCTGTTCTCTTAAGCTCAATGATAAACCCAAGTTTCCGCTCCCTCTGTTACTTCCTCCCACGTGGACGAGGTTCGTTGTGGTGCTATAACTAAGCGAGGGGGTGTCAGCATGAAGCGAATGTGGTGTTCCAGTAACAATGACGAAGTGAATACATATCCTTCGTTTAACAGGTATTCTCTGTTTAATTTGGGGCTGTAGTCGCCTCGACCAATCAGATGACTCCATGTCTTTAACAGCCGCCGAGCCCCGAGACGCTGGATCAATAGTCCCAAGTGCTTTTGTTGATTTCATGGTATCGCCGCTTTAAATCGGGGGTGTCTTTCGTATAATCTCATAATCGTCACGCAGCTCAGCTATAATCTCTTCGCTCGAGACTTGGACATTCCCCTACATGCCAAAAATTGAAAGTCGACCCCAGGCCGGTTCCCTCGCTTCAGACAGTTATAGTAAATCTAAACCTACTATCCACAGTGTGGACATGAAAGATCGAGGATCGTAAACTGCGCGGACGCTGTTAGAGGCGAACTGTTTTCCGTAGGGGTACCACAGACAGGGTAATCTATCAAGTGGACATTTTTTTAATAATGTACTTGCTATTTTCGCTATTCATGAGCCTATTGTGTTTTGGCAGCGGCAAGGCTCTGCGAAGCGACGTTTCTCATCAATCACAGTAAAGTCAGCCCAGTATTCCCACGTGCTTTTGTTTATTCCACGGTAGCGCCACCTTACGATTGCAGTGTATTATCATTAGGGAAGCAATCACCACAGAGCCACTCGAAGTGAGCCCTCTTAGCGTAGCTATATACTCTTTTATTAAACTCCCAGGCAAGCACTGTGATTGCTCATAGTGTTGCAGCACTAGCTTAAATATTTGTATAAATCACAATAAAGAGAACATCTTGAGAATACGCTACGGTGCAATAACCACCTCCATCCCAGGTGAATCGTAACCTAGTACATTTAACAACGTTTGTTCTCATTCCATTACCCAGATGTGTATTAGAATCACATGTTCATCACTAGCACTCCTCTACGACTATTTGGACCATTATCTGTAGCATCTGCCAACGATGTTAAGATATTGTATGAAGATCAGCGAATTGATTGCAAGCATCATTTGCTATGCGCTGTAAACGGAAAGTTAAGCAGTGTCAATGGTCAGAACATGTTCATTGATATGATATTTGCGTCCGAAATTGTAATATTTCTTTACATATTCAGTGCTTTATCTTCCTCTGTATATTTTATTGAAGCACTTCTTTGAATTACAATTATTACCACCAACAGGCAATATTACCTACTGAATCAATCATGCTCATGCGCCAAACATTTACGCAATGAGGCAGTTCCTTTGTTTGTCCACTATATTATCATAAAAAGGCATGCCGAGCATAACCGTCCCTAATTACTACCGTTTGTCATAACCTAGAGGACACAGAGTGAATAAACATGAACAATATCTATACCATGAGCACGGTGTAAGGAACACCAAGAGAATCCGCTAGGGAGATCATAACATCCGTTTAGCAAAAACAGCATAATCATTTAATGCACAATTCACGATCGATGCCTGTGGAAAGTGGGCGCTGTTTGTGGAATGCAACATATCATTTGTATGCCTGTTTTGTAGGGCTACATGAAAATCGAATCATCGCATATATGATTTTACATACTTGAACAAATAATCAATAATTTCGTACTTTATGACATTGCGATCGAGACACTGCTTTATATTGCGGACTTTGCCAGTAGGTAGGATGGGTAATATATCTAATAGTAGTTTTGGACAACCCGATAAAATATGAATGGTTGATCATGAAAATAGCATTTATTAAAAGATGCAATGTAATAATGAATAGAGCTAGATTTCAGTCAAAATATTGCCGGGGTTGCCTCTTATTTTAGGCGCAAAACCTTAGTTCAACTGTAATACTGATCAGTTTGTATACCTGATTTCATATACTTTTTCAGATAAGAATAACTGTTATTTCAATTGTTACATAAATATAGACTCGTATGTTCCGATGAATAATATACATTCATCATCTTCATGCTTTGAACAACGCTCCTTACCATGAAGACAGCTATTATGTTGAATGACCATGAACTTCACGCCGTTTTACCCTAGATTCATCATCAGACCTTGTGGTGGCGATCAGATGCGCCCATGACGTGGTGTCAACTTCAGACAGGATCATGCTTCATGACAGAGAAAAGCAGATAAATTACCGGACATAATGGCAGCTTCATATGTGGCAATAATTCAATATACTGGCAAGTCAAAACTAAACGAACGAAAAATTGATAATGGACAGGGATGGGGTTGTCTGTCACTATCTCGTTCAAGTAAAGATCACAAGGCATGATGGGTTAAGTATGTATTGAAATCTACAACGGACGTTAGAGCGTCCTTACGTTAATTGTAGGATTGTTAATTATCTTATCCTAACAAGTTACTTCATATATCTACGTTATGTTATCATAAAACGACCACATTACTCTAACGAACCCCAAGGCTACTTAAAGTGGAATAAATCTGGTCACAATTTGCCGATTGCCGTTTCACGTAACTGGTAAAACAATGATTACAAGGTGCGTTCTAAACTACAGCTTAATGTATTGTTATTAACTTAATGTATTATTATCAGCAACTGAATCAGAAGCATGGTTCGTTAATATGAAACCAAGCAGCAGACAGCAACAACATAACGAATTTCCAACCATTTATTTCTTCGACAAAACAAATAAAGCTTGGTGCTAAATGGATTGAAGGCAAGAGGCCTTTTTCGTGTGTTAATGCCATTAGCAAAGTATCCCCCAAGCGAACTATTTGTAAAAATAAACCGTTTCATTAGTTGTCCGTCGATGTATTTCAAATATTTGCACAAAATGATGCTGTCATATGCTGGTTACTGTTCCCAATGTCACACTTTTGATTGATGTCTGGTGCAATTAGTCAATGAATGTTGATTACAAGACGCTCTACTCTGTTTCGATCAGATCCAATAGCGCCGATTGATTGTACGCTACACTGGCCATTAACTACGAAAACTCAACATGGCTTCTTTTTGTGAAAATAACCAGCTATAAAGTATTCTTAGCCTCAGTTTTATTTACACAATGAGAAGTTGGTCTCCAGTGAGTATAGATCAGCTCACAACCACAAGGTCTACCATTTACGATTACTAGGTCAGTGTCATTGACACGCATCGCTATGGATGCATCTTAACCCTACTCGACAGGAAATATAATATAGCCGCTTTCTGTTCTGAATCAATGCCATATTACATACTCACTGTAGTTTGATGCTGATGCTGATGATGCTAGTGACGATGCTAGGCCAACGAGGCACTTATTGGCTTGAAGGAATAATTGTAAAATTATAATGATAACGTGTGTCGTGAGCAACTGAATCAGAAGCATGGTTCGTTAATATGAAACCAAGCAGACAGCAACAACAGCACGATAACTGCAACAAAGCCAGCGTCCACTACCTGATGAATTTACAACTGCACTAGCTTCGAGAACATAATTGACCTATTCACTTAGATTCATTACGGGTTTGTTAGATGTTCTATTGATAGCATATTGACCATAGCTACGGTAAAGGTACAAATTCAATGTTAAAGTACAATATATGTGGATGAAACATAGCATTAAAAGGAATATGCTAGTGAATGATTTGTTTGTATCCAGCTTAACGAACGAAATACATATACCTCGTGAATGCGACAGTTTACTTCTACATTCATATCATATAGCAAGTAACATTGAATGAATGCAATACGCAATTTGGGGATGATATAAAGGGCCATTAACTTATATCTTGACATTAGAAAACGACGAGGTTAGCATTAATATCCATGAACCGTAGATAATGTGCAGATGCTCTGTACATTCATTCGGACCATCCTTGAGTAGACTCGATTGCAGGGTTCGATACCAAATCTTTGTCAGTTCATCAGTTATCATTAAATCACTTTATATAATAATTACGTTTATGTAATGATATCTCAAGATATATCGTAACGTAGAAAAATGTTTCATATCACATAACTGCTCAATAAGTTTGCAGCATCTGCACGTGTAAAGCAATCGCCATGTTCACCACACTCTACCCAGGCTGCATATATTAACCCAGTTAATCATGGCTATCATTTGACTTCCGGCGAGTATCACAGTGATTATATTGTTACTGCCACGAGGCATATGACAACAGACATCTAAATCACAATCTGGGGTTTATGGCTACAGACAGAGCGGGTACATTGTCTGATGCAGTTATTTCTGCTGATAGGTACTGATGCTTGTAAGGGATACATTTGTGATATTCCTTCAGCTTTCTTATAAATACAAATATGGCGATAAGATTGAATCATTTATCTTTATTTGTTTGCTTATGAGCAAATGTATATATCATGGTTGTCTAATATCTCAGGTTATATGTAATCACACGATATTAATAGTGTGAGCGTGATGTGCTATGCATGTGGAGTTTAAAAACCAAAAACATATTGGCACATCAGGAGTATCAGCAGCTATCTGTAGCTGATATTTCCCTTTCTACCATGTTTTCGCATCATGGTATATTTTGCAACTGTATCATTATTGTGTATATCCATAGAACGCCCGATAAAAATGTGCCACATTATTTTAAAAATCTACAGCTTGGTCGAATGAACAGTCATTGATGGGTTGTCAAAACAGATCGTGATGTATCGTGAAGCTGCCATTCGTAGAATCGGTCTTGCCTTTGTTAACAAACGTTCGCTGAGGTATATAAGTAAGTTAGCTATGGAACAGCCCACCGATACACGTATTGCGCAGGTCAGCAATGCGGAATATTAACTGACATGCGTTTGAATTGCTAGGTAGTATTTGCCAGTAGCAACTAGTACCACAATACTCACAACATCCGTTGTAAAGGATACACTTCAGCTGAAAGCTTTCACATTCGCTTATTTCTTCCACACAACAAACCAATGCTAGTGCAAAAGGTTAATTCGCGTGAGACCCTCTTCAACTGTTAGTACCAGTAATACCATCAGGCATTCATTGATGAAGTGCACACGTTTATCCACAATATAGTGTTTTCATGTGCTTGTTACAATTTTCCTTGTCACATTACTGATCGTTGCCGGGTACAATTAGTCAATGAATGTTGATTACAAGATATTATTCTGCGTAAATCATGACAAAGAACGCCATTTTACTAACCACGAAAAGCTGTAGTATATATAGAAGCCTTCCGTCCGTGATTCCCTTCATGCCACCAACGAATCTATCCCCTTTATGTTATATGATCTCTTTACCAGAATCAGTCATCCAATCAACCTATGGCTTAAGTTGGTGTTCTTGACAGATCTCGCATCGACAATTACCACCGGACACGATTGTGATGATGGCTTGCTCCATGCTGCTCACTGTGGCTATTACACGAGGATATAAATGGGTTTTGTCTCTAAACGAGACAGTCATTGTTTCCGAATCCAAGGTCGGACCAACATATATATATATAGATATATCAAGTATATGGGATGATTATGAGTGATAATTCGTTGGCAAGAGCTCTTTGGCTTGACGTTCCTGATGTTTATGAACCAGCAAAACAGTTTATTCTAATTATATTCAGTTATTTGTGATGTGAATATCACTAAAAGGAAATGGACATTGAAACCGATGATCAGCAGGTTTTGGGGCACTCGACAATCAGGGTATTGCTTTTTGCGAATTAAAATCGTACGATTGAACCCGACTGCTCCGAATTGGTTCTAGAGACTTGAATCGTGAAACTGCCTTAACTTACCTGGGGTAATACCGTAGAGCGGTTGAATGGCACACACTCACATCTTGCTATTCACATCTTTCATTCATATCTCGCTTGAAAATGCTTGTAAACAAGTTTGGAGGCTGTTTCAAGGAGCCGACATAGATAGTTTATCCATGAATGACTGCACCTGATATCGCGAAGTACAACCGCAATGGGTACATTACAGCAGCAGGTGTGTAAAACGAGGTATAGATCAAATTATAACAAGATCGTCGAAGATTGTTATCAAAACCACAGGTACGCATTTGAAAAAGGGCTCTGTTGGGACGCTAGCTATGGTCAGGGCACATTTCATGTTCTCTGAAACAACATGAATGTGTCCCATCCGGAATGGCTCGCCTGAGATCAATCTAGCTGCAGCCAATGAGAGTGCGCGATGTAACAATGAATAAGGATGAAAATGAAAATATTTCATCCGAAAAATTGAAAAGAATACGCAATTCATATCTACAATGTGTAAAGCATCCATCATACGTACAAACATTGGCTAAAACAATATATGACTTATCGACTGGAACCACGAGCGCGCACCGAGCTCGCTCGATGCTGCCCACTTTGTACTGCTGAACAGCACACTAGTGAGCTCCAATGACTGATGGGAGCGCATGCGGATACGATAACACTGCTGGTAATAGCGACTGCAGCCTCTGTGGTCAGAGATAGCTCTTATATTAAAATGCTTGCTCTTGACATTAATTATTTCCTAAGACTCAGCATGGCTTAGAGTGTTGGAAATGATCAGCCAAATAGGGTTCTTGATCTGATTTACGCAATGAGATAACGGACTGAGTAAACGAGTTCATCGTCATTGATAGGCATCGCTATCAACGCACCCCTACCCCACCCGCCAGTCAATAATCAGCTAACAGCCCGAATGTTCAGATCGATGAACAGATGGGCGCATTCTTACAGCAAATCACATTTATATTGCAGTCGCTTCCGGTTCTGAACCAATACCATATTTATTTCTATACTGACGGTGATGATCCTATGACGATGCAAGGCATTCTGTTGTTGCTGTTGATGGTGATGATGATGATGATGATGATGATGATGATGATGATGATGATGATGATGATGATGATGATGATGATGATGATGCAACGACAGCACCAGGCCTTTACCAACCATTACGAAAGACAGCACCAGACCTTCACCAACCATTATCGTTTGAAGGTACAACGTATTGCAATCAAATCAGTTATCAACACCTTATATATTGGACACCCACTATAACATGTTATCTCATGGGTTACAAACAACAACGTGACAACCCCATCTGTTAATAATAAAACGGAAGCAATCATGGTTCGCCGTTTCTTTGGAATAGCTTGTGTGAGAAGTACGACTCTAAGTAGGCCTAGCCGGCTGATCTTGCGATTTCAACATCAACAAATGACTGTTTTCTCCATATTAAGGCATTGTCTCCAACAAAAGCACTTGATTTATATACCAGTATGAAATGGAAAATAGGTACAGATTCGGTAATTCAATCTCCATGCTTCATCAAGACAAGATACGGACAACACGATGTCAGATTTAGATTCACCATCATAATGAAATCCATGTTATCACTCCCTCCCAAGTCGCTTATAAACAACATAGCTGATTAAAGGTGAGCTAGTGGTAATGCAAAAAGAAACCCAGCTTACCCTTACAACAGCATACTGAACAATATAATAATATCCTACAATTATCGTCTGTAATAATCTCAGATGCCTTAGGTACGTTAAATGTGACATTTAACGCAGTAAGAGAGAGAAGAACGTGCTATATAGTTGGTACATATGGAAGGTCATCTTACTTCCCGCATCATTAACTAATAATTGCCTCATGAGAAGCATCCTGTTGTTAGTTTACCAATTACGCTTTTGTCCGCTACAGTTACATGTTTGTGGCATCAGGAACTACCTTATCTCTGTCGATTGCTACGGGGTGTTTCGTTTACTACTCAACAGCAACTAATTTAAAAACGTCGGGTGTAGTACACATGTTTTAATGGCGTCTGTCAAATCACAACTGCCGCGCCACCGCGGGTCAAGGTATAAGTGGAAGTTACAGCTTATGAACGAAACACGCAACATCTCTCACCAAACAGAAAAGCTTAGTTATATGCATTAACTATACAGTAAGCTAGACTCAGCAGCAAATATAAACATGTCCCAACTTAACACACTTTACATGTCCATTTTGACAGCAGGCCTAACGACTCTGCCAGAACGAGTTTCATAAGGTTTTCCCGGGTGAGTTGGAACACGACAACTGTGGCTGACCAGCAGCATCGGTGATTGGTGCTGTAATGGTAGGCTTGACTACCTCAGATGACCTGTTAACGACAGGCGTCTTAGTTAAAGTTGCCGGCACGGAGTTGTCAGTATATTCCTGTGGTTTGAGGGTTGACTATTGCTAGTAGATGAGCGTAGTAGCCTTCTGTTCCTCAGATGTGTTCTGCCCGTGCTCGTATTAGTAACTTCGTACGTGCGTCTAGGTAGTTCTTTACTGACAACTGCTTCATCCCATGTCTTCTTAGATGTGTTCACTGGTTGCATTCGAACCACGTCACCAACTTGCAGAGGAATGAGAGAGCGACGGTGTATGAATCTTTATGCTGAGGTGCATTTGCGGTCTTCTTTGAGACTCTTATGCCTAGCACTGTCGTGATGTCGTACAGTGTCTAGTGTACATGGCAGAAGTGTCTTTGTTTGTCTGCCAAGCTAACGCTGCGTGGGACTACCTGCTAGTCCTTCCTGAGGGATATTCCGGAGGTTTAACAATCCTAAGTAAGGGTCCTCCTTGTTTTGGGCACATTTTCGCATCAGCCTTTTTATTATTTTTACATGCGCTTCAGCACATCCATTAGCTTGGCTGTTACTTGGTGAAGACAGAACATGTTGAAATCCCCAAGCCTTTTTAAACTTGCTGAAACATGCAGAGGTGTATTGCGGACCCTCATCGCTATCCACAGTCTGGGTTATACCGTGTCTTGCAAAATGTTGTTTCATCTTGCTCACGACAGTCTCAGATAGAGTATCTGGCATAAAGTCAATTTCAAAGAAACCACTACCATAGTCCACTGTTATCAAGTAGTTTCTTTCTTATATTGTAAACAGGTCTGTGCCTATTTTTACCCAGGGTCCATCAGGTACTTCCATATGATAAGTGGCTCGGGTGACTGTTTGTCTCCATGATCTGCACAAATGGAGCAAGACTCAATGAATTGACGTATTTCACTTGATATTCCTGGCCAATATATCAACTCACGGGCTCTACGGAGACAGGAGTTTATGCCTTGGTGGCCTGCATGTAGTTTTTGCTTCATTTCCATCCGCATAGTACAGGGTATCACTATTCGCTGGCCACGCATGATTATACCATCCTGAATTGTGAGTTCATCTCGATACTAATAGTACGAGCTGATTTCCGAGGGTGCATCGCACTTTTGTTCAGGCCAACCTTTGGAGACTGCATCCATGAGTGTCTGAAGTGTGTTATCAGCTTTTGTATGCATGCGAATTTCATCGAGCCTTTCATTCTTCACAGGAGTAAATGAGAGGTTGTTGATAACATCAAAGGGTGATGAAGTGGCAGCTAAAGGGGCTCGCGATAAAGCATCTGCAACTGGTATGCTTTTCCCAGGCTGATAGGAGAGCGTGAAGATGTACAGCTGTGTACGTAGAAGCATATTCTGCAGTCGCTTTGGCGCTCGTGCTAGTGGTTTGGAAGCAATAGCCACTAGAGGTTCAACTGTCCTGCCATAAGTAAAGTGATGAAACTTCTCTAATCCGAATGAGATGGCAAGCATTTCCTTTTCAATCTGCGCATAGTTTCGTTCAGTCTGGCTCAGCGTACGGCTCGCATATCCGATTGGCTGTCCTTCCTGAAACATGGCACTACCAAGACCATATTCACTTGCATCATTCTCCAGTCTGAGAGGTTTGTCCAGATCATAGTAAGCGAGTACAGGTGCGTTAATGATTAAGTCTTTCACTTTCTCAAACGCCTCCTG
Source organism: Urechis unicinctus (assembly GCA_034190875.2). Lineage (NCBI taxonomy): Eukaryota > Metazoa > Annelida > Polychaeta > Xenopneusta > Urechidae > Urechis > Urechis unicinctus. The sequence goes on along the minus strand of CM067346.1, from coordinate 52,138,462 downwards.
CTGAGATGTAGACCAGTTCCAGCATACATCCTTGCATAGTAGATTTTGTAGAGGTTGTAGGATGTTGCATAGGTGAGGGATGAATTTCCCAAGATAATTCACAAGACCGAGGTAATGACGTAGTTCTTCGATGTTGGTAGGCTCTTTCATCTCTGAGATGGCTCTAACCTTCTCAGGATCACTTTGCAGACCATTCTTAGTGATCTTATGTCCCATGAAAGTGATTTCCTCTAGAGCAATTTCCAACTTGTTGATGTTCAGCTTTATGCCAGTGTCTTGACTTCTGCAGAGAAATCCTTCAAGTCTTTTATCATGCTCCTCTACGGTGCTGCCATGGATTACAACATCGTCTGCTATGCAAACCACACCTGGCAGTCCTTCTAGTGCTTCCAGGAGTTTTCTTTGAAAGATTTCAGATGACGCACAAGTGCCGAAACGTAGTCTCAGCCACTTGTAGCGCCCATAGCATGTTTGAAACGTCATCAGATTGCTTGATTCTTCATCAAGCTGTACATGCCAATAGCCAGAGCACAGATCCGCCTTAGAGAAATAGTGCGACTTACCAAGCTCATGTATGGTGTCATCGAGGACAGGGGTTGTATAGTGTTCACGGCACAGTGCTTTATTGAGTTCTCTAGGGTCTATGCACACTCTTATGTCACCAGACTTCTTCTTAGTGACAACCAACATGCTTACCCAAGGGGTGGGTTTGCTCACAGGTTCAATGACTTTAAGCTTGCACAGACGAGCTAATTCTTCCTTGAATGGTTTTCGAACTGATATTGGTATCCTGCGGTTAGGCATGACCACAGGAGTTACACTTGGGTCCACTATGAGGTGATGTGTACCCGGTAAAGTACTAAGTTCACTGTTGAAGACAGTGCTATACTTGTCAGTGAGCACAGTTGCAAAGACAGCAAGCACACGTTCAAAGTTCAGTTCATTAATAGCCATTAGATCCATGCTTTCTGCGGTTTTGCATCCAAGAAGTGGAGTTAGGTTTTCTTCAACCACTATAAAGTTCACAGAGTACTTTTTGTTGTTTCTTGGGATGTGCACTGTCATGCGACTTGTTCCTAGGGGTATGACATAAGTGCCATTCCACATCTTGAGTGTCTTCGAAGTAGGTTCTAGGTTAGATATTTTCAAGCAGTTCTTCGGTAGAAGATTTACAGATGCTCCAGTATCTATCCGGAAAATAGTGCTTTGCTTAGTATCTCCTAGTAGAAGACGACACTTGACATCTTTCTGAGAGTTTGAAGGTAGAGGTACATTGTGAATCCACTCCTCATCACCTGAGGATTCTTGTACTGAATTAACCAACTTCTTCTTCGTCGTAACTGAATTCGGGCACTTGAGAGCAAAGTGATTTTTTTCTCGAGCAGAGAGAGCACGTTTTACCCAAGGCAGGGCATTCACTTTTCTTCATTGCGTGTTCCCTGCCACAGAATTTACATTCACGAGTTTTAGAGTCCTTCGGTGATCCTTGAGAGCGAGGATAAGATCGTGATGTGACGTGACGAGACGTTACAACTTTGTGCACCATTTCCGGTCGGAGGTTTTTCCCCCGTGTCAAGGCATTTTCAGCTGCCTTACAGATGTTAACACAGTTTGCTAGGCTCAAACTGCGTTCCTTCAATAGCGCTGTCTGAGTATCCCCATCTTTGATTCCGAGAACAATTCGCACACGCACAATTGACTCCACACAATCATCACAGTAATTGCATGTTTTCACTAGGGTGCGTATCGATGCTAGGATGTTTCAAAGCTTTCATCAGACTGTTGTGAGCGCTTATTGAATAGAAAACGTTCATAAGTCTCATTCACTTCTCCGACGGCAAAATTGTCAAACTTAGCGATGATTTGTTGATGATTTGTTCGACTGTTCTAGTATCCTAATGTGAATCAAATTGAAATCCATTGAATATGCGTAGTGCATCATCTCCAAAAGTATGAAGAAACAGGGCTACTCTGTATTCCCGAGGATGAGATGAGAGATTCGTAATGACTGAGTAGTTGAGCCATTTTTGTTTGAACAATTTCCAATTGTCAGTGAGATTAGAATCAACAGAGAAAGAAGGAGGAGGTCGGATTCCAGAAACTGTGTTATTTCGCGATGCCCGAGTAGAGAGATTTTCAACGATATGTGCTTGGTTGGTATCCTCGATGTCATACATGATGACGAGCTTAGATCCCACAGGTTAGGCACAACAGGTGAGCAGGTCGAAGATACAACAACGTAGGTAGCCTATGTGACACTACAGTGACCTTGCGCGGAGCCGGTATCGCAAATCAACACCACCGGCGACGGCCATTAAACAGTAAGAAAGTTCACGGAAAAAACTGAATAAATGTACCTTGGAATGTCACCAGAAGGCTTGCCAATAGTATCCATCAGAGGCTATGTGAGTTCTAACACTGCTGCCACCATGTTACGTTTACTAGTTATTCAACAGCAACTAATTTGTAAACGTCAGGTGTAGTACACATGTTTAAATGGCGTCTGTCAAATCACAACTGCCGCGCCACCGCGGGTCAAGGTATAAGTGGAAGTTACAGCTTATAAACGAAACACGCAACACGGGGCATCCCGCTGGACGCTAGTTCTTCATTATATACGTGTCGCAACTTCCAATGATAATGAGTCGCCGTTTCTCCGTCCCTGCATTATTTATTGAATAGACACCTTATGTTTGTTAGACAATTAAAGTTACTCATCTTGTGCCCTCTAACTCACATCTGCTTTATAAATGGTAATACTGGCGAAATATATTTCGTGTGTGTGTATGTGAGCATTTGTGTGTGGTGTTCGTGCGTGCGTGCGTGTGTGCGTGCGTGCGTGCGTGCATACGTATCTGTGTGTGGTTTCTTTGCCACTGTCCAGGTGGCGCACCTACACCAGCAACTTTCAATAATAAAAGCACTGCGGATGTCTATCACATGGTTTCATGTAAACGATGCTACTCGTGTCCATTACACCCAGCTACCATATTTACTGCCAAGCTGAACAACAAGTACGTCACTGTTGAACACCTGTATTTACATCCCAATACCATTAAATGACACGCTACGCAGCATAAAAATATACAGACCAGTTTTGCTTTCCTACTACCTGTATGTATACCAGAAGCCACGTTATCTATTTGATTTATTGAAATCAATGTAAACCTTGTTTGCTGAATGCCTCAGCATGTTTGTCCCCGACCAGTACAGTAACTCCAGTGCAGTTGAATAGCAATGCTATATTATGACTTCAATTATATTTGGCTTTGTCCGTAGGTGCGTTACGTGGCGCTAGGATCGTGGAACAATCGTCAGTCTTATTCATCAAGATATACATACATCGGTAAAAAGACAAACATGGCTGAGAAACATGGCCGTGTGTAGGGACCACCTAACTGGTCTGGTTGATGGCCATAACACATACTTTCTTTTATTTCAAGAAACCCCCTAATTTCCTAAAATTATTTAGCGTAATAGCCAATATCAAAACTTGTGTTGTGCTGAATTAAATTATCACTTTATCACTGATTAAGAGCCCCTAACACTGCGTTAAAGTGCCTGGTATATTACAAAAGTCTGATTTCTTGCGTACCAACGCGTTTTACCAATACTTCATTGAATTAATTGACAAAATGCTTCATATAATGTACAAGAACAAGCCAGCAATGTCCACTCATACAACTATATTGCATTCCACCGAATGGCATAAAAATTAATGAAAGTCATATGCACAAGAAAATTCTACAAGAATAGAAATGCCATTTTTGCTATGAAGCCATAAAATACAAATCCATCGTAAAGTAACAAGCATCGTACGTCTTGTTGATGCTATTAGAATATCGAGGATAACGGCAATGCTACTATTTGACATTAGATACACAAATATGCGGAAAACGAAATTCATGATACAACGGGTTAGTCTTGACGAAGCCGTACATGCACACAACACCCATTAACCTCAACTCCATTTATCGTTGTTTGGTAGTAAAATAAATTGGGTTACTTTTTCCATTATCCATTTATGTACGAGTTTGTGTGGAGACTAAACTATAGAAACAGGATTGTGTTCCAGTTATTCTGATAATGGACGGTCAGCGCATTTACAAAACAAAGAATTTGTTAGAAAGCAGATACACCACAATCCGTAAATAAATATAAGCTAATATATATAATTATGCATAGGTGAATTGGGAATTGTACTTTCCCTGTTGAAATCCTAGTATCTTGTGTGGCAATGTTTCCCAGAATGGTCAAAGCTTAATTGCCCAGAATGGTCAAACACAGCTTAATCACAAGTGTTAGTGGATTCCTATAGATGGACATGTCCGGCAGCGTACACTGCCATCTGTAGCCGGACAGGCAGCGTACAGTGCCATCTGTAGCGGGATTCCTACAGATGGACACTGCCATCTGTAGCGGAGCAGTACACTGCCATCTGTAGCGGGACAGGCAGCATACACTACAGGCAGCATACACATCTGTAGCGGGACAGGCAGCGTACACTGCCATCTGTAGCCGGACAGGCAGCATACACTGCCATCTGTAGCGGGACAGGCAGCATACACTGCCATCTGTAGCGGGACAGGCAGCATACACTGCCATCTGTAGATCAATACTTAAGGCCTCATCAAGCACACATTGTTTGGTTGTTACTTATTTGAAGAAATCAATAGCGGAACCGAATACATCTAAATCTACATGAATCAATCAAAAGGATGGCTGGAAACTATTTATTATTTTCAATGTTTTGATACCAGAGTCTTGGCTGGTCAATACTTAAGGCCTCATCAAGCACACATTGTTTGGTTGTTACTTATTTGAAGAATCAATAGCGGAACCGAATACATCTTAATCTACATGAATCAATCAAAAGGATGGCTGGAAACTATTGTGACGTATTTAATTTCCTCTCCATATTATTGCTCAGTATTTTGTTCACATGGATAGCTTACTGAGAATCATTAATCACATTATTGTTTAAATCATATGAATGCAAATTTGCTTAAATTATCACACTTGCTGACTTAAAAATACATCTTGACGATATAGTAAGAGTGAATTAATACATAAAATGATTATCTCAGTGGTATGATCCGTTAACAAGTGAATTGACCAACCTTTTGGAGGGCATCCCCATGCAATCTGCTTTTACAATGCCAGCCAGCCAGACTGTGGATCAATAAGTCCTGTAGCTGTCGTCAAGCTGAGAGGAACCTCTTGACTTTCTATTGCAATGGCAATATGCATACCTCTCACTTGGCTTACGGTATTTGCCTAGTTATGTATAGAATGATGGTTGCAAGTGATCTGACTCACTGAGCACATATTAATAGCAATACACGCATTCTATTCGGCGCCTTTTTAGATTGTGTGCAATATTCTCGAGTATGATATGGATATCGCTAAAAGGTTGGAATCAAGATAACTGTGCTCAAAATTAAAATAGTCATCAAGTCTATGTTCAAGTTATTACCGTTATGCTGCAGGTAGAGCGCTCAAGCCCATTGACTAACTGTAATGGTTGGCACACGATGTGGTCTTATGTACCAAGTTATTACCGTTATGCTGCAGATAGAGCGCTCACGCCCATTTACTTATTGTAATGGTTGGCACATGATGTGGTCTTATGTTCCAGAATGTGCCGACGATCTCATTCTGTTGCAGCTAATATCTTCTCTTAATATGATATGTATTAGCTATCAGTCCCTGACAATTCATGCGTGCAGTGGTATAGATTATATTAGGCATAGTATTAATTCTACGTTTTCCACTGACTTGATAATGCTGTTTTAGTTCATTATGGTTCTCTATACCATTGTGGTGCACACAATCAAGTCAATCTCATGTAAACCTAAACATCAACATTTTAACCTTAAACAAGTGCTATGTTCAGCAGTATTTGAATAAGTATCGATATAGTACATAACTACTGAATAATACAATGATCAATATAATTCTTTTTGTTAAGATTACGTGACACGATATTTCTTTCCATGTTATCTGTTGTTGTTGTACTTGCATTTTTTAATCAATTTGGCCACCAACAATGAACAGCGAAACTGTCATCGTTGTATCCTGTAGAAGAGGGTCGACTCAAAATCAACACGAATCCCCTCATGCTAGCAAACACCAATATGCAAACCCTCAACCGACATGAGCTACAAAGTAGTTATCCGCCATATCAACGCCAAACACAAACCATCACGCTGATGTTTGACATATGTAGTTATTCGGTTCTCATTGTGTATGTTCCGCATAGCCTTCCCATCAAAGCGCCTGCCTAGACAGTTGCGCGGATAAAGGCAGAATTGTAATTTCAAAGAGAAGCTTCGGCATTTGGAGTATTTCTTCATTATGCCAACTTAAGTGATTGGCATCTCTTTCCCACACAGTTGGAATGCGGTAATTGGCAAGGTAACAAGGCTTGGTATGCTCAAGCGTTGCTGCTCGATTTCCGATTGTATGCTGCGCTATCCCTAAATCAATTATAAACTTCACTCTGCTCGTGCTGTAACGCACAGAAGTTGGTCCGTCCACCAAGCTATCAAGCACTATAAGCCCATGTTGTAAATAGCTCTGTTGTTCTTTGCCATTCCCGAGTAGTTGAGTTGTAGTTCAACAACGAACGAATATCCTTAAGTTTTCTATAACAAACGGAATCTTACAGGAGGAATTGATTCGATTGTATGCCGAAATGTATGCGAACTGATTGTAAAAAGACCTCTCCATCCTACATTACACTATTTCCATCCTTGATACCTGCACTATATAGCCGAGCACACACCAGAGCACATTCTTAGAAAATCATTTTGTTCCTAATTACGTGTATCACTGAGCATAACGGTTGTTGGATGAAGTTATACCTTGGTCGTTTTTCATCATCATTTGGTCTCTCGCAATTGGTGCATACATTATCGTTAATCATGATTGTGACTGCGCGGTGCATCGATTGGAAGCTTCGAGGTCACTTATTAGGGGGAAACCTAGGTTCTTACTTTATTGATAATATTTTTCGATGTGTTCATGTAAAAGAGAACTGAGATATCCTATTCTCATAAAGTTGACAAAATGTATATCAATAGATGGATGACAGTAAATTTGAATAGATATATGTTTACAATTTTCCAAATGGAGAAGCAGATATGGTTTTCATTAAACTTCACAAAGGAAGGCCTTTCGACACTGGTGAAACTATATGTCACAAGATGCATTGTAAACTACATTCATCAGCTGTATGTTGCACCCTATAACACATATAAGGTATATGCGAAAATAACTAACTGATGGAGTAATGAACGTTATAATACAGTGGCAGGTTTGCTGAGATTACATTATGGCGGGGTTTATGGTAGGGTCACGCCGACAAAACACTGTGCCGAATAAACTAATATCAGTTGCAATAAATCGATTAAGATTAGTGATTGAACTGGTGTAGATAAGGCACACGACATGTGATGTTTTTTAAACGACCATAAGTGATATGACTATTGCCGTGGAAATAAAACAAACATTCATCAGATTGTAAAGTGACGTTAACAAGCAACCTGACGCATTGATCACGTTTTGCTTGCATTGTGAGACCGGGCACCTGATATCTTATCAACGCTATATACTCATCAAAAGCCTACACGGATGACGAAATTTAATTACAGTATAGTCCAACGCAATTAGTCCCAAATGCTTAATTATAGTTCATTAACGCAACATAGTGGATCCGGAGACACAATCGTCTGTAAGAGAAACGATAGAACCAGGCTTACACGAACCCTGCTTCTTCTCCCCGGCTTCCAATTCAACGAGCTCTTATTGGGTAATCTTTTCTATTCAGCTAAATGTCTTTCATTTGACTGATTTAAAGGCATTTTGAGCTCGTTGCGGTCGTTAAAACACTCCATCTCAAAGTCACCATATCCGTGAGCTGGTCCATAGAAAACGAAGCACCTACCGCAATAATGCGCGAATGATTCGACTAATGGATACAGATGCACTAACATGTTGGGTTAAGAACGCCAACCAGCTTATTTATAGAACTAATGTTATATTTAACATCGTTTCCAACAAGTAAATTCGACGGAAATCTCAATTTGAACAAATGATTGAGATATGCTGTATTATTGGTGCGGACACTGAATAAATATTCGATTATATATGGTCATGTTTTACCAACCATATATGTGGTCACAGAAGGGACATATTTATAGGCGCCCTCATAATGCGGTCATGTATTTTACCTCGAGACCAAACACATTTCTTTTTGACAACGTTGGCAAGCTTGAACCTGATAATGTTATCGCTTTGGTGCGCTTTGAGGCATGGTAAATCTGCACTCAATGGAGTAAGCATTGCCTGTCTGTACCAAGCGCCCCTAGCTGTTAGACCAGCTTAGTGGGTTGTTTGATCTTCAGTCGGGAAGTAAAATGCTTAGTTGTGAGATTGAGGGCAGATAATCATGAAGTTATTCATTTACAAGCCAGATACTGAAAACAAAACTATTATTGCTGTGCGCTACCTACCTTTGGCCATGGGCAAGATGAATTAAGCAGTTCCCTGTGTGTTGATGTAAAGACCGTGCCAATGGTGCATTTTAATCCAGACAAATACTTGAGTTAGCCGGATACTGTTCAGTGTCCAAGGTCATGTGTAAATCATCTGCTTTATCAAGGCAAGATATGGACAATGATTTTTACGATGTCAGATTAAGATTCAACATCACAATAAAATCGTAAATTATATCAACGTTGATACTCCCCTCAAATCGCTTTTTGAGAGCACTGCTAATTAAAGATGAGCTGATTCAAAAAGAAACCCCACAGACCTTTACCATAAAATACTGAACATTATGATCATATCGCACAATTATCGTCTATGAAAATCTCGGATGCTGCAAGTACACTGAATGAAACATTTAATTCAACAAAAGAGAGGAGAATGTTGTTGGCACATATCTAAGATCACCTATACCCTGCTGAATCATTGATTGCTACTTACCTCCTGAGAAGCAACCCGTTGTTACCCCACCAATTATGCTTAGGTCCGCTATAGTAACATGTGTGTGGCATCGAGAACTACACCTCGTGTTTGTTAGACAATTAAGGTCACGCGTCCAGTGTACCTGTACCAGTCCTTTAGCCAACATCTGCTTTATTAATGGTATAATTGGCAGTATATTTTGCTATCGTGTACGAGTGTGTGTGTTTACGTGTCCGTGTGTGTATATGCATATGTATGCGTATTTGTCTTGGTTTGTGTACGTGAGTTTGTAGGCATGCGTGTATATGTGTGTCTGTGTGTTTGTGTATGTGTGTGTGTTTGTCAGTACGTGTGTGTGATGTTATTGTGAATGTGACATCTTTGACATTGTCCAGGTGGCGCAACTTCCAATAACAAGAGCACTGTGGATGACTTCTACAACAATCTTTCACATAAACGATTCGTGTCCATCTGCATTTACATCATCGAAATACCAATAAATGACACTCTACGCAGCAGAAAACAATAACAACCCGTTATGGTGCCTTACTACCTGTATTTATACCAGACGTCCTATTCCTGTTCTAATGAGCGTGGACGGCTCAGGTTGAATGCATATTCATATAACAGGTAGGTAAATAATAAAACTACATGACAACCAACTTATCATCGTAAACAATATTTGGACACATAAGCTGAGATAAAACAATCACCCTAATTATCTTTCGAAATATTTGCGTTATTCATTTAAATCATTGAAATCAATGTAAACATTGTTTGCTGAATGTCTCAATATGTTTTTACGGGCCAGTAGGGTAACTCTACACCATAATCCAGCAATGCCATATAATGACCTTAATTATAATTGGCTTCGTCCGTACGTGCTTTTCCCGGCGGTATGCTTATGGAACAATAGCAAACGATAATTGTGTGTGCGAAAGCAATGTGTTTTAATTGTCAGTCAATTTTATTAGCGAAAAGTCGTATGCAACGGTAAAAATACAAACATGTCTGTAAACAAATGTTCCACTTGATTATCATGAGACATTCTTTTCTTATTATAATTGGTTTATAAAATGTTCACGGCGTGTGATTTTAGCACATCAAGATATGATTAAGTGCCTCTAACACTGCGCATGGTATATCACAAAAGACTGATTGCTCGATAGGCAACAGCCTGTCTGGTCGGGAAACGTGTCTCAATGCGCGTTCGTGGAAGTAAGAATCTTACTAAACGAGATGGTTACTTCCTCTGGAAATGAATAGCAGAGCGTTGCAAGGCACACATTAGTTAAAAGCACAAAGAAATTCCCAAAACATGAACAAAGGACATTGTGCAGGGCATCCTCATGACACCTGATAATGACGTGTCAATGGGACAACTTTCGTACCAACGCATTGTACCTATTCTTATTGACAAAATGTTTCATATCATGTCCACTAATACGCAACGACGACGCCGAACTATATTGCAACGAAAGTGAAAGTGAAACGCAAAAGAAATTCTATAACATGAGCTATAAAGCCATACAAACCAATCATGAAATATGTATGATCTGCCATGCATAGGTGTTAATGAGAGCGGAAATGTTACAATGTTGGATCGAGTCATTTACTCTTCCATAATGAACATCCGGGATGAATCGTTATTAATCACGATGCAAGCCGCTGTTATTCACCATGTGGACCCTAGTTGCCGTATCATTCGCGTCATCCCCCTGTAACATCGCGCTCGACATTATCAATTTGAGCCTGCCATCACGGCATCTAGGAACAGCATCATAATTCTTGTTACTAGCACATTAATGATGATGGCAATTGTACTATTTGACAATAGTAACACGAATATAGAAATTACCAGAACCTGTATATGCATGACACAACAGGACAGTCTTAACTAATAGTTTGGAGGGCATCCCCATGCAATATCCTTTTACAATGCCAGCCAGCATTCTCACTGTAGACGACTGTGGAAATATTAGTTCAGTAGTTGTCGTCAATCTGGTAGGATCCTCTTGACTCACAATTGCAAAGCCAATATGCGTACCTCTCACTTGGCTTACGGTATTTGTCGAGTTATGTATAGAATGATGGTTGCAAGTGATCTGACTCACTGATTACAAATTAATGACAATCCACGCATTATATTTGGTGGCTATTTGGATTGTGTGGAATATTGGCGAGGACTTATTTGGGTATAGCTAAAAGGTTGGAATAGGAAGATGCTCTGTTCAAGTAATTACCATTATGCTACAGGTAGAGATATGCGACAGCAGACTAAGCGCTCAGACTCATTGACTAACTGCAATGAATGGCACATAATATGCACTTACCAGAATATGCCGACGCTTTCAATCTGTAACAGCTGATCTCTTCTCTAAATATGATATATTTTAGCTATCAGCCCCTGGTAATTCCTGCGTGCCGTGGTATAGATTCTATTACACATAGTTTTAATTCTACGCTTTTCACTGACTTGATAATGCAGTTTTAGTTTATAATGGCTAAACCAATCAAGTCAATCTTATATGAACTTAAACGCCAATATTTAAACCTTAGGCAAAATGCTATTTGAATAAGTATCGATAGATTACATAGCCACTGAAAATACAATGATCTGACATATCAATATAATATTTATTGTAAAGATTACGCAACGCCGTATGCATTTCCATGATCTCTTTGATTGATGCTCGTGCATTTCCGAATGACCACCGCCAGTAGACCACTAAAACGTCATCATTGAATGATATAAGAGAGCCTGGTAATCAACAAGAATCCCCTTTCTACAAAACTGTCCATTCTGAATAAATTGCGATTAATGGTGACAAAAATCGGACTTCCATTGTTGATGTTGGTTATCGCTACGAACGCTATTCACCCATAAAATCTCATTGTAATGAGAAGCCATATCGTGTCTGATTTCGTGATTGATACTCGTAAACGTTAATCGTAAAGTTAGCCTATTTCTGTAAAGGGAACAACCTAAATAGAATAAGCAAAAACGTTCTTTACATTTGCGATGCTAACTGGGGCTGCTTCCAGCTTTCCAGCAGTTTCCTAATGTTAAACAGAACGCATATGCGCGTATCATACGAAATGGTGATTCACCATGTTGGCATGTCCATTATGGCTGACTAATGCCATTACCCAGATATTTTCTAAGTCTACACACTACTTTGATCCTGCTGCATATTTGTGATCGAAAACAATATTGCTGTTTAAGTTCATTTCAGGTTCTAGGTTCCTATATAACTAATTTTGATTCGCAATAGAGTAATTTTAGCGTATCAAACAATTTAAGCATGCTAATATGCAATTACTGTGAAGAATATTCCTGGCAAACAAATGATGTAATAACAAGGGGACAGCAAATACTGTTTGTGATCATAATTGCGAGGTTTTGAGATAAATAATCGTCAAAACAAATCATCTTGTCTCGTATGTAAAATATATTCACCAGCTGTATGTATTTAGTACCCTTAATACTAATTCATTAATCTGATGAATTCTGAATCATCCATTTCTTCCTCGAAAGTTATAAATTTTATTGTAATACTGACGCACCCCTCATATGCTTGTACATAATTACCATTTCGTCAAAGTCTTCGCTGCGTATGTACGGCAGGTTGTAACATATGCTATCCAACAAAGCCAATAAAGAACCGTATGTAACTAATACTGCACACCAATTACTGATCACACATTACTTTTTTATGTTAGGTAATTATAGGGGTATTTTGAATATATATGAACAATTCACATTGTCTCACTGTAGATCATTGTCTGATGGCATTGTCGCTTTGTTGATCATTGTCTGATGGCATTGTCGCTTTGGTTTGTTTAACAGGATGTTCTAATGAATTTTAATCATATCCAAGAGCGTCCTAATCCTCACTGTGTAATACAAATCAGCTTTCAGATGCCTTCTATAAAGTTTATTTGATAGCTTTTCGTTCTTAAATCGTTTCAAATAGCCATCAAATCCATCACTTTTGGTGTTAGTTATTTCCCTCCACCAGCCAGGACTAGAATGTTCAATGAGCCAATAAGTTTGGTCTGTGGTCCTGAACGATTTCTAAGCTTCAAATTGACAATTACCCTCTGGTGATAGCGCAATAATGGCTCCCCGCTGCTCATACCAATATACGAGGATGAAACATCATCAGATAGGCAAACTGCTGATAAATGTACAAGCCATGAGGTAGCAGTCATTTTGTTTTTGTTATGCACGATAAATAACATGTTTACTAACTTAAAAATCATACATATGCATTTACATTTTGCACGCTTAATAATACGAAAACACCAAATATTAAACAGATTTTATTGATTCATAAGTCGTTGCGCGAGCACTTTGGTTTGTGAATGAACCCTTTAATTCGCATATTCAAAAAATTGCCATGTATTCATTATGTGATTATCTCTTGAGACTATTGATGTTGCTACAAATGGAGGAGATTTGGGATCCCTTTATCAACTGCAGCGCAATGCCAAAACACTGTGCGCAATATGCCTTGATAAACAACAATTCAAGGCCATTTCGTTTTCCAGCAAGGCAACTCGGGGCGAATATAAACATTGTGTTTGAACAAATATGTGCATTCAGAGTTACAATGACCGTTTTTTTCATCGCCGGGTTTCCAGGTAGTGATCGGTTAAAACACGCGTTGGTGTTCTTTCTGTGGGTCAAAATCTTAGTCCCGAAGATAACAAGCTGAGAACGCGCGATGTACCCAGGTATCGGCTCGCTCAGCCGGATTCATGGTGAAAGTTGCTGTAAAATTGATCCTGAAGTAACCCAATGAATTGTCTTGATTTTCTAGATAGCAAAGATGGAAGCTGATTATGTAATAACACCTGACATAATGCAACATCACGATTGTACCCCTTCCACTTGCACTCAAGGCGACCATTTTGTGACTTAATAAGCAAGCATATAACTAACTCATAACTGCACGTAGAAGTAATTATGCCCGAAATGTGAGCAAACACAATGCAGATCAAAAATGTATTGTGGAAATCAGGTCGATAATCAACGTCGCTACGGGAAGTGCATGCTTGAAGTTCAAAGAGAAAAATAGCTCTGGGGCGGTCATTTTGGCTTTTCTGCCAGCGATGCAGAAATGAAGAGGAGGGTCATGACCTGCTATGTACGCTGTGCTTAGCATCTGCTTTGTTACATATTGAACTTTAATAAACACTGCACTAAACATAATGATAAATCACGAATACAGGAAAATAATATACAATATACAATGCAATGTAATATACTGAGTTACCATTTATATGCCTTAATACGCAAGAAACAGCTTGAGGTTCATGAGGCACGGATTCATCTGTTGATCCCTACAGCTAGGTATTATAACGATGGAACCTTATGAACCATTTACACGGAACTTAACAGTCTGAATATGCACATATGGTAGAGATCGGTTGGTACCGACATGCATTGCAAATCTTGCAATAAATACAGTCAAGCGCAATTCATCTCCAAGGATAGCGAACTACGTTAAAAAGAATAATATCTGATGGCATATCGCGTCGAAGTTGTTGCACAGGTTATAGCGTCGAAGTGTATTCTCTGCTCCTTCTTACTCACACTGCAAGTCTCAAAGCGGATTATAGAACGGCCTATATATGCCAGAGCGAATGGTGAAATAACCTGCACATGCCCACGAGAATGATGGATTAGCATAGGCAAGTCGAAGAGGTCTTAATAATCTAACATGTCGCCTGTAGATTTACTGCAATTATAATGAAAAAGCTATTTAGCGTTAACACACAAATATTGCTGAGTAAACCCTGTGTAATGGCACAGGTTATGACAGCACAATGACATCAACTACATTTGTTTGCCCATCACATCGCAGCAGGAGTAAGGGTCGCTGCTCTATACACTAAGTATGAGATGTTATACACTTCAAGATGGCCATTGCGGATATCCGTTATGACTCCGGAACGTCTCTTAAAAGTGATTCCAATCAACTATTCAAACGAGTGCTGCTACATTACGAACACGCAGTTTAATGTGCAATGTGCAAACAAGCTATTTGTGAGTTGTGGGCGATCTAATTCACTAAAATATAGACTATAACACTGTGATGATGGATTTATAATCACTATAATGTTGTTACGTTAAGCACCACTATATCGTAATCTGAACCACTTTTGCCTGACACGTTGACATTCTCCCCTAACTCATTTTGCCTGAAACGTTGACACCCTCCCCCAACTCATTGTGCCTGACACGTTGACTCATTTACTCACAGCACCACATTTTGACTGACACGTTGACACTCTCCACCACAGCAAATGTGAGCTGATGTAAGCCACAAAGTAACTCCACACCGACATGTAATAAAAAAGGAGTTTTACAACACCATGCTTTACAACTTATTATTATTATTCACAAACTAGTATTTTTCCCCTGGGGAGCAACCCAATGTTAGTCCACAACTAATGTCAGTCTAATATGTTTGCGGCACTGAGACCTGCCCAATCTGCGCCTTGCACTCTGTTGTATTCCCTGAAGCTTAATATGGCGTCCATTTGCCCGCTGCAGAAACATGTGGCAGTGTCTCATGGTGTCACTTGTGGGAAATATGAATTGCACGAACATATTATCGAGTAATGATCGGACAATTACTAGCAATTAAAACCAGATCGGCCAGATGAAAAACTAAATGAATTTTACGGCTTATCAATTGCTTATTTAAAGACATACAATAGAATGTAAAATAAAAATAAAAGGTTGAGTGGCGATTCAAATATTTAATTGGTGTCAATTGTAGTTCATGATAATGAAATCCCACGTTGGTATAGCTCTCACAAGATTGAGAACAATCACCACAATCATCTACCCACTCATCCAAGTGTTGCCTAAATGCGGGATTTAGAACGTTTCACTTTTTTCGAACGCCGCAGTCCGTTCCGTTTATTCAAGGTTCACTCAGTCTTCGGTCACGGATTGGAATTCCAATTAAATCCACTGAAAAGCAACCTTAGATGATAAAAACCAAGTGAAGCTATAGATGAACGTGATAGTCTCTAATTCAACAACGTGTTGACTTAGCTTTTCCCTTATGTACATGTTCCTTTTACAAACCAAGTAGCATAAGATAATTTTGATATTACGGGATGCTAATGTGGCTGTATATTTCACAATGAAGGGGTGAACAATCAGCGAAAATGCATTGGCCATCAATTAACAACTATATTGAGCAAGACTTCAGATAAGTACCACATGGATGGTAGTTCAGGTTGATTCAAATCAAATGCGGAAAGCATGGATCGTTATGAATATAGAGGCTTTAAGGCGATGCCATTACGGTGTAATTATGGAATGGGAATCTCTGATAACACGATGAAAGCTTATTCAGACGACTATCATGTGGCATGTATTGTGACTGCTAGGCTTACAACAATGTATTCTGGGCAAACAAATGTGTGTGGCAAAGTGCACGATACCAGGCAATCACCATTACGGTATAAATATGCAATGGGAATCTCTAATAACACGATGAAAGCTTATTCAGACGACTATCGTGTTGCACGTATTGTGACTGTTATGGATTACAACAATGTATTCTGGGCAAACAAATGTACGTGGCAAAGTGCACGATGCCAGGCAATCACCATTGTGTTCATCATGCGCACTTGCTATACAGACATCTAATGCAGAATCAAAATGGACCGTATAATAAACAGAAACGCTACATACTATTTTGTACTGCAACACTCCATATTTCATGATATCCGTTACCAAAGTTGAAAGTACATGTTAATCAAATGTTGTACGATGTTAGTCCCGAGCTACAACTTTATGTATACCAAACATTCCTAGTCCAGTGGTACAACAGAATGTGTCGTGTAGGCTAAACATATCATAAAGTCCAGTACTGCCACAGCTTGTATTGATGTAAACCACACATACCATGTGCTGCTAAAACCATATATATAACTGTCTATCAAACATACCATGCAGCCTAGAACGAACTCTTTCTCTCTCTCTCTCTCTCTCTCTCTCTCTCTCTCTCTCTCTCTCTCTCTCTCTCTCTCTCTCTCTCTCTCTCTCTCTCTCTCTCTCTCTCTCTCTCTCTCTCTCTCTCTCTCTCTCTCTCTCTCTCTCTCTCTCTCTCTATCTCTCTCTCTCTCTCTCTCTCTCTATCCTTCAATGGTTGATGAGTTAACAAGGCTATTGATTTCTCAAGTATAACAGCTTGATTTCCGGTAGAAAGCTGTACTGGCCCTAACATCAGCATCGCTCTGACCGTTATGGAACTCGCAGTACCGCAAGTAATTGCTCATTCCACCACCCTCTCAAGCACACTGAGCCCATGTGGTTAAAGCCCAATGACTCTTTGCAGTCCGGTGTATATTTTTCGATGCAACTAAACTGCGAACTACATTGACCTTATGCTTAGTCTAACAAACGGAATCAAGCTGGAGGAATTGATTCATCGATTGAAAGCTACGAGTTCACTGATTTGGGAGCAGACCAGGCTAATGCGTCTAAGATAACATAAATTGTGCTTTTGCTTGACATTTTCCTGTGGGTTGCCATCCAAGTGAACTGAGATATCTACGCTTTGAGAAGAGTGTTAATCAATTAATAGTCAATAGTCAATTTCGATTCGATATATGTTTTAACTTTTCTGAATGCTGAGGTAATTGTGGCTACCATTTAGCTTCACAAATGAAGGCCTTCTGTCGTTTGTGACATATGCTAAATGATGCATTGTTAATACATTCATCAGCTGTATGTATTTAGTACATCAATCTGATGAATTCTGAATCATCCATTTCGTCTTCCAAAGTAATAAACGTTATCGAATACTGATTGTGTGCAATACGCACCCGTCATGCATTTGTTAATAATACAATTTCACGTTTCCTGATAGTGATCAACTAAAACGTTCCATTGATGGTGGTCTTCAAATGGATCACAATCTAAGCAAAAACAATTACACGCCTGTGTGAGGGACGTGGTTATGAGGTGACATGAACAACATGAATGTGCCCCTCCTATCTATCTGCGGTGAATGAAAACGCAGGATGTGCCCAGGAATCAGCATGCTCAGTCTGGCTTCATTGCTTTAAAACTGAGTCCCTTCCAGCGTAATATTCAGAAAAGATATTCCTAAAAGTAAATATGGTAATGAGTAGCAAATAACTACCGAAAAAGCCATCACACATATTGATGCACCGACAATGTGCCCCATAGATCGCTTGAATGATATTCCGAATATGACGTGTGGTGTCGATATAGACACAGAGCGCGCCTAGAATACACCGACACAGCTGGTGATAACGACAATGAGCTACGTTACAAGAGCGCGCCCAGAATACACCGACACAGCTGGTGATAACGACAATGAGCTACGTTACAAGAGCGCGCCCAGAATACACCTCCGGTACACAGCTGGTGATAACGACAATGAGCTACGTTACAAGAGCGCGCCCAGAATACACCGACACAGCTGGTGATAACGACAATGAGCTACGTTACAAGAGCGCGCCCAGAATACACCGACACAGCTGGTGATAACGACAATGGGCTCTGGTACAAGAGCGCGCCCAGAATACACCGACACAGCTGGTGATAACGACAATGGGCTCCGTTACAAGAGCGCGCCCAGAATACACCGACCGACACGACTGGTGTTAAACAATTATAACGCTCTCTACAAGAGCGCGCCCAGAATACACATACACTACTGGTGATAAAGACAATGAGCTCCGGTTACAAGAGCGCGCCCAGGAATACACCGACACAGCTGGTGATAAAGACAATGGGCTCCGGTACAAGAGCGCGCCCAGAATTTGTTCAACAATGGTGAAAAAGACAATGGGCTCCGGTACAAATGGCGATTTATGACTATGCACTACTGGTTTCATAAAGAGCTTGTTATGGCAATTTGCAATAACCTGCTAGTAGGCTTGTTCTTCTCAGAATTTTATCAATGACACGTGTTGGTAAATGGCGATTTGGCTGCACTTCTATCGAGTAGTGGCATAGCCATACACAGGCCAGTGTCGTTTGTATGCATCTCTAACGGCGCATCTAAACCTATAAATAATTTGCAAACTGCCCGAATGTTGAGATAAATGAACATATGGGAGCAACCTTTCAGCAAATCACATCAACGTTGCAAAGTAGCCTTCGGCACAAATCATGGGACCGCAAACATTTTGCTCAGTCAATATTGTTCAATCCTACTGGTGATGTAGCTGATGGCCATGCAGCCCATGGGTTCTTTTAGTAACATTTTGGACTTATCAGCGCGCCGAGGATTAATTACTGCACATGGCTGTGGCCATCATGCATGCAAAATACCGAATGCTCATGCTCACAATACGTACCATTAATAATAATAATAATAATGTCATTCATTTTGGGAGTGCAAAATCATATGCATTTCTATGCGCTTGAGAGTTCATGCACGTTCTTGTGGGAATAGGTGTGTTTTTAGACTTTTCTTGGAAGCCTCGATGGATTGCGCTTAGCGGAGGCGGTCATCAAGATTGTTCCACAGCCGCGGCGCAGCTGTCCTGAAAGATCTGTCGCCAAAAGCCCTTCTCGCCCGGGGGACTGTCAAGAGTGCTGTTGAGCATGCAGAACGGAGTGCTCGAACTGGGACATGCGGGTTGAGGGGGATTGCGAGGTACTTCGGTGCACCAAGATTGTGTATGACCTTGAACACCACCAGGAGCACCTAAATAAATGAATCATATGCAATCTTGACAATACCATCAGCCTTGAACTGCATCTTTGCTTTTATAAACGCGGATGAGTGTTTGTACGGTTTGTATCACGTAAGCTTTGTCTTTTGATCTGATTATCGCGAAATCAGTATACGCCTATACTAAATGACAGCATCAAATACTTATTAGCAACTCTAACGCCGGTCAGTGAATGTCCAACACTTCCGACATGCACAAGACGTGTTCATTGTATTGGCGGACTGTTCCACGGTTAACTTACAAACCTCTTGAGGGGGATATAGGGGTGTTAATGTACACTTAGTTGCTAGCTGCATCAAGTAATTTACAATTCAGCCTCTGATTATGATATAAATATGTAATGCTCCAGTCTACTGCTTTGCGTCAACCAACATCCTTTATATGGCTAACATTCTATAAACAACAATGTCCAATAGATTTTATAAGAGCATTCAAATGGACTTACACGATGGCCAGTACCGACATGACGAACCCCAAATATGACTAAACATCAGTAGGCGCTGGATCATGTTTGGTGTTGGTAAAGAGGATATTTACTTTGCCATAGATCATGGTGGCGGAAGAGGCAGTTAAAGCTTTACACATTGCAGTCGGATGCTATGTTGCACGGCGGCGGTATAATCATCACCGATCCGGCAACTTTAATAATTTATTTAAAGGAAAGGGATTTGTGGAACGGGTATCCATGTTGGGTATCTCCTAAAAATGACATTGATGACAAAGCAAAGTTGTCTACTTGCGGCTGTCGTTTATATTTGTATTGCAAGGTCCACATCAACAACGATCATTGAATGTACATATAGTCAAGCAGCAATATTAATCGTATGGCACATTGTAGTAATATGTCAGATTTTCTCATTGACTACGTTA
This sequence comes from Urechis unicinctus, assembly GCA_034190875.2. Classification (NCBI taxonomy): domain Eukaryota; kingdom Metazoa; phylum Annelida; class Polychaeta; order Xenopneusta; family Urechidae; genus Urechis; species Urechis unicinctus. The sequence goes on along the minus strand of CM067346.1, from coordinate 52,117,873 downwards.
TCAAATCATTCTTGACAAATTCATCATGTTGTGATTTGCATGACATTTATACATTGATATTGATAAAAGATCAACTTGTATTGTGGTTTTACAGTTTGATATAGATCATATAATAACGACCACACGCTTTGGTCTCAGGTAATCACAGATACATCGACAGTCACATAGACCAAGCAAGATTTATTGAATCACCATCATGGCAACTATATAGTACTAGTAACAATGTACGAGTAGATATCCTTTTTCAGGAGAGGTTGACTATAACTCTATTTATCGACGGTATGATCTTGCACAATAACGCTGAACAAGTAGTCAGATTGTATATTGTATATTTTCGAATGTCCAATGGGTCCCGAGTGCATTTAGTTGTTTGCTGAATTCTTTTTAACAAAACATTTATAAAACCTGTTTCACCAATGCTACCGTTCACGACAGTGCCAAAGCTACCGAATATGATGAAAAGAGGAATATTATTGATACGTCCTGTGTGATTCAGAGTACTAGCAACTATCATTCGTTGCATAAGGGTAGGATTTCCATTTAGTCAGTGCTCTTGTCTCTAGAAGGGTTTCCCGCAGCCTTGACACAAACTGCTGAATAATATATCTGTAGTCTAAATGCAAACATAGCTGAAGAGAATACGTCTTGAAAATTAGTAACGTCATATTCTTACTGACGATTGTAATTATATATTTATATGATATGTCATTCGGAACGTGCATTTCAAAGTTGTGATGTGCCAGCACATCGCAGCAGGAAGAAGCTTGCATTGTGAAAGGGATAGCTCGGGGCCGCATTCAGCTTGGTTGATAAATTACCATATAAACATATCGTTTCGCTTAATTTGCTCACTCGTTTGTTTGGTTGTTTGTTTATAACAAGTTACTCTTGCTAAACACATTTGCATACAGATTTGATTGTATAAGAGAGTAGATGGCTTTCTAGTCTCTTAAGTATTTTTTACTACTTTTCCCATGTCACTAACTTGAAAACATCACAGAATGCCATCATCAACTGTCCCTTACAAGGTTTCACGGGTTCAATGCATGTAAACATTACAAAAGCCTGGAATGTGCATTCTATTCTAGATCCAAACTCTTCAAAAAGAACCAATTGGGATGAACCAAATAAGGTACTCACATCTATTTGGTGGCCTCAATCGTTAAATAATGTAGCTATTATATTGTTTTCAACAAAATAGTACCTGTTAATCTGGTCATGTCCTCAACTAAGTTTGGAGAAAAGGTATAGACAGATTTTTACGAGTTGGCATATGATCTAGTTCATTAGTTCACTTAGGAGAGCGTCGACTTGGAGAAATATCACATGAACCATGTGTTAAAAAGCCTGCTTAAAAATATGCTCTTTAGCACTTCCGATAAATGCACCTAAGATCCGTCAACACTAGGGCAAAGCAATTCGGTTGGCGCTCTGTAGGGGCAGGGAAGTGAATTACGTTTTGCATGATCTGTGAGTTTTTGTTTTAATGGTCTGTACCAAACCTAAAGTTGGCATATATAGGGGGTTAAGGTAATATTGTACACATAATATAGTGGTTATACTAGTACGATTCAAGCATAGGAAAGGCCCGAAAGGAAACATGAGCATTGTCAAATACCCGTATGAAATTTTTATTCCCAGGTGACCAGTAACTCAGGCTTTACTGTGCTTCTGTATTTGTTAGTGCATGGTGTATTTAAGAACAGTTAACCAAGTAGACACAACCTGTAGGTCAACTAACCAGTTAGTGAAGGAGTGTCGAGTGTCAAACAATGGAACTCCACACGGGTAATGCTAAAGTGTTGTTGATGTAACGAGCATGTTGACAACTTTGTGGCAAGGAAGCTATTTAAAATATATATCTGAAATACTTGAATCTAGTCATTCATGCTTTGCAGCGGTTAATGCTCCATTGTTGCGAGGTGCCTTTTTCAAATTTGAATGCTGATAATTTGGTTAAATGGCCATAAGATAACTTCAATACCAGTCTCGTCATTCTTTGGCACATAAGAATAGCTGCCATTTGAATCATTTCAGAAATATAGAGGCGTACGTTCTGATGCAAAAAAAATATGTTTAGAATAATGCTTTGCATGACGCCAAAGCATTCTGGTACAACATTCATCGCAAGATAAATAGCACACACTTAATTTATTTTTTATTCCAGCAAAGATGGCGTCCGCTAATTGGTCTGTGATCCAGATCGCATAAATATCCCGGTTGTGAGCTTTATTGTATTCTGAAACCTGTCTGGGTGGCAATAGATAACCCATCATGGATGACCCAGATTTACAGCGCCGAGGATAGGCATTCGTCATCACAAATGCATGCCTGGTTATTTCATGACTTCTTTTTGAAAGCCAACAAACAAAGTGTTAGCATATCGGCACAGGAGGAGGGAACGACAAAGATTCTCCTCTAAGCACTTGGCAGGACCATTCCCCGGAGAGTCAAAGTTGGACAATATCCCATAATGTACGAAATTATGGCATGTCAAAATATACGGTTGACCTAGCAATCAGTCTCTTTGTTTTAAGTGGCAATTTCAATTCACACCGCCAAGATGCAAAACACACTATGGCAAAGCAACTCTCTACTTTCAGACAGACTCACAAATGTGTCATAGCAGCTTGGGGCGTATGGTTTAATGGCACTGACGTCTTTATGAATAATAAGAAGAAAGACCACAAAGCCCATCGGGACGATTACATTATCCCATAGGAGCTCGCCTTTGTTGCCCATGATATGTGGGTTTGGGTGTTAAGTAAAGTTCATTTTACCATTTCGATGCCCAAACCCTTCTGTAAATGTATATGTGGATGATTTCAAACGAATGCCATAGGCGACATAAACGAACTATGGGAATCTAGCTTGCTAAAAATTGGCGTTATCAAACATAGGTAGTTGTTCACAAGCAGCACGACACAGAAGACGTTGTCTCTCGTATGTGGTAGATATGTCATGTATAGCATATGGCTGCTACTGTGATATATTCAGCCGTTGTCTAATTGTAAAATCCAGAACGAAGCAGATGCCTGGTGATAATGCATTACGCGGTGCGAAATATTGGTACTCTCAGAACCAGTTTATTGAAAACGAAGTTTGGTAATTTGTAATGATTACAGTGTCTTTGTCATTTCCCTAGCTTTCAGCTACGTCGGTCAATCACAGTCTACAGTGATGTATCATATGAACAGCTGGTAGTTGATACGATTTCTGACAGAGACATCTTGTATATTTGCCAACAAGCATGAGGATGGTCAATATTGGTGATGCTGGTTCGTAGGTGTTCTGCTACATGGTTGACACTCAAGCGAGAGTGGTAGATCAATTGGTTGGTTGATCTATTACCTACAGATGGCATGTGAGTTGGTGGAACATGCGATAAACGGACCGAATGAATGCATGTGTAACCGCGCACTGCGACATGGCTATAAGAGATGGATTATAAATTGTGGTTTTGAAAAACTTTAAATTGCCTTGCAGGCGGTCTAACGCTTGTCAGCCAACCAATCCTAGGAGGTCAGCATCGGATCGGAAATTGCCTTACACATTACAAATGAAGGCGTAGTGTTGTTGTGATGGCAAATGAAAAAGTAGATTGTTCAAAAGCTTTAAAATGGTAACGTTCGGGATTATTGTCATTTTTAGCGCAGTAAACGTACCGATCTTGCACACATATACACCAGGTAGGCTCCGAATTGGCTGAGGACATCTTACGTTACCACAGCAGTTTATAGATTAGTGTATTCTATCGATAGAATTTCAAGTGACAATGAACTCTTTCTGAACATATTGTAGCACCAGTGGGATGAATCGTAGTTTATGCTTTGCGTTTACGCACAAAACTATTTCTCTATGGATGCATCATTTTTTCCGCTACATAACAAATGTTGCATTCTGGTATGATATCATTAACAGTCATTCATAAATTGAAATAAATTTGATTTATGAGTGACGTTATTTTAACATTAGCAGGATTTCTCGTGTAAGATTGGTCTTCATAAGGGCTGGCAGCGATGACGCTTAACAATTCAAACATGGTCTCATATTATACGGGCCTGGGATAGGCCTGCGTGGTTCGGCACTCAGTTGCCCGGTTATTGTAAGCCGGGGCTGCTATGTAATTACCAGTCAACTGGTCAAAGATCAGACCGAGAACCAAGCCTATCAAGCACTTTATGGGAAAGAGCGTGTGGGGGCAGTATCATTCACAAGATTGTATGAATAACATCGTTAAGATTCGTTGTTTGTAACATGCCTTTGTAGAAAGGGGATCCGTCCTGTTCATTTTGGGCATTTCCAAGGAAATACAATGATGACAAAGCAAACTTTGCACTCATACTGAGATGGAAATGCCAAGTTCTCAACAACATAGATCATAGAAAGTACATACATATATAAGGAGAGACAGCAAAATTTATATTATTGATATTAAAGAATACATTTACTATACACTATAGCATGAAACGCACCTTGGAATAACAAACTATACCCGTATTAGACATCGGTTACACTGATGCAATCGATATGATGAGAAGTAGCAAGGTTACTGAGGGTAGGATATCCATTTTGTCAGTGCTTTTGTGGCTCGAAGGTTTCCTCTCATCTTGACTCAAACTGTTGAATGATATGTCTGCAGCTGTCTATGGTCTACATGCTTACATAGCTGAAGGGAATACGTCTTGATAATTAGAATCGTCATCTTCTTCCAGACACGATTGTAATTGAATATATATTATACGCGATTAAGAAAGATGTGCCAGTGCACGATCCGTGTCTACCAGTGTGTTACGGAACATCGCGAGAAGACGGCCGATACAGCAGCCCGTTGGACGCTTGCCTTGTGAAAGGGATAGCTCGGGGCCGCACTCAACTTGGCTGGTAAATTACCATGTTAAATAAACTTTGATTTGTTCGTTTGTTTTTCACATGCTACTCGCAATCTTAATAGTATTTTCTTGAAATATTGACACAGTTTCTGCTTAATCTACGCGCAATGTTCTGAGGCTTTGTTATGACCTTAAAAGGAGGTCATGGTCATGGGAAATAGGGTCTAATGTTTATCATCAGCAACTCTGTCAATGATATCCGAATATAGAACTGCTTATAACTGCTGAATGTAATGTTGTGGCAAGTCCAGTAAAAAGCGATGGCGAGCGTAACATTCCCTAATTACTGTCGTCAGTCACAGTCTGGAAGATATTGAATGAATAAATATTGATTCTACCTGTATCAACGGCAACTGCAGGATGGAAGGTACGCCCAGCACTCGATTAGGTACAACAGCTATTTACCTTAGCATGCAAAGCATGATCATTTAACCCTTCGTAATGCACATTTCACAATCAATGTCTGTGGAAAGGGAAGCGCTGTATGCTATGTTGCAATATATCAATTGATATGGCTGTTTCGTAGTGCTTCGTGCCGATATAATGATTACCATATGTGCATATACATATTAACACAAATAATGAATAATGGTTTTGTTCATGAGGTTGTGATAGAGCCACTACCATATGTTGTTATGCACACATATATATGAAGGTCTGGTGTTTGTCCCTAGTCCATTCTGATTTGGTGCTTTGAATAAAACATATTCACTTTCATATACGTTTGTATAAGAGAGTAGATGGCTTGCTAGTCTTATAAAATTTATCGATATGTTTTTATATAAGAAAGTTTGGATTACTTTTCCTACGTTAGTGGTTTGAAAACATCTTAGAATGGCACTATCAATTGTCCCTTACTAGGTTCAAAACCTCATCAAAGCCATTGGAAGGTTATATTTAATTCTAGATCTAAACTCCTCAAAATGAACCAACTGGGATGAACAAGATAACATACTGCATATATATCGGTTAGCCTTAATGAATAAATACTGTAGCTATCAAATTGCTTCAAAAAATATAGCCCATGTTAAATTGACCATGCCAGGACCACTTAGGGGAGCGTCGAACATGTCCCATGAAGCATGAGTTTTAAAACCTCCTGCCAAATATGATCTTTGTGTTAAGGTGGCAATTTCAATCGATGCAGCCAAGAACCATTAACACTAGGACAAAGCAATTCAGTTGGGGTTTTGCAGGGGCAGTGGATTGAAGTACGTTTTGCATGATCTATGATTTTTCTTAATGGTTAGCACCGAACATAAACTTGGCCTATATAGGGGTTGAGGGTGCGGATGTAAAATCAATATAGTTGTTATTCCATTGAGGATCAAGCATGGGAAAGGCCAGAAAGGAAACAAGAGCATTGCTAAACCCGTACAAATGTGTAAGCGTATGTGAATGACGAAGGTGTTGTTGTTCTAACGAGCATGTTGATTTCTGTGCGGAAAGAAAACCATTTTGCCTTTTTCAAATCATAATTCTGATAATAAGCAAAACGAGGACTCCAATACCGGTCTCTTCATACTAAGGAATATTAGAACAGCTGAGAATTGAATCGTTGCGAAAATATAGACGTGTAAGTTATGATGAAGAAAGCAAAGCACACCGTTAATTCAATTTATATTCAAGCTTATATGACGGTCGCTTACTGGCCTGTGATACAGGTCGCACAAATATCATAGTTTCGAGCGTTATTGTATTATGAAACTTGTTTGATGGCAATCGAGAACCCAACATGGAGTCGCCTGCAGATTTACAGTGCCGGGATAGGCATTCGTCATCAAATATGCATGCCTGGTTAATGCATGGCATCCTTTGTAAAGCAAACAAGCTCAACATTCTCCTCTAAGCAGTCTCCCGAGCGTGGACAATCTTCCATAAAGTACGAAATTATACGCCTGTTAAAAAGGCCATAAACGCCAATCATTCACTTTGTTCTAAAATGGCACTTTCAATTCACACCGTCTTAATTGCCCGTGATTTGTGGGTTTGGGTGTGAATTTTATATGTGATTGTATATGCGATTGGTTACAAACGATTGCAATACGCTATGGGAATATAATTAATTTAATATTGGCTTAATCAAATATAGGTAGATGTTTTGCCAACAGACCGACTTCCCATTAAAATATGACCTAGTATCAAGAATCAACGTTAGAGGAATATGATTGATTCTATGACACACGGTGCACAATCAACAAGTCACAGAAACGTTGCTGCCCTCATGTAGTTGATACGTCGTGTACAACTTATAGCTGCTATTGTACTATATTCATCCTTATTCCTATTGTTATAACATGAACGATGCAGGTACCCGGTGATAATGAGCAATATCAATATTGCTACTCATTGCTGCTCATATGCAATGGTGACAGAGTTCCTTTGTTATTCCCCCAGCTTTCAACAACGTCTATCACATAAGATCGCTGTCTATTGTAATGTATCATATGAATAGCTGGCTGTTTGCACAGATTTCTAGTTGCTTCTACGTTTATGCATTGCTTTCTCTTCAGAGATAAGGTACACGTGTCGGACCTCTAACCATTAACAGAAGAGTATGGTTTGCACATAGCAATAACTTTTAGAGTAGGCGGACCTACCTAACCTCACCCAATAGATCCAACCAAGACGATTCAACTCATTACTTCCATCTGATCGTAGACAATTTCAGCTAATGTAGAAATTATACTGCTGTCAAATAACCGGATCCGCTGCAAGAAGGATTAGCTAGATATTGTTACGGCGTAGTAGCAGATGAGGAACCGACTCGCGTGCATTGGAATAGTGCGGTTCATACCTCTTCTGACAGCTAATTCATGCCACATTGAGCGATATAATGCAATGGACATGCATGTGATTCGGGTACTTATTACAAATGCATTCCAACACTCTTTGCTGCTCTCATTCAAATTGAGAAGCTCCTGATATTAGTCAATTACTCCTGGTAAGGTGAGATGCCATGCAAGTATGCATAATGTCAAATAATGAATCAATGTTTTTCTTTGCGCAATATTGGACGATTGCAATATGAACGATCCACGACTGATTCGTCATCTATATTTGCCAACAAGTATGTGGACGGTCTATATTGATGTCGCTACAGCAAGAGTGACCCGGATAAGGAACAATATAGTAGGTCAATTGGTTGGTTTGAGATATTTCCCTCAGATGGTATGTGAGTTGGTGCAACATGGAAGATTGAGTTTGGTTTTGAACAGTTTTAAATTGTCTTGCAGGTGATGAAAACAAAACAAGTACCTAGCTTACCAATCCTCGGATGTCAGCAGCAGAAATGGTCTTACACATTACAAATGAAGGCATAATGTTGTTTTATGTTGTAAGCGCAGTATACGTACCACATTTGCACATATATACACCAGGTGGGCTCAGAATTGCCATGTTACATCGTACTTTACCCCAACAATTTTTATATTAGTGTGTTCTATCAATTGAATAGCAAAGGACAATGTACACTTTCTGAACATATTATTCACCAATGTGCAGAATCGTAGTATATGGACTAATAGCCCCATGGACGACTACTACATGCAATTACAAATGATGGATGTATAATTCTTCACGATACATAACAAATGTTCCATTCTGGTTCACATAACGTCACTGACAGTCAAACGTGAATTGCAATGACGTTATTTTCAACGCCTTCATTTGTTATGTGAGCGTGACTCGGTGAAAAGCGAACTCATGGGTAGTCACAGCACATACACTGTGTTTGGTCAATTCTATTACTTCTACCCTTAATATCTGATAAAGTACTTGCTCTGGAAGGCTGAAATGACGCTGACAATTCGTAACGCACATCGATGTCTGTCGGTGTTACAAGTAAAGATAAAAATGCCATTAAAAGGACACTTCCTAACTGAGGGGACGCTTCCATGTTATTCTGTCACCATATTACATGAGCCTGAGCCGATATGAAGAAAAAGCGAACTTTATTCAAAGTATCACACAGGTGTCCACGAGGTGCATCAGCGTGTATCAACTTGAAACAATTGTAACAAATTACCACTACGTTCCGTTTCAGACCTGTTGATGTCTGTGACTTCCTTCAACGTGGACGGGGTTTGCCGTGGTGCTATAACTAAGCGAGAGGGTGTCAGCATGAAGGGAATGTGGTGTTCCATAAACAAGAATGAAGTGAATACATATCGTTTAACAGCTATTGTCCATGTCAGGACTGCATAGAGTAAATTGTCACCAATTTACAATTGCCTTACTGGAACATTGTGCAATTAAACTCTCAGGCAAGCATTGTGATTGCTCATAATGTTGCAGCACTAGCTTGAATGTGTTATGGTCATCTAGTTGTGTGAGGAATTTAGCACCGAGAATACCCTATGGTGCAATAACCACATCCATCTCAGCCCATGTCCGGACGAATCGTAACTTATTGCATTAAACAACGTGTATTCTCATTCCATTATCCAGAATGTGTATTACAAGCACAGGTTCATCACTATCTGCAGCATCCGTCCACGATGATAAAATATCGTATGAAGCTCACAGGAAGGGATCAGCGGATTGGTCTCCAGCATCATTTGCCATGTGCTGTAAACGGAAAGTCAAGCAGCATCATGGGTCAGAACATGTTCATTGATATGATATTCGCGTCCGAAATTGTAATATTTCTTTTCATATTCAGAGCTTTACCTTCCTCTGTATATTTTATTTTATTCAGCTTTATTTACACAATGAGTAGTTGATCTCCATTGAGTATAGATCAGCTCACAAGCACAAGTTCTACCATTCATGATTACTAGGTCAGTGTCATTGACATGCATCGCTATTGATGCATCTTGACGCTACTAGACAGACACATAAATCATTAGCAAACTACCCGAAGGTTTAGGATGACGAATATTTGAATGCAATCGTTCAGGGAATTACCTTAATATTACTTAGCCGCATTCTGTTATGAACCACTGACATATTACATACTCACTGTAGTTTGATGCTGATGCTGATGATGCTAGTGGCGATGCTAGGCCAACGAGGCGCTTATTGGCTTGAAGGAATAATTGCAAAATTATAATGATAACGTGTGTCGTGTGCAACTGAATCAGAAGCATGGTTCGTTAATATGAAACCAAGCAGACAGCAACAACAGCACGATAACTGCAACTGCTTTGGATTCATAGTCTCAATTGAAACTAATTTTTGGCATCTAAATACCAAGTTGTTCATTCTTATTTACTCGTGCATAGCCTATTTACGCTACTTCAATTTACAACTGCACTAGCTTCGAGAACATAATTGACATATTCACTTAGATTCATTACGGGTTTGGTAGATGTTCTATTGATAGCTTATTGACCATAGCTACGGTAAAGGTACAAAATATCATGTTTAAGTACAATATATGTGGATGCTATAAAACATAGCATTAAAAGGAATATGTTAGTGAACGATTTGTTTGTATCCAGCTTAACGAACGAAACACATATACCTCGTGAATGCGACAGTTTACTTCTACATTCATATCATATAGCAAGTAACATTGAATGAATGCAATACGCAATTTGGGGATGATATAAAGGGCCATTAACTTAAATCTTGACATTAGATAACGACGAGGTTAGCATTAATATCCATGAACCGTAGATAATGTGCAGATGCTCTGTACATTCATTTGGACCATCCTTGAGTAGACTCGATTGCAGGGTTCGATACCAAATCTTTGTCAGTTCATCAGTTTTCCTTTAATCACTTTATATAATAATTACGTTTATGTAATGATATCTCAAGTTATATCGTAACGTAGAAAAATGTTTCATATCTCATAACTGCTCAATAAGTTTGCAGCATCTGTACGTGTAAAGCAATCGCCATGTTCACCACACTCTACCCAGGCTGCATATATTAACCCAGTTAATCGTGGCTATCATTTGACTTCCGGTGAGTATCACAGTGATTATATTGTTACTGCCACGAGGCATATGACAACAGACATCTAAATCACAATCTGGGGTTTATGGCTACAGACAGAGCGGGTACATTGTCTGATGCAGTTATTTCTGCTGATAGGTACTGATGCTTGTAAGGGATACATTTGTGATATTCCTTCAGCTTTCTTATAAATACAAATATGGCGATAAGATTGAATCATTTATCTTTATTTGTTTGCTTATGAGCAAATGTATATATCATGGTTGTCTAATATCTCAGGTTATATGTAATCACACGATATTAATAGTCTAAGCGTGTGATGTGCTATGTATGTGGAGTTTAAAAACCAAAAACATATTGGCACATCAGGAGTATCAGCAGCTATCTGTAGCTGATATTTCCCTTTCTACCATGTTTTCGCATCATGGTATATTTTGCAACTGTATCATTATTGTGTATATCCATAGAACGCCCGATAAAAATATGCCACATTATTTTAAAAATCTACAGCTTGGTCGAATGAACAGTCATTGATGGGTTGTTAAAATGGATCGTGATGTATCGTGAAGCTGCCATTCGTAGAATCGGTCTTGGCTTTGTTAACAAACGTTCGCTGAGGTATATAAGTAAGTTAGCTATGGAACAGCCCACCGATACACGTATTGCGCAGGTCAGCAATGCGGAATATTCACTGACATGCGTTTGAATTGCTAGGTAGTATTTGCCAGTAGCAACTAGTACCACAACATCCATCGCTTATTTCTTCCACACAACAAACCAATGCTAGTGCAAAAGGTTAATTTGCGCAAAGACCCTCTTCAACTGTTAGTACCAGTAGTACCATCAGGTATTCATTGATGAAGTGCACAAGTATATCCACAATATAGTGTTTTCATGTGCCTTTTACAATTTTCCTTGTCACATTACTGATCGTTGGTGGGTACAATTAGTCATTGAATAATGATTTCAAGATATTATTCTGCGTAAATCATGACAAAGAACGCCATTTTCCTAACCAGGAAAGCTGTAGTATATATAGAAGCCTTCCGTCCGTGATTCCCTTCATGACACCAACGAATCTATCCCCTTTATGTTATATGATCTCTTTACCAGAATAGATATATGTTTACAATTTTCCAAATGGAGAAGCAGTTATGGTTTTCACTAAGCTTCACAAAGGAAGGCCTTTCGCCACTGGTGAAACTATATGTTACAAGATGCATTGTAAACTACATTCATCAGCTGTATGTATTACCTGAGTTGCTCCCTATAACACATTTAAGGTATATGCGAAAATAACTTCTCGCCGGATTCCAATTCAACGAGCTCTTCTTATTGCGGGGTTTATTGATAGGGTCTTGTGCCGAATATACTATTCAGTTGCAATAAATGTCTTTCATTTGATCTGATTACAGATAGGCATTTGTGAGCTCGACCGTAAAATATGACTTGTGGAAATAAACATTGCGGTCAGATTTACACACTCCATCTCAAAGTCACCATATCCGTTCGCTGGTCTTGCATAGACTGAACCGGGCAACGATATCACCTACCGCAATAATGCAAAATCAAATGATACGATAACGAATGGATACAGATACAATAAATGTTGGTTTAATGCACTAACGTTGGTTTAACGCAACCAGCTTATTTATAGAACTAATGTTATATTTAACATCGTTTCCAACAAGTAAATTCGACGGAAATCTCAATTTGAACAAATGATTGAGATATGCTGTATTATTGGTGCGGACACTAAATAAATATTCGATTATATATGGTCATGTTTTACCAAACATATATGTGGTCACAGAAGGGACATATTTATAGGCGCCGTCATAATGCGGTCATGTATGATACTTCGAGCCCAAACACATTTCTTTTTGACAACGAAGGCAAGCTTGTACCTGATAATGTAATCGCCCTGAGGAGCTTTGAGGCATGGTAAATCTGCACTTAATCGAGTAAGCACTGCCTGTCTGTACCAAACGAAGGCAAGCTTGTACCTGATAATGTAATCGCCATGGGGAGCTTTGAGGCATGGTAAATCTGCACTTAATGGAGTAAGCATTGCCTGTCTGTACCAAAAGAAGGCAAGCTTGTACCTGATAATGTAATCGCCCTGGGGAGCTTTGAGGCATGGTAAATCTGCACTTAATGGAGCAAGCACTGCCTGTCTGTACCAAGCGCCCCTAGCTGATAGGCCAGCTTAGTGGGTTGTTTGACCTTCATTCGGGAAGTAAAATGCTTAGTTGTGAGATTGAGGGCAGATAATCATGAAGTCACACATTTACCAGCCAGATACTGAAAACAAAACTATTATTGCTGTGCGCTACCTACCTTTGGCCATGGGCAAGATGAATTAAGCAGTTCCCTGTGTGCTGATGTAAAGACCGTGCCAATGGTGCATTTTAATCCAGACAAATACTTGAGTTAGCCGGATATTGTTCAGTGTCCAAGGTCATGTGTAAATCATCTGCTTTATCAAGGCAAGATATGGACAATGATTTTTACGATGTCAGATTAAGATTCAACATCACAATAAAATCGTAAATTATATCAACGTTGATACTCCCCTCAAATCGTTTTTTGAGAGCACTGCTAATTAAAGATGAGCTGATTCAAAAAGAAACCCCACAGACCTTTACCATAAAATACTGAACATTATGATTATATCGCACAATTATCGTCTATGACAATCTCGGATGCTGCAAGTACACTGAATGAAACATTTAATTCAACAAAAGAGAGGAGAATGTTGTTGGCACATATCTAAGATCACCTATACCCTGGTGAATCATTAATTACTACTTACCTCCTGAGAAGCAACCCGTTGTTACCCCACCAATTATGCTTAGGTCCACTATGTGTGTGGCATCGGGAACTACACCTCGTGTTTGTTAGATAATTAAGGTCACGCGTCCAGTTTGGCTTTTGGGGGTTTTTTTGTTTTTTCTCCAGCCTAGGTTTTTCGGGCTTTTCTCCGGAACGGTTGGACATATCAACATGAAATTTTGGGGAATGATGGATCAAGTTGGGACACAACTATCAATCCAGTTTGACGCGCATGCGCAATGTTGGAGGCTTACGGGATTGATTTTCGTGGATTTTTTTCCCCATTTTCTGTAACTATCTCCTCCATTACTACTACAGTTACAAACATATGAATAACATGGTTGTAACAAGCAATTATCGTAGCATGGAATAGGGGTAAAAAATACTAGTTTTCACTTTTTGTACTTTGTATAATGACATGTTTTGTAGGGAACCTCTCGCGATTTTTGCTCCAGACTAAGTTTTTCGGGCTTTTCTCCGGATTGGTTGGACATATCAACATGAAATTTTAGGGAATGATAGATCACGTTAGGACACAACTACCGATCTAGTTTGAGGCGCATGCGCAGTGTTGGAGGCTTATGGGATTGATTTTTCATCGATTTTTCCCCCCATTTTCTGTAACTATCTTCTCCATAACTACTGCAGTTACAAGCATATGAATTATATGGTTGTAACACGCAATTATCGTAGCATGGAATAGGCGAAAAAAATACTTGTTTTCACCTATTGTATTATGTATAATGGCATGTATTTTAGAGTTCCTATCGCAATTTTTGCTACGAGTTCTCTCCTCGCTGATATCTCTGAAACAGCTGTATTTATGCACATGAAATTTTGTCAGTTATTAGAACTTGGTCTCGTGATAATGATTGTAACAGTATTTTAAGCATTCACAGTAAAAGAAAACAGTAAAAAGGACGTTTAGTTTGAATGTTTTCTACTGCAGCAGCTTAGCAGCAGGCTATCTGCAGTTCGTGTCTAAGTAGGCCAAACCTTACGTTATCGACCAGAGGCATTCATCGCATACCTTGGCTGGCTTTAAGGGGTCATGTCAAAACAGGCCAAACCTTACATAATCGACCAGCGGCATTCATCGCTTTCGCCCTGTATGACTTGGCTTAGGCTCATAGGGGTCTTATGTCAAAACATCTAATTACCAGCGGCAGCAGTGCACTTGTGACATATATCCTATAATTTCAGCTCGGTCCGTGTATATATCGTCTTTTCGTCTCAGCGACAGTGTGCACGGATGTCACCGTGCAATCAAAGCTTATATATATACAAATATGTGTATATTTATAAGATTGTAATATTTATATATATATATAATTGGTTATATAAATATATGTATATAGAGATATACGGCGTGTGATTATTATATAGCACATCATATATATATATTAATATGCCTATATATATATATATCTATATCTATATATATATATATATATATATATATAGACTGATATATCGATATATATATACATGCCTGTCTGGTCGGGAAACGTGTCTCAGTGCGCGTTCATGGAAGCAAAAAATCTCACTAAACGAGATGCTTTCTTCCTCTGGAAATGAATAACAGAGCGTTTCAAGGCACACAACAGTCAAAAGCACAAAGGAATTCCCTAAAACATGAACAAAGGACATTTTGCAGGGCATCCTCCTGACACCTGATAATGACGTGTCATTGGTACAACTTTCGTACCAACGCATTGTACCTATTCTTATCGACAAAATGTTTCATATAATGTCCACTAATACGCAACGATGACGCCGAACTATATTGCAACGAATAATATAACAATTAATGAAAGTGAAACGCAAAAGAAAATTGTATAACATGAGCTATAAAGCCATAAAATACAAACCAATCATGAAATATGTATGATCTGCCATGCATAGGTGTTAATGAGAGCGGAAATGTTACAATGTTGGATCGAGTCATTTACTCTTCCATAATGAACATCCGGGATGAATCGTTATTAATCACGATGCAAGCCGCTGTTATTCACCATGTGGACCCTAGTTGCCGAATCATTTGCGTCGTCATCCCCTGTAAACATCGCGCTCGACATTATCAATTTGAGCCTGCCATCACGGAATCTAGAAACAGCATCATAATTCTTGTTACTAGCACATTAATGATGATGGCAATTGTACTATTTGACAATAGTAACACGAATATAGAAATTACCAAAACTTGTATATGCATGACACAACAGGACAGTCTTAACTAATAGTTTGAATTGCTGTGCATGCACAAAACACCCATTACCTCATTACCATATGTTACTGTTTGGTTGCTGAATTTGTTGGGTTTTTTTCCATTATCATTCATTGTACGAGTTGTGTGGAGACTGAATAAAAGTAAAAAAACGATTGCCTTCGAGTTACTATGATATTGGACTACCAGTGCATGATACACCACTGTTCTTCAAATAGATATACAAGAGAACGCAAATGATTATGCATAGATGAATCGGGGATCATTCTGTCCCAGCTGAAATCCTAGTTTTTCTTGTTGCTATGTTTACCAGATTGACAAATGCTAAATCGCTGTCTCTGAATGTGTACCTGACACATACATATCAGACACTTCATCACAATCGATGGTAAATTCCGAGCTGTATGATCCGTTAACAAGTGTATTAACCAACCTTGTGGAGGGCATCCCCATGCAATATCCTTTTACAATGCCAGCCAGAATTCTCCCGACTGTGGAAATATTAGTACAGTCGTCAATCTGGTAGGACCCTCTTGACTCGCAATTGCAAAGCCAATATGCGTACCTCTCACTTGGCTTACGGTATTTGTCGAGTTATGTATAGAATGATGGTTGCAAGTGATCTGACTCACTGAGCACACATTAATAGCAATACACGATATATTTGGTGGCTATTTGGATTGTGTGGAATATTGGCGAGGACTAATTTGGGTATAGCTAAAAGGTTGGAATCGGAAGTTCAAGTTCAAGTAATTACCATTATGCTTCAGGTAGAGATATGCGACAGCAGACTAAGCGCTCAGACTCATTGACTAACTGAAATGATTGGCACATAATATGCACTTACTTACCAGAATGTGCCGACGATTTCAATCTGTAACAGCTGATCTCTTCTCTAATTATGATATATTTTAGCTATCAGCCCCTGGTAATTGTTGCGTGCCGTGGTATAGATTCTATAGATAAACGAAGCACCTACCGCAATAATGCTCGAATGATACGACTAATGGATACAGATACACTAACATGTTGGTTTAAGAACGCCAACCAGCTTATTTATAGAACTAATGTTATATTTAACATCGTTTCCAACAAGTGAATTCGACGGAAATCTCAATTTGAACAAATGATTGAGATATGCTGTATTATTGGTGCGGACACTAAATAAATATTCGATTATATATGGTCATGTTTTACCAAACATATATGTGGTCACAGAAGGGACATATTTATAGGCGCCGTCATAATGCGGTCATGTATGTTACTTCGAGCCCAAACACATTTCTTTTTGACAACGAAGGCAAGCTTGTACCTGATAATGTAATCGCCCTGGGGAGCTTTGAGGCATGGTAAATCTGCACTTAATGGAGCAAGCACTGCCTGTCTGTACCAAGCGCCCCTAGCTGTTAGGCCAGCTTAGTTGGTTGTTTGACCTTCATTCGGGAAGTAAAATGCTTAGTTGTGAGATTGAGGGCAGATAATCATGAAGTCACACATTTACCAGCCAGATACTGAAAACAAAACTATTATTGCTGTGCGCTACCTACCTTTGGCCATGGGCAAGATGAATTAAGCAGTTCCCTGTGTGCTGATGTAAAGACCGTGCCAATGGTGCATTTTAATCCAGACAAATACTTGAGTTAGCCGGATATTGTTCAGTGTCCAAGGTCATGTGTAAATCATCTGCTTTATCAAGGCAAGATATGGACAATGATTTTTACGATGTCAGATTAAGATTCAACATCACAATAAAATCGTAAATTATATCAACGTTGATACTCCCCTCAAATCGCTTTTTGAGAGCACTGCTAATTAAAGATGAGCTGATTCAAAAAGAAACCCCACAGACCTTTACCATAAAATACTGAACATTATGATTATATCGCACAATTATCGTCTATGACAATCTCGGATGCTGCAAGTACACTGAATGAAACATTTAATTCAACAAAAGAGAGGAGAATGTTGTTGGCACATATCTAAGATCACCTATACCCTGGTGAATCATTAGTTACTACTTACCTCCTGAGAAGCAACCCGTTGTTACCCCACCAATTATGCTTAGGTCCGCTATAGTAACATGTGTGTGGCATCGGGAACTACACCTCGTGTTTGTTAGATAATTAAGGTCACGCGTCCAGTTTGGCTTTTGGGGGTTTTTTTGTTTTTTCTCCAGCCTAGGTTTTTCGGGCTTTTCTCCGGAACGGTTGGACATATCAACATGAAATTTTGGGGAATGATGGATCAAGTTGGGACACAACTACCGATCCAGTTTGACGCGCATGCGCAATGTTGGAGGCTTATGGGATTGATTTTCGTGGATTTTTTTCCCCATTTTCTGTAACTATCTCCTCCATTACTACTACAGTTACGAACATATGAATAACATGGTTGTAACAAGCAATTATCGTAGCATGGAATAGGGGTAAAAAATACTAGTTTTCACTTTTTGTACTTTGTATAATGACATGTTTTTAGGGAACCTATCGCGATTTTTGCTCCAGCCTAAGTTTTTCGGGCTTTTCTCCGGAACGGTTAGGACATATCAACATGAAATTTTGGGGAATGATAGATCATGTTAGGACACAACTACCGATCCAGTTTGACGCGCATGCGCAGTGTTGGAGGCTTATGGGATCGATTTTTCGTCGATTTTTTCCCCCCATTTTCTGTAACTATCTTCTCCATAACTACTGCAGTTACAAGCATATGAATTATATGGTTGTAACAAGCAATTATCGTAGCATGGAATAGGTGAAAAAAATACTTGTTTTCACCTTTTGTACTCTGAATAATGACATGTATTTTAGAGTGCCTATCGCAATTTTTGCTACGAGTTCTCTCCTCGCTGATATCTCTGAAACAGCTGTATTTACGCACATGAAATTTTGTCAGTAATTAGAACTTGGTCTCGTGATAATGATTGTAACAGTATTTTAAGCATTCACAGTAAAAGAAAACAGTAAAAAGGACGTTTAGTTTGAATGTTTTCTACTGCAGCAGCTTAGCAGCAGGCTATCTGCAGTTCGTGTCTAAGTAGGCCAAACCTTACGTTATCGACCAGAGGCATTCATCGCTTACCTTGGCTGGCTTTAAGGGGTCATGTCAAAACAGGCCAAACCTTACATAATCGACCAGCGGCATTCATCGCTTTCGCCCTGTATTGACTTGGCTTAGGGGTCATGTCAAAACATCTTAGCGGCAGCAGCTTGTGACATATATCCTATAATTACCAGCTCCCCTCGGTCCGTGTATATATCGTCTTTTCGTCTCAGCGACAGTGTGCACTGGATGTCACCGTGCAATCAAAGCGGGTATATATACACAATATGTGTATATTTATAAGTTGGGCCTTTATGTTATGGTATAGATATATATATATATATATATATATATATATATAAATAGATATAGATATGTCTCAGTGCGCGTTCGTGGATATATATATATATATATAAAAAATCTCATCTATATATATATATATATATATATATATCTATATATATATATATATATGCTTTCCTCTGGATTGGTTTATAAAATGTTCACGGCGTGTGATTTTAGCACATGAAGATATGATTAAGAGCGTCTCAAGGCAACACAAACGCAAAAAATCTCGCGTAAACGAGAGCTTTCAAATGAATAACAGAGCGTTTCAAGGCACACAATAGTCAAAAGCACCAAGGAATTCCCAAAACATGAACAAAGGACATTTTGCAGGGCATCCTCCTGACACCTGATAATGACGTGTCATTGGTACTACTTTCGTACCAACGCATTGTACCTATTCTTATCGACAAAATGTTTCATATAATGTCCACTAATACGCAACGATGACGCCGAACTATATTGCAACGAATAATATAACAATTAATGAAAGTGAAACGCAAAAGAAAATTGTATAACATGAGCTATAAAGCCATAAAATACAAACCAATCATGAAATATGTATGATCTGCCATGCATAGGTGTTAATGAGAGCGGAAATGTTACAATGTTGGATCGAGTCATTTACTCTTCCATAATGAACATCCGGGATGAATCGTTATTAATCACGATGCAAGCCGCTGTTATTCACCATGTGGACCCTAGTTGCCGAATCATTTGCGTCATCCCCCTGTAACATCGCGCTCGACATTATCAATTTGAGCCTGCCATCACGGAATCTAGAAACAGCATCATAATTCTTGTTACTAGCACATTAATGATGATGGCAATTGTACTATTTGACAATAGTAACACGAATATAGAAATTACCAAAACTTGTATATGCATGACACAACAGGACAGTCTTAACTAATAGTTTGAATTGCTGTGCATGCACAAAACACCCATTACCTCATTACCATATGTTACTGTTTGGTTGCTGAATTTGTTGGGGTTTTTTCCATTATCATTCATTGTACGAGTTGTGTGGAGACTGAATAAAAGAAAAAAACGATTGCCTTCGAGTTACTATGATATTGGACTACCAGTGCATGATACACCACTGTTCTTCAAATAGATATACAAGAGAACGCAAATGATTATGCATAGATGAATCGGGGATCATTCTGTCCCAGCTGAAATCCTAGTTTTTCTTGTTGCTATGTTTACCAGATTGACAAATGCTAAATCGCTGTCTCTGAATGTGTACCTGACACATACATATCAGACACTTCATCACAATCGATGGTAAATTCCGAGCTGTATGATCCGTTAACAAGTGTATTAACCAACCTTGTGGAGGGCATCCCCATGCAATATCCTTTTACAATGCCAGCCAGAATTCTCCCGACTGTGGAAATATTAGTCCAGTCGTCAATCTGGTAGGATCCTCTTGACTCGCAATTGCAAAGCCAATATGCGTACCTCTCACTTGGCTTACGGTATTTGCCTAGTTATGTATAGAATGATGGTTGCAAGTGATCTGACTCACTGAGCACACATTAATAGCAATACACGATATATTTGGTGGCTATTTGGATTGTGTGGAATATTGGCGAGGACTTATTTGGGTATAGCTAAAAGGTTGGAATCGGAAGTTCAAGTTCAAGTAATTACCATTATGCTTCAGGTAGAGATATGCGACAGCAGACTAAGCGCTCAGACTCATTGACTAACTGAAATGATTGGCACATAATATGCACTTACTTACCAGAATGTGCCGACGATTTCAATCTGTAACAGCTGATCTCTTCTCTAATATGATATATTTTAGCTATCAGCCCCTGGTAATTGTTGCGTGCCGTGGTATAGATTCTATTAGACATTAATTCTACCCTTTTCACTGACTTGATAATGCAAATTTAGGTCATAATGACTCAACCAATCAAGTCAATCTTATATGAACTTAAACGCCAACATTTAAACCTTAATCAAAATGCTATTTGAATAAGTATCGATAGATTACATAGCAACTGAAAATACAATGATCTGACATATCAATATTATATTTCTTGTAAAGATTACGCAACGCCGTATACATTTCCATGATCTCTTTGATTGCTGCACGTGCATTTCCGAATGACCACCGCCAGTAGACCACAAAAACGTCATCATTGAATGATATAAGCGAGCCTGGTAATCAACAAGAATCCCCTTTCCACAAAACTATCCATTCTGAATAAATGGCGATTAATTGTGACAAAAATCGGACTTCCATTGTTGATGTTGGTTATCGCTACGAACGCTATTCACCCATAAAATCTCATTGTAATGAGAAGCCATATCGTGTCTGATTTCGTGATTGATACTCGTAAACGTTAATCGTAAAGTTAGCCTATTTCTGTAAAGGGAACAACTTAAATAGAATAAGCAATGACGTTGTTAACATTTGCGATGCTAACTGGGGCTGCTTCCAGCAGTTTCCTAATGTTAAACACAAAGTGTGAATTCAGATCGCACATGCGTGTATCATACTAGATGGTGATTCCCATGTTGGCATGTCCATTATGGCTGGCTAATGCCATTACCCAAATCTTGTCTAAATCTACACACTACTTTGATCCTGCTGCATATTTGTGATCGAAAACAATATTGCTGTTTAAGTTCATTTTAGGTTCTAGGTTCCTATATAACTAATTTTGATTCGCAATAGAGTAATTTTAGCGTATCAAACAATTTAAGCATGCTAATATGCAATTACTGTGAAGAATATTCCTGGCAACAAATGATGTAATAACAAGGGGACAGCAAATACTGCATGTGATCATAATTGCGAGGTTTTGAGATAAATAATCGTCAAACCAAATCATCTTGTCTCGTTAAGTGATCCATCCTGGCAATCCTACGAATTCTGTGATTCCTTCGGCTGATTCATCTGAGTATAAAACATTATAAGGTAGCATCCATCATCCCAGATTGTTCCCGGCGAATGATATTGTGCGCGTAGAACCAATGTATCAGTTATTATATCAAGCTGTTATCGAATAGAATGGACTTACGTATGACTATGCGATAATTATTTGTGTCCTGTGCGTCTAGGTAAGAAGTTATATAAACAATAAATATTATTCATGGGAACCATCGTATTAGAAGTAGGTGCATTGATGCAGATGGCCTTAGTGAATGGGTGTCATATATCATATGTTTAATATCAGCATGAAGTGGCATAATGATAGACCTCAAATATTTATAAGACTCAATATGATATATTGTTTACAGAGACTAGCCATGTTGATGATGATTGTCATGGACTAGGGTTTAATACAAATTCAACCATACAATACAACGTCAGGGCGCATATGGACCAGATGATCGATTTGCCCGAGTCACCTGTCAATATATAGACTTAGATGGCAATATTTGTAAATCTAAGTCAGCCTCCCTTAAAAAACAAGCTGCATATCAATAATATCATATTTATATGACGAATATCGGTGTGCATCGCGTCAGGATGACAAGTAAACATGCTTCAGTATCTGTCACCAGGAACATAGCAATCCTTATTAGCTAACTATCAAGCATTTGTATATGACATTAATGATTTACTGGAACGCAGCCATGTAACTACTGTCTCGCCAAGTCCTGTGCATTATATGCCCATAGAAAGCCCCCTTCAAAGACGAGTTCGACATAGTCTTCTCAACCACACACCTCCCCTTACATTTGTGGGCACAAAGGCAGGATTGTAATGTCCAACAGAAGACTCGACATTAAGAGTGTTTCTTCATTGTGAAAACGTCAATCAAATATCAGCATCGCTCAGATCGTATTAGAAGGCACAGTAGAGTAATTAATAGGTCCGTCCACCGCCCTTTTCCAGCATACCAAGCTCTTATGGCAGCTAATAAGTTATATGTCCGTATGGGGCATTGGTGTCGTCGTATTTCAACTAGGAACTACCATCGACCATATAGGTTCAGCATCCGGCTGTCGGAGGATCTCCTCACCCCACACTACCTGCTATTTGTAATATATACCCAATTACACACCATCGATCACATTATTAAAGATCATCGTTTTGGGATACATAATGACGTGTGTCATTGACCATGACCTGTTGATCGAGTATAGCTTAGCGTTGGTTTACGCTCAAACAGGACGTTATATTTGTAAGATGAAGGTAGATCTTGCTTCTCGTTTATCGTCATTTGACTTCTCGCAGTTTGGGCAGGCTGTATTGTTATACCCGATTGCTACGTGTCACGTTATGCAGTGCATCGATTTAAAGCTATGAGAACAATTACTTGGGAGCCGAATAGGTTTATTCTTTATCGATAAGAGAGGTCTTGAGTTTCCTTAACATTGTCCTGGGTGCTCATAAAAATGTGAGCTGCAAAATACCCCAATAGAGCTACCCAAATGTTAATTAATAAATAATTAACATTACAGCTCGAAATGATACGTGTGTACAATTTGTCGAATGCCTAAGTGATCAAGGTTTCCAATCGGCTTTACAAAGGACGGCTTTCTGTCATTAGCGATAGCATGTAACCCGATGCTTTGTAAAGTAAATTCATCAGCAGTATGTATTTAGTACCCTTAATACTAATTCATTAATCTGATGAATTCTAATACAAATCGGTTTTCAGATGCCTTCTATAAAGTTTATTTGATAGCTTTTCCGTGCCTAAATAGCCATCGACTCCATCACCTTTGGTGTTAGTTAATTCCCTCCACCAGCCAGGACTAGAATGTTCAATGAGCCAATAAGTTTGGTCTGTGGTCCTGAACGATTTCTAAGCTTCAAATTGACAATTACCCTCTGGTGATAGCGCAATAATGGCTCCCCACTGCTTATACCAATATACGAGGATGAAACATGTAGAGTTCTCTGAAAGATACTGGGTTTGCCCGCGAACCAGTGCCATATAGGCAAACTGCTCATTATTGTGACAAAGCTATATGCCGTCCATGAAGTAGCAGTCATTATGTTTCTGTTATGCACGCACGATAAATAACATGTTTACTAACTTAGAAATTATACATTTGCATTTACATTTTGCACGCTTAATATTACGAAAACATCAAATATTGAACAGATGGAGTCATAAGTCGTTGCGCGAGCACTTTGGTTTGTGAATGAACCCTTGAATTCGCATTATCTAATAATTGACATATATTCATTATGTGAATATCTCTTGCGATATTCACATAATGAATGTTGTTAAAATAGGAGGAGATTTGGGATCCCTGCTATGTGCGCTGTGCTCAGCGTCTGTTTTATTACATATTGAACTTTAATACACACTGCACTAAACATAATAATAAATCACGTATACAGGAAAATAATAAACAGTATGCAAAATGTAATGTAATAAACTTTGTCACCATTTATATGCCTTAATACGCATGAAACAGCGTGAGGTTCATGAGGCACGGATTCATCTGTTGATCCCTACAGCTAGGTATTATAACGACGGAACCTTATGAACCATTTACACGGAACTTAACAGTCTGAATATGCACATATGGTAGAGATCGGTTGGTACCGACATGCATTGCAAATCGTAGAATAAATACAGTCAAGCGCAATTCATCTCCAAGGATAGCGAACTTCGTTAAAAAGAATTATATCTGATGGCATATCGCGTCGAAGTTGTTGCACAGGTTATAGCGTCGAAGTGTATTCTCTGCTCCGACTTAACCACACTGCAAGTCTCAAAGCGGATTATGGAATGGCCTATATATGCCAGAGCGAATGGTGAAATAACCTGCATATGCCCACGAGAATGATGGATTAGCATAGGCAAGTCGAAGAGGTCTTAATAATCTAACATGTCGCCTGTAGATTTACTGCAATTATAATGAAAAAGCTATTTAGCGTTAACACACAAATATTGCTGAGTAAACCCAGTGTAATGGCACAGGTTATGACAGCACAATGACATCAACTACATTTGTTTGCCCATCACATCGTAGCAGGAGTAAGGGTCGCTGCTCTATACACCAAGTATGAGATGTGATACACTTCAAGATGGCCATTACGGACATCCGTTATGACTCCGGAACGTCTCTTTAAAGTGATTCAAAGCAACTATTCAAACGAGTGCTGCTATATTATGAACACGCGGTTTAATGTGCAATGCTATTTGTGAGTTGAGGATGATCTAATTCACTAAAACATTGACTATAATAGTGTGTTGATAGATTTATAATTACTGTAATGTTGTAACGTGAAGCACCACAATATCGTAATCTGAACCTCTTTTGCCTGACACGTTGACACTCTCCCCCAACTCACAGCACCACAGCAAAAGTGAGCTGATATTTGCCACAAAGCAACTCCACACCGACATGTATTCAAAATGGAGTTTTTCAATACCATGCTTTACATCTTATTGTTATTCATAACTTAGCATTTATCCCCTGAGAAGCACCCCAATGTTAGTCCACAACTTATGTCAGTCTAATATGCTTGCGGCGCGGAGACCTGCCCAATCGGCGCCTTGCACTCTGTCGTATTCCCTGAAGCTTGATATGGCGTCCATTTGCCCCGTTAAGCGCTGACGCACGGGCAAACTCTGGAAAACAAAAAAATACAATAGCCTCAATCCATATTGTGATGTTGATGTACACATTCTGAGTTGGATATTAGCTCGCTGCAGAAACATGTGGCAGTGTCTCATGGTGTCACTTGTTGGAAATATAAATTGAACGAGCATATTATGTATTGATCAGACAATTACTAGCAATTAAAACCAGATCGGCCAGATGAAAAACTAAAGGAATTTTACGACTTATCCATTGCTTATTTAAAGACATACAATAGAATGAATTATATAAGGTGGCGATTCAAATATTCAATTGATGTCAATATAATGTATGATACAAGCTTAAGTAGTGATTCAAATATTTAATTGATGTCAATACAATGTATGATCAAAGGTTTAGTGGCGATTCAATCATTTAATTGGTGTCAACATAATGTATGATAAAAGATTAAGTGGCGATTCAAATATTTAATTGGTGTCAATTAACACATTAAAGGCCCAATTGTTCTGTACGCGCCAATAATGTTGCTTGTGATTAGATAATGAAAACCCACGTTGGAATAGCTCTCACAAGATTGAGAACAATCACCACAATCATTCACCCACTCATCCAAGTGTTGCCTCAATGCGGGATTTAGAACGCTTCACTGTTTTCGAACGCCGTAGTCCGTTCCGTTTATTCAAGGTTCACTCTGACCTCGGTCACGGATCGGTATTCCAATTAAATCCACTGAAAACCAACCTTAGATGATAAAAACAATGTCAAGCTATAGATGAACGTGTTCTTCTCTAATTCATCAACGTGTTGACTTAGCTTTTCCGTTATGTACATGTTCCTTTGACAAACCAAGTAACTTAAGCTAATTTAGATATTCTGAGGCGGGATGTTAATGTGGCTGAATATTTCACAATGAAAGAGAAAACAATCAGCGAAAATGCATTGGCCAGCAATTAACAACAATCTTGAAAATGACTTCAGATAAGTGCCACTAGGGTGGAACTTCGGGTTGATTCAAATCAAAAGCGGAAAGCATAGATCGTAATGAATATGGAGGCTTTAAGGCGATGCCATTACGGTATAAATATGCAATGGGAATCTCTGATAACACGATGAAAGCTTCTTCAGATGACTATTGTGTGGCATGTATTGTGACTGTTAGGCTTACAACAATGTATTCTGGGCACACAAATGTACGTGGCAAAGTGCACGATGCCAGGCAATCACCATTGTGTTCATCATGCGCACTTGCTATACAGACCTCTAATGCAGAATCAAAATGGAGCGTGTAATAAACAGAAACGCTACATACTTTTTTGTTCTGGAACACTCCATATTTCATGATATCCGTTACCAAAGTTGAAAGTACATATTAATCAAAATGTTGTACAACTTTATATATACCAAACATACCATTTGGTGAGTTAACAAGGTTATTGATTGCTCAATTATAACAGCTTAATTCCCGATAGTAAGCTGTGCTGGCCCTAACATCAGCATCGCTCTGACCGTTATGGAACGCGCAGTAGCGCAAACAATTGCTCCTTCCACCACCCTCTCAAGCACACTGAGCCCATGTGGTTAAAGCCCAATAACTCTTTACAGTCCGGTGCATTTTTATCGTTGCGTCTAAACTGCGAACTATATTGACCTTATGCTTAGTCTAACAAACGGAATTAAGCTGGAGGAATTGATTCCTAAGTATGACAGTTAGTTGTCTCACCAACTGCCTGCGGAAGAAAACCCTATCCTACACTATGCTATTTAAATGGCAAAAAAACATGGGACTGCTAACATTTTGCATAGTCAATATTGTTCAATCCTACTGGTGATGATGCTGATGGCGATGATGATGAGTGTGGTGATAAAAAACGGTGATGATAATGATGATGATGATGATGATGATGATGATGATGATGATGATGATGATGATGATGATGATGATGATGATGATGATGATGATGATGATGACAGTTTAACAATTGAGGATAATATTCACCTAAAGAGAATGGTAATTTTATGTAAAGTTCGCTTGTTTCACAAAGAATATAATCACCATTGCTAGTCAAGGCTGTAGCATAAAAGCTTAGAGCTAGATTTTTCCATAACAAGCACATACAATTACTTCACGTAGAATTAATGATACCCGAAATGTGAGCAATTACAGCGCAGATCAAATATATGATATGAAAATCAGCTCGATGACACAGTTCGCTGTGTGGAGTCCATGGTTGAAGTGTCAATGAGGCATCTCGCTCTAGGGCAGTCATTTTAGCTTTACTTTGTATAAATTATTCCGTCCAAAATTGCTCTATTCAAATTCAGCCAGGTAAGTTGATGAGTTATAACAATTGATGTAGGCGGCATTATGTAATCACGATCCGCACCTGAACATGTTCTGATAACCTAGTGCTATATGACGTATGAGGTGTGATTGATATCGCTATAAGGCTTTGGACCGTCAGACAGACGACTAAATTATCTAGTTCATACCAGATGGTTTCATATGACTAGTTGTTATCAGGGACCCACAGTCCTTCTTTATGAAAGAGGTCATTTCCTGCTTACATTGGCTTTGCTCCGCACTTAAACGTCCTCAATTTGTGAGGCTCCATATGAGGCAAATGATAGAGCCGTATATAGGGCGACGATTAGAGGCTAACGTGCCACGTACATGGGAACTTCTCACGGCCCTGTCGACTTCAGCTTCAATGAGTCAGTACATTAAATATTGTAAAAGTTATTTTGCTTGGGCCATGTACAGACTTCAGACATAACCGTGTTGACATGAAGGCATATTTATGTATGTATTTAAACAGTACTGTTTACAGTACGGTAGATTGGAATTGCACAGACACATACACTACACTAACATTGAAGTACGAAGAAATATATCAGAAAAGATATCTGTATATAAGCAGACACAAACTTGGCATCCTGCAGGACATTTGAAAAAGCAGCAGTCATTCTCTTCCAATAGTTGAGTGTATGACAACACATTAGTGGCGTAAGATGCTGACTTTGTTCATTGCTTAGTGTTCGTGCTTTGCATACTCAATGAATGCAATATTCACCATGGTATCTACTTCATGTGTTACCCCATCACATCGCAGATGGAGTAAGGCTTTTGGTTCCATCGTTCATACGCTGCGCCATACACCAAGTGTCAAATGCGACACACTTAAGGAGGACAATTACTCACATCCGTTAAGGCTCTGGAAAATCTCTTTAAATTGATACAAAGAAACCATTCAAGCGAGTGCTGCCCCATTGTGAGCCTTTACAATGCTTTCACATGCGGTTTATTGTTCGAGCGAGTTATTTATGAGTTGTGGGCGATCTTATCTACCAAATCATGACTTTTATTGTGTAATGGTGGATTTGTATTCATTTCCATATTGTAACGTGAAAGGAATTCTAATATCATGCTTTAAATCATAACCACCGATAAAAATGATACGTAGGCTTAACAAAACACTTCATGTCACGAGAGAAGGGGAAAATGCTTTAAATACTATATTACGTACACATAAGTTGATTCGTAAATTAGCATTTTTCCCCTGAGGAGGAGCCCAATATTAACCTAGAACTTTTGCGGCTTTCCACAGTCGTACATTGCTTGTGGCACTGCGAGCAACCTCTATCTGCGCCTTGTAGTTCCCCTAGATATATTGTTAGCATATCGCTTGTTTCAATGACGCCAAGTCACTGGATCCAATTGTAATTGCGCATCTTGCGTTCAATGATCAGGTTCCCTGATATGGCGTCCATTTTCCCCGTTCAGCGCTGAATATTTCACAAAGCAAGGTTGAATATCGTCGAAAATATACTGGTCATCAATAACCACTGCATTTTTCATAGTATCCTTTGGAAGTCCATATAAATCAGAATCTGGTGCAATGCAAGACCAGGGCTACAACATTTTACAAACCATAAAGTCCAGTGCTACACCAGTATGTTTCCTGTAACGTAGACATACCATAACGTCCAGTGCTACTCCAGTATGTTTCCTGTAAAGTAGACATACCATAAAGTCCAGTGCTACACCAGTATGTTTCCTGTAAAGTAGACATACCATAGCGTCCAGTGCTACACCAGTATGTTTCCTGTAAAGTAGACATACCGTAACGTCCAGTGCTACACCAGTATGTTCCCTGTAAAGTAGACATACCATAACGTCCAGTGCTACACCAGTATGTTTCCTGTAAAGCAGACATACCATAACGTCCAGTGCTACATCAGTATGTTTCCTGTAACGTAGACATACCATAACGTCCAGTGCTACACCAGTATGTTCCCTGTAAAGTAGACATACCATAACGTCCAGTGCTACACCAGTATGTTTCCTGTAAAGCAGACATACCATAACGTCCAGTGCTACATCAGTATGTTTCCTGTAAAGTAGACATACCATAACGTCAAGTGCTACTCTAGTATGTTTCCTGTAACGTAGACATACCATAACGTCCAGTGCTACACCAGTATGTTCCCTGTAAAGTAGACATACCATAACGTCCAGAGCTACACCAGTATGTTTCCTGTAAAGCAGACATAACATAACGTCCAGTGCTACACCAGTATGTTTCCTGTAAAGCAGACATACCATAACGTCCAGTGCTGCACCAGTATGTTTCCTGTAAAGCAGATATACCATAACGTCCAGTGTTAAACCAGTATGTTTCCTGTAAAGTAGACATACCATAAAGTCCAGTGCTACACCAGTATGTTTCCTGTAAATTAGACATACCATAAAGTCCAGTGCTACATCAGTATGTTTCCTGTAAAGTAGACATACCATAAAGTCCAGTGCTACATCAGTATGTTTCCTGCAAAGCAGACATACCATAACGACCAGTGCTACATCAGTATGTTTCCTGTAAAGCAGACATACCATAACGTCCAGTCCTACATCAGTATGTTTCCTGTAACGTAGACATACCATAACGTCCAGTGCTACACCAGTATGTTTCCTGTAAAGCAGACATACCATAACGTCCAGTGCTACATCAGTATGTTTCCTGTAACGTAGACATACCATAACGTCCAGTGCTACATCAGTATGTTTCCAGTAACGTAGACATACCATAACGTCCAGTGCTACATCAGTATGTTTCCTGTAACGTAGACATACCATAGCGTCCAGTGCTACATCAGTATGTTTCCTGTAACGTAGACATACCATAACGTCCAGTGCTACATCAGTATGTTTCCTGTAAAGCAGACACACCATAACGTCCAGTGCTACATCAGTATGTTTCCTGTAACGTAGACATACCATAACGTCCAGTGCTACATCAGTATATTTCATGTAAAGTAGACATACCATAACGTCCAGTGCTACACCAGTATGTTTCCTGTAAAGTAGACATACCGTAAAGTCCAGTGCTACATCAGTATGTTTCCTGTAAAGAAGACATACCATAACGTCCAGTGCTACATCAGTATGTTTCCTGTAAAGCAGACATACCATAACGTCCAGTGCTACATCAGTATGTTTCCTGTAACGTAGACATACCATAACGTCCAGTACTACACCAGTATGTTTCCTGTAAACCAGATATACCATAACGTCCAGTGTTAAACCAGTATGTTTCCTGTAAAGTAGACATACCATAAAGTCCAGTGCTACACCTGTATGTTTCCTGTAAATTAGACATACCATAAAGTCTAGTGCTACACCAGTATGTTTCCTGTAAAGTAGACATACCATAAAGTCCAGTGCTACATCAGTATGTTTCCTGTAAAGCAGACATACCATAACGTCCAGTGCTGCATCAGTATGTTTCCTGTAACGTAGACATACCATAACGTCCAGTGCTACATCAGTATGTTTCCTGTAAAGCAGACATACCATAACGTCCAGTGCTACATCAGTATGTTTCCTGTAAAGCAGACATACCATAACGTCCAGTGCTACATCAGTATGTTTCCTGTAACGTAGACATACCATAACGTCCAGTGCTACATCAGTATATTTCATGTAACGTAGACATACCATAACGTCCAGTGCTACACCAGTATGTTCCCTGTAAAGTAGACATACCATAACGTCCAGTGCTACACCAGTATGTTTCCTGTAAAGCAGACATAACATAACGTCCAGTGCTACACCAGTATGTTTCCTGTAAAGCAGACATACCATAACGTCCAGTGCTACATCAGTATGTTTCCTGTAAAGCAGATATAACATAACGTCCAGTGTTTGTAAAGTAGACATAACATAAAGTCCAGTGCTACACCAGTATGTTTCCTGTAAATAAGACATACCATAAAATCTAGTGCTACATCAGTATGTTTCCTGTAAAGTAGACATACATGCTACATCATGTCCAGTGCTACATCAGTAATGTAAAGTAGACATACCCATAAACGTCCAGTGCTACATCAGTATGTTTCCTGTAAAGCAGACATACCATAACGTCCAGTGCTACATCAGTATGTTTCCCTGTAAAGCAGACATACCATAACGTCCAGTGCTACATCAGTATGTTTCCTGTAAAGTAGACATACCATAACGTCCAGTGCTACATCAGTATGTTTCCTGTAACGTAGACATACCATAACGTCCAGTGCTACATCAGTATGTTTCCTGCAAAGCAGACATACCATAACGTCCAGTGCTACATCAGTATGTTTCCTGTAAAGCAGACATACCATAACGTCCAGTGCTACATCAGTATGTTTCCTGTAACGTAGACATACCATAACGTCCAGTGCTACATCAGTATGTTTCTGTAAAGCAGACACATACAACGTCCAGTGCTACATCAGTATGTTTCCTGTAAAGTAGACATACCATACCCATGCTACATCAGTCCAAAGTGTCCAGTGCTACATCAGTATGTTTCCTGTAACGTAGACATACCATAACGTCCAGTGCTACATCAGTATGTTTCCTGTAACGTAGACATACCATAACGTCCAGTGCTACATCAGTATGTTTCCTGTAACGTAGACATACCATAACGTCCAGTGCTACATCAGTATGTTTCCTGTAAAGTAGACATACCATAACGTCCAGTGCTACATCAGTATGTTTCCTGTAACGTAGACATACCATAACGTCCAGTGCTACAGTGTAACGTAGACATACCATAACTTCCAGTGCTACATCAGTATGTTTCCTGTAACGTAGACATACCATAACGTCCAGTGCTACATCAGTATGTTTCCTGTAACGTAGACATACCATAACGTCCAGTGCTACATCAGTATGTTTTCTGTAAAGCAGACACACCATAACGTCCAGTGCTACATCAGTATGTTTCCTGTAACGTAGACATACCATAACGTCCAGTGCTACATCAGTATATTTCATGTAACGTAGACATACCATAACGTCCAGTACTACACCAGTATGTTTCCTGTAAAGCAGATATACCATAACGTCCAGTGTTAAACCAGTATGTTTCCTGTAAAGTAGACATACCATAAAGTCCAGTGCTACACCTGTATGTTTCCTGTAAATTAGACATACCATAAAGTCTAGTGCTACACCAGTATGTTTCCTGTAAAGTAGACATGCCATAGCGTCCAGTGCTACATCAGTATGTTTCCTGTAAAGCAGACATACCATAACGTCCAGTGCTGCATCAGTATGTTTCCTGTAACGTAGACATACCATTACGTCCAGTGCTACA
This sequence comes from Urechis unicinctus, assembly GCA_034190875.2. Taxonomy (NCBI): domain Eukaryota; kingdom Metazoa; phylum Annelida; class Polychaeta; order Xenopneusta; family Urechidae; genus Urechis; species Urechis unicinctus. The sequence goes on along the minus strand of CM067346.1, from coordinate 52,084,457 downwards.
TCAGTATGTTTCCTGTAAAGCAGACATACCATAACGTCCAGTGCTACATCAGTATGTTTCCTGTAAAGCAGACATACCATAACGTCCAGTGCTACATAAGTATGTTTCCTGTAACGTAGACATACCATAACGTCCAGTGCTACATCAGTATATTTCATGTAAAGTAGACATACCATAACGTCCAGTGCTACACCAGTATGTTTCCTGTAAAGTAGACATACCATAAAGTCCAGTGCTACATCAGTATGTTTCCTGTAAAGCAGACATACCATAACGTCCAGTGCTACATCAGTATGTTTCCTGTAAAGCAGACATACCATAACGTCCAGTGCTACATCAGTATGTTTCCTGTAACGTAGACATACCATAACGTCCAGTACTACACCAGTGTGTTTCCTGTAAAGTAGACATACCATAAAGTCCAGTGCTACATCAGTATGTTTCCTGTAAAGCAGACACACCATAACGTCCAGTGCTACATCAGTATGTTTCCTGTAAAGCAGACATACCATAACGTCCAGTGCTACACCAGTATGTTTCATGTAAAGTAGACATACCATAAAGTCCAGTGCTACATCAGTATGTTTCCTGTAAAGCAGACATACCATAACGTCCAGTGCTACACCAGTATGTTCCCTGTAAAGTAGACATACCATAACGTCCAGTGCTACTCCAGTATGTTTCATGTAAAGTAGACATACCATAACGTCCAGTGCTACACCAGTTACACTGGACGTTATGGCTTGTCTGCTTGTTTGTCTCCAATGTCCGATGTTGGTGTCGACATCAATTGGGTAAAGCATTAAGTGTTAACTTAATATGCCACTAAATTCCGCGCTACAAAAGTAGGTGCCTTGTAAAGTAAACATGCTATTAAGTCCAGCGCTACTCCAATTTGTGTCGTGTAAACTAAAACATACCATTAAGTCCAGTGAACGGCCCGGGGTGTCATCGAATGCAGTTCATCCGGGGAAACTTGTAGTTTTTGATTTCCACGTGAACATCAATATAGATACATGTCAATATTAATGCTTTGTCCAATTGATGTCGACACCAACATCGGACATTTAGAGTTAAAGTAATTACTAATGTGGAATGGCACAACATAAATGTTAATAAAGCCAGGCCCCGTGCTTAATACTAAACTACATCAATAGAGTACCACTGTCATTTTGATACACACTGCATACATCACTGTCATGTTAATACACACTGCATACATCACTGTCATGTTAATACACACTGCATACATCACTGTCATGTTAATACACACTGCATACATCACTGTCATGTTAATACACACTGCATACATCACTGTCATGTTAATACACACTGCATACATCACTGTCATGTTAATACACACTGCATACATCACTGTCATGTTAATACACACTGCATACATCACTGTCATGTTAATACACACTGCATACATCACTGTCATGTTAATACACACTGCATACATCACTGTCATGTTAATACACACGGCATACATCACTGGTAATGGAAACATATTTGCAATCCACAGCAATCATGCTTTCAACGATCCCACGATCCAAACAAATCTAATTAAACAGATCAATGGCAACATTTAGGCCCATTTACTCTTACTTTTCCACATGTATTCACGTGACAGTCATGCATGGTGCCAAATTGTGAATAGGTTGCAGTTTAACTACATAATCATTGTATATGAACTAGTCTCTTGGTGTGCCATTGGTTAGTGACTGCAGCCGTATGTTTGTATATGGACCAAGTAAGTGCTTTTGAAGCATAACCTAATGAAGTTGAAGGCTGAGAGTGGGCAGCGTAGTATGTTCTCGCGTTCATACAGGATTGATTAGGCCACAACTGACATATGCTACAAGCTGAAAACACCCACTGGGGTCAATTTATATATCCGCGGCACTTCTCGACAACAATTTATCCGTTTAAAACCTCGCTGGAATTTCACTGACCCATTTTCAGCTCATGGTTTAACGCATGTAGTGTATATTATCCGTCCTTCCGTGTGATAATGCCATCCCACTCGCCCCGAGCTACGATGCGCCTCAGTTGAGCCGCTCTTGCACTATGTGAGCTCATATGCGCATGACTCTCACTAGAACAGGATGTCCCAAATTATCTGACAACTATGGGATGTGTCTATGATTGACTGTCACTTAACAGCTGCCATGATGACATGTACTGCACTTATGTACTGCACTGATGTACTGCACTGATATACTGCACTGATGTACTGCACTGATGTACTGCACTGATGTACTGCACTGATGTACTACACTAATGTACTACACTGATGTACTGTTGATGTGCTACATTGATGTACTGTACTGATGATGTACTGCACTGATGTACTGCATTGATGTACTGCACCGATGTACTGCACTGATGTACTGCACTGATTTACTACACTGATGTACTGCACTGATGTACTACATCGATGTACTACACTTATGCACTACACTGACGTACTACATTGATGTACTGCATTGATGTACTGCACTGATGTACTGCACTGATGTACTGCATTGATGTACTGCACTGATGTACTGCACTGATGTACTGCACTGATGTACTGCATTGATGTACTGCATTGATGTACTGCATTGATGTACTGCACTGATGTACTGCACTGATGTACCGCATTGATGAACTCCACTGATGTACTGCACTGATCTTCTGCACTCTTATACTTGTTTTTCTCATTTGTGCGCACTCCCTCGTTATAGATTTCGTTGCTGCTCAGGTTGCTGGGGTGGGGACTAGCCAGAGAAATAACAGGAGTAGAGTTGCTTATTGGTTTTATTTAAGTTTCCACAATGAAGCTTGCCTGGAATCTCGGTCTGAATCTCGTCTCTAACTAGAAGAATCTCTCTTAAATCATATGCGCGGGCTGGTTATATCGTGCTCCGGGAGTTCGATTCCCCAGAGGACTTTGACCAACCCACGCTATTGGACCACGGCCTCTGACCTAATGAGTCCGCATGGGGAAGTGGACTCTTTGGCTATTAACCAGTGGGATGAGCGCAGGCCATATCGTGCTGATAATTAATGGGGGAGGCAGGGGGAACTTTAGCTAGAATAGTATTATAACACACTGATGTACTGCACTGATGTACTGCACTGATACACTACACTGCGCTCCATGATACCCACCTGATATGGTTATACAGTTCTTTGATGTGCGAGCGTTCTACAATTACAACGACTGAACATGGCTTCTTGTTGTATGGCAATTTGCAATAGCCAGCTCAATAGGTTGTTCTTCTCAATATAATTTAAACAATGTAAAACTTGACAAATGGCAATTGGGCGATAGGAACATAGAAAGCAGCCACAAGTTCTACCATACGCCATAATCAGGTCAGAGACATTGATATGCATCGCTTTCGACGCAACACTAGCATAGTCCATAGCCTACAAATAATAAGAAAACGGCCCGACGGTTTAGATCGATGAATCACATTAAGATTGCCAAGCAGCGATCGCAAAAAAAAATGGAACCACCAACATTTTACATAGTCAATATACTTTGATGCTGCGGGCGATGATGCTGATGATGCAGATGATTATGATGATTATGATGATGATGATGATGATGATGATGATGATGATGATGATGATGATGATGATGATGATGATGATGATGATGAAACATCACCATAATGCCCTGTCCACTTGCACCCACAGTGACCATTGTTCCGATTTTGAATTTATATGCAAACATATCATTCGCCCATACCTAGAAGTAATTAAACACAACGCTGGATAAAAATATAACATGAAAATCAGGACGATTATAAACATTACTATATGAAGTCCATGCGCCAGGGCAGTTATTTAAGTGTTTTTTCATCATCATACTATCCCATCCTTAATGTCTCGATACAAAGGAGAAGAAGGTGAGGCCGAATAAAGCGATAAAAGTTCAACTTGGTCATCTACATTGCATGATTGACATCGGTTAAACGTTCTGGACCATCAGATAGACGTACAAAATATCAAGTCGATCCGACATCCATTGGCCTTCTGTATGGTAGCCCTGATTTCCTGCTCACAGAGGCTTTGATACGCGTCTTCAATTTGCATGGGACATCTCTCATGCAAGCAGACCTGTCGACTACAGCTTCAGTGAGACAAATACCAGTCATAAATCATTTTGACTGCACCGTGTATTGTCCAGTTTCTTGTGCCTTGTAATGACCCCAGATGGAGTCAAGATACCATGAATGCATGTGTATGCATGTGTTAATGCAGCAATGTTTCCATTTTTATTGAATGGAGTTGCACAGACACACAACACCTACAATGATTATCAATGTGCGAAAGGAAATAACGCAAAAGTGATTGTACATTAGGAACTTACGGTGGGTCATTTATTTGGTATTGATGTAAATATATAATGTCTCAGTGCGTATATAACCATGTGAAGCAAACACTAAATTGACATATTATAGTATCTGTGAACAACATACTGTCTTCACTGGTTGAGTGTCTTATAGCACATGGTATAATGCTCATTTCCTAATATATTCTCAACATGGTTCCTTATAACATGTTTTTGTAATTGTCACCAAGGTACCGCTATTCGTCCGCTGGAAGGTGATCTCCATTCTTGCATCCGTAGTTGTGAAAGTCAAATTACGTTCATTTCTCTGTGACATTGCCAATAATCGCCAGCACTTTTCCATTCGATTGTTCACCAATTGTTGAGGTAGTTATTCTATTTAGAATAAAGAAGGATACCATGAGTATAAACATAAGGTCAATACACAAGATCATACCAAGGAATAACGTACATAAGTTAATTATATTCAATATATAATATGACATGCACTATGATATGAGTCTCCAGTTGCATGCCATAATATTTAAGAACAAAGGGCTGATGAGACACGCAACCATCGTACTTACAGTTAGATATTACTGCGTTGGTATCGTAGGTACCTGTTACAAGGCAATCAGCAGTCTGAGTATGTGCATATGGACAGGAATGGATGATACCGATAGGCATTGCAAATGGTGGAATAAATACTGTCAAGAGCAATTTATCTCCAAGGAAAGTCCTATTTTTTTGTTGCCATACCATATCACATCGCAGCCATAGCATTGGTTATTGCATCGAAGTGTATTTTCTGCTCAGACAAAAACATTAAGCCTCAATGCTGATTATATAATAGCCTATATTAACCACAGCGAATAATGAAATAACCTATACATGTCATGTTGGTACTCTCTTTGACTCGCTTATTCATAGCACCACAGCAAACCATTTAATTTGAGCTTCGACGTCAGCCAAAAAGGAACTCCACCCGGAATGGAATTCTTAATGGTTTTTTATAATGTCAAATGTTAAAGCATTACAATACATACAAAAACATGTAGGCTTAACTAGAAAAAAAATGAGAATGTAAAAGTGCTAGGTTACCTACACTTAGGATAACTCATTAATAAACATTTACCCCTCAGAACAAACTGATTGTTATTCTACTAATACTTATAGCCACAGTGGCAATATGTCTGTGTCCCTGACGGCTGCTTTATACGCGTTGTGCACTCTGATAGATAACTCAATCTTATGGTGGCTGCACTGTCTGTATTGACTCAACAACTTCTTTGTATTGGACAATCAGAGCCACTCAGAGTCCAGTGTGCATGGAATAATCCCAAGTTCAGCCTTCTTTTATCAATTGAATTGGTTGTTTTAATCGCATTGCATAATGCCCTGAAGCCTGATTTGGCGTCAAGGTTGCCCGATCAGCGCTAAAGGTAGCATGGCTGGGGTCAACTCAGGACACCTAAAGAGGTTATATGAATTGAATGGCTTCTGATGTTTAATTGTTTATATAAAGCCATACAATATTAGGTTAATTGATGACAATTAACGCGTGATAGACCAAACAGTTCTATACTTATAGCCCAAAAGACCAACGTCAGGTTCTATTTATCACCTTGTCGGTCCAACAGTAAAACCAAAATAATATTGTCGATGCATTCGATCAATCCAAAACTCACCACTTTTTTCACGAAATATGCATGTTCTGACGAGTTTCAGGCGATCAGTGTCGAAAGTTATTATTTAGTTCGGTTCGAGATAATGCTTCATATTCCTATCGTCTGCGGAAACTATATTTTCGATTACTTTCCAAGTTTACCGGTGATATTTTCTTCCGAAATACAAGCGTGGAGGACGATATCCCAGACAGCCCCAGAAACTTCCGATGTAAATAAGGCGGTGAGAACATAGGCAAAAACTATAGCTGATAATTCCTGTTGCCTTTTCCCCAAGTTTTCGTTGTTTTATTCGTGATTCGGTGTGATATCTGTGCGACAGTGAATGTTAGTGGCCTTTTCTACATGTTAGACAAGGTCATTTTAGCTTTTAGCTTCGTGCCACAAAAAGTCCCTGTGAACCCGCGTCTTGTGAGCTGTTTCGCCTATGTTCCAATTGGTGAATGCTCCCGCTGGTAAGTTTCCGCCGCCTCGCCGACATGTTGCCAAGTCGGGCTCAGATATTACCGTTTGGTGTGTTTAAGGCCAAAATAATTATTCACAGGATACTGTTGTTGCTGAAATTCAGCTTCTGGTCCAATAAATGTTTGGTGAGTTTATTTTATTAGTTAAAACTAGGTAAAACAGCAGAACGCCGATGATTCCGTTGAATTACACAGGCTAGATCGCGTTGCGCGTCAGAACTAAGAGGGAGTGCATGCAGCACTACCCGTATTTAGTTCGAAAGAGCTATATACTTACCAATAATATTGTTTGCCCGTTCATAATGAAATCCCACGCTGTGATACCTCTCAGGATATTGGGTACAATCACCGCAATCCCCAACCCCCTCTCATCTAATTCTTGCCTGAATTCTTAATGTAAAATATTTTTCTCGGAGCTGCTGCGCGTTCTATTTATACAAGGTTCACTAAGTCCTGGTTACTGCCTGGTATTTCAGTGACATCCACAGACAACCTGAGATGATAAACGCCAAGTAAAGCTATGGACAAACGCGATACTCATCAACATATTACCTTTTCCGTTATGCACACTTTCCATTTACTTACCAAGTAGCCCAACATGATTGAGATAATCCGAGGCGAGATTTCAATGCGTCTGATTATTACACATATAAAAAGCTGAACAATCAGCAACAATTCATTGGCCAACAATTTACAAATTACTTGAGTCAGACTTCTGATAAGCGTCATTTGGATGAAACTTATTCCCTAGTTGATTCGAATAAAATGCATAGATCGTAATGAAAATAGAGGCTTTTTAATGCGATGCTATTATGATGTACATATACAAAGAGAATCTCGCATAAGACGATGAAAGCAGATTCAGATGACTATCAAGCGGCTTGTATTGTGACTGTTAGTTTTATAATTACGTACTCTTGGCAAGCGATTATGCGAGGTAACGTACACGATGACAGACAATCACAATACACCCGCTTTGTGTTCATCGTACCCACTTGCTATGTAGACTCCTGATGCAGTATCAATATGGACCATGTTATAAACACAAACGCTACACACTCTTACTAAAGTGCTACAAAACACTTCATATTTGATAGTATTTGATAGTATCCGTAAATATCCGACATTAAAATTAGCAGTAATTACTAATGGCGAATGGTTTGATATAAATTATGTAAATAAACCCAGGCCCCGTGCTTAATACTACACAACACCAACGGAGTTCTACTATCATGAGAACACACACTGTATTGACATCAAACAAAATTGCACATGATGGTTGAGAGTGCAATGCTGCGACGAAATCGCGTCCAGATCGTGATTCCTAACACATTGAGATCAGTACATATTGTATTGCTGTAAGAGTACCTCACTCTACAAGAGCAATTATATCATAACAACTGACCCCTCAAAGTCGGTGAAGGAACCAGCTCTGCCACCACGATGACTTAACATGTGAGCGCACGTTGTCAGGTTCATTTCCTGATTGCGATGATACATAGTTTCTTTCATGTAGAGAAACCAACGAACATAAATCATCACCAACTTGCCTCCTAATTGCCGACTGTCGGTAACCAGGTCACAATTATGCAGGTTGCCTACGCAGGAAAAGACTGCAGTCGCATGCTCACTCTATGAGCTCGAACGCCGGCTACAGGAAATGGTAGATGCGCTCGATTGGCCTCCCCCGGCGCACGCCGAATGTCCACAGGTCACGTGGGCGGCGCGTGCCGAACGCCGTGAACGACGTGCGTTTATTTGTGAGATGTTTGGCGAATGTTCAGTGCCATCTAGCGGCCATTATTAAAATGATCCCTTTTGATTTTTTTACGTGCACGCTTTATTTCTAATGCTCAGCTATCCATGAAATGTGTATATTATCATACAATGAACCCATATAGTATTCTCACCTTGTTTATCTCTGCTTATTAGTTTATTCCTAAATAATTGACACTGAATGTCGTTGTCTGCTGAGTCGCAATCCACGGTGTATGCCGGTAGGCTAGACACGCATCTACGCTCTAAATCTGCGCATTCGAAATGACCAATCGAGCGCTCCTACTAAGTTTGACCACATGTGTATAATAACTTGTCTCTAGACTTAGCACACCCCTCCCACGGAATGACATATTATCGTTTACTGACTGGGGCCGTGTGAAGGATGACCAGATGAAGTTAACAGTGGACAGCGTTGTACGTTCTCTCGTTACGTACGATGGCAAACGTCCTAACTGGCATATGCTATTCGCTGATAACCCCCACTGAGCTTGATTATTTCATCGGCTGCATTTCTTTTGATATCTAGGCCATGCAATGACGAAACGTCACCGGCCCATTTGAGCTCGTCGTTCAGTTTCTGCAAGGCGTGCATTTTATCTCTCACTAGAGCAGGATGTTTCCGAAGTATCTGACAACTATGGGATGTGTCGACGATTGACTGTCACTTAACTGCCGCCATGATGACATTCCAATGAATGCTGTTTCTCTTCGACATTATTGTCTATTTGTCAAGCTGCTGTACTGCACTGCGCTAGAAAATGCCCCAACAACACCCAAACACAATGATCCGTGCAAGCATTTAGGGGAGAAAAGCCATTTATTGTGACAGATTAAATACCACACAAGCAGACTCGGATTGTATAACACTTCTTTGTTGAACAATCACATGACCCCAATAGAATGAGGACGGTCCCCCAGCGCACCATTACATGCCAAACATATAAGAACCAAACAAAACGATACGCAATATTTTGATATTTTCCTCGTCAACAGCCATTTGTCGCGGTTGACGTGGTACATGTCACAATGCGCTTGTCATGCCATATGTCCCTTTATATGCAAGATGTCTCCTTCTTTGGGAAATAAATAATCAGCAGAAATGTCCAAGGCACACCTGAATCAGCGATATACACGATTTCCTAAAGCATAACCAATTCCAAAATGCAATACATCATTGTGGCAAATGCAAACAAACAGATCTTGCAATTTTCATTCCAACAAGCTTTCACTATGACGAACAAATGAGCTATTGACAGAATGCCACACCAGTAATGTCCACTTGTACAATAGGATGACGCTGATATATATCACATCCATTCAATGGCTTGACAATTAATGAAAGTGTAATACAAAAGACAAATTGCAGGATAAGAAGAGGTAACGATTGTGCACTTAAGGACACATGAAATACAAATCCGTCGTCCTGTAGGAATGTCTGTCAAGCCACGACGTCACATGATAGAGATGTTACAATGTTAGAGCAAGTTGGTTATTCTTCTATGATAATCAGCCATGATGAAGCCTTAATTAACGTGAATCCCCTGAGAATCAAGCCAATGTTATTCAGCAGGACCAGCTCAAGTCATCATTAGCATTGATGACGCGCATTGAGGACCGCCTCATCCACGTCCTCGCCCCCGAAACTTCCCGCTAGACGACCATGTATCTAAGTGGTGGGCGTGGCGGGAGTTCCAATCGCGCTGAAACACTTCCTCTAACTGTTGCTGGACTGTCTCATTCGCGTTCTGTGATTGGACAGCCTCTGTTTGATTGACAATTAAAGCCACACCTCCTGTGCTTATGAAGTAATCGCCTGACCAATTCGACGTACCTGAAACCCAAAACAGCATAATATTATAGTTGACCTTAATAATGACTACACTTGCAGTCTCGTCACAGTGAAAAGGAATCAAACCTCAAAACAAGTGTATACTTCAAGGTAATTATCCGGCGATTGCAACCTAACCAGAGGAAAATCAACAAAGCAGATGTGAAAGTGACTTACCCACATAGGCTACTTGGTCTGTCACCATGTACTTGTTATGGTTAACGCGAGCAAACGGGATGCGACTCTGGGCTTCTGTATACGTGGGGACTACAAATAATTTCTGCAACACAGGTATATGGTCACTTCAAAGGCATCAATAGAAATTCATTGCACCAGCTGCATCCGCTCAATAAGTACCGATCTCATATGATATGGTCACTATAGGGTGATGATTGGCACACTGACCACTTGTACATTAGCCGTATTGTTCATGGCCCCGTTAATGGCGGCTAGAGAACGGAGATAGCGGATCATATCGGGGTCCGAGTGCTTCCAATGGCTGGCCAATAAGTGTACTTCAATGTGTCTGTCTAAGGCAGCTGTTCTCAGTGCGTCATCTATCACGGGCCAAAATCTGCAGAACCAAACCGGCCGGTGGTAAGTACCAAAGTAGAATAACATAGGGGTATTTGAACCATGTAGGGCAAGCAACTTAATGGCCCAGTTATTCTTCAATGTTTTGCTCCTATTTAGCCCTCTCCTAGGGAGGACATGAATGCAACACCAGGTTAGGATGCTATTCGGTGATGTCGTACGACCAGTGGAATAGCCTGCTAAGACATAGTTATCACTGAAGTCATTATTGATAGAAAACCATCCGACAATTACGTGGACTATTTCAATAAGAACATCTCGGAAGTATTTCAGTGATTGATAACATCAGTAAGAAGGATTGATATAATCAAACAATGTGGCAAGCACAATAAGGGCATTTCACTGACGTCACTGTAGTGATGCATCACCTCATGGGATTAGTATACATTGTGGTGGGGAAATAGTCCATCACTGCGATATGCACATATTTCTGAGCTTTCTGTATCACATCCAATATGGCGTCGATATCGCCCGTCCTATGAGGGGGGCAGAATGGTGATGGAGAACTCTGCACACAGGTATTTACAATAACTTCAACCCACATAGGTATATTCACGGAAACGATGGAACCTACCAATGATGACACAGTGTTTATCTAAGCTGTTACAAACATGGCTATGTCATATGATGCTACTCACGGAGAAATAAACTTGAGCAAGCGTGTCGTTGAGCATGAGTGAGAGTGGCGACTTGGCAGTGATATCTGTATGATAGGCAGATGGCCAGTAGGCTGGGATGTTGGCGCCAGGCTGGGCCAAATACCAGTAAACCTCAAATAACTTTTGAGCGTCGGATGCCATACAAGGGCAATTATACAAGGCCAGTCCTAGCTCCTTAACCTTAGAACACACAACATGGCTGCATTCAACAGACGGGCGGCACTAAAAGCGCCCATTCCACGTGCATCTAGGAGGCAACCATTGCCACATAACAACATTGTATTGCAGTAAACGATGACGCGATCAAATATTTCCCCGTTCTTTCTTTCGAGCAAAGAACAACATTCTGACAATACAGAAATGAACACATTTCATCCGTGGTGCTAAAAGTCGATGGCGAACTGGTCCCACGAGCAAATATCTTGTACTGACCACTCTGCGCATGACAGGCTACATACCTTACCCGAGTCAGAGAGTCCGTGTTGGCGCTGCCCAGCTAACTTGTTTCAGAAAGTGCCTGCCAAGGTTGGAGCTGCCCAGCTTACCTGCGTCAGAGCGCGCCAGTCCACGTTTGCACTGCCTAGCTTACCTGCGTCAGAGCGCGCCAGTCCATGTTGGCGCTGCCCAGCTTACCTGCGTCAGAGCGCGCCAGTCCATGTTGGCACTGCCCAGCTTACCTGCGTCAGAGCGCCAGCCAGTCCCCACTTACCTGCGTTGCGCACTGCCGAGCCCAGCTTACCTGCGTCAGAGCGCGCCAGTCCATGTTGGCGATGCCCAGCTTACCTGCGTCAGAGCGCGCCAGTCCATGTTGGCACTGCCTAGCTTACCTGCGTCAGAGCGCGCCAGTCCATGTTGGCGCTGCCCAGCTTACCTGCGTCAGAGCGCGCCAGTCCATGTTGGCACTGCCCAGGTATACATGCGTACGGTCCACAATCCACATCTTAGTATGTAGAATTCCAGAGCCATTGAAGAAGCGCGACACGCTCAGGTTTCTCACCATAGCTGCCCCTGAAACACACAATGCACACACCCCTCAATAGGCAAATACTCTTAACAATATCTCTACGAATTTCTAAGCTGTAAAAGTGGTTACGACTGGTTTACGCTTTTTGCTGGAATACCCATTCATTTGGGTGTGCCACTATCGTCCACGTTTTCAATCATAGTTGGTTTGAGTTTGGCTTCCTTGTGACGATTGAGTTCTAGTCAATGTTGTCTCGGCTTCATGTGCAACAAATTGTTTGTGGGTGGGGTGTGGGGTGGGTTAAGTGTTAGAGTGGTATGGGACCGACGTTAAACTGGTAAAGACATATGTCGTACGGCGACACGCGTAGACCTCATGGGGGGGGGGATGCATTAATCAGGACAGGAAACGCGTTGTCGGCGTTGTTGCTGACGCCTTATTAAAAAGTATAGGCCTGTGTAGTCTCCTATTCATTTTCAGGCACCCGAAACCTTTTGCGACCGCCATCCCATTGATCATAAGTAACTTATTCCTCCACAGGCTCATTGCCCTGTCATGTGAGATGCCGCCCTTTGATCTCGCATCCTGGAACACGCGTGTTCCATACCAGACATGGTAATATTATTTCCTACTAATTAAGCGAGACTTACTCAAGGTTTTTGATTTGTAATAATCAGGTCTTACTGACAAAAATAAGGAAGCTGCAATTGCCGCTTCATTACTGGGGATATTTGACAAGCAACACAGAAATAATATTGATATCGTTCAGACTTGCATCGCACCCTGCTTGAAGAGAATGCTTGGATACTGAGTACCAGAATGTCAGAGAATGCTGGGATATTTTGTACCAGAATGTCAGAAAATACTGGGATACTGTGTACCAGAATGTCAGAGAATGCTGGGATACTGTGTACCAGAACGTCAGAGAATGCTGGAATATTGTGTACCGGAATGTCAGAGAATGCTGGGATACTGTGTACCAGAATGTCAAAGAATGCTGGGATATTGTGTACCGGAATGTCAGAGAATGCTGGGATATTGTGTACCGGAATGTCAGAGAATGCTGGGATACTGTGTACCAGAACGTCAGAGAATGCTGAAATACTGTGTACCAGTATGTCAGAGAATGCTGGAATATTGTGTACCGGAATGTCAGAGAATGCTGGGATATTGTGTACCAGAATGTCAGAGAATGCTGGGGTATTTTGTACCAGAATATCAGAGAATGCTGGGATACTGTGCACCAGAATGTCAGAGAATGTTGGGATACTGTGTACCAGAATGTCAGAGAATGCTGGGATACTGTGTACCAGAACATCAGAGAATGCTGAGATACTGTGTACCATAATGTCAGAGAATGCTGGGATACTGTGTACCGGAATGTCAGAGAATGCTGGGATACTGTGTACCAGAATGTCAGAGAATGCTGGGATACTGTGGTCCGGAATGTCAGAGAATGCTGGGATACTGTGTACCAGAATATCAGAGAATGCTGGGATACTGTGTACCGGAATGTCAGAGAATGCTGGGATACTGTGTTCCGGAATGTCAGAAAATGCTGGGATACTGTGTACAAGAACGTCAGAGAATGCTGAGATACTGTGTACCAGAATGTCAGAGAATGCTGGGATACTGTGTACCAGAACGTCAGAGAATGCTGAGATACTGTGTACCAAAATGTCAGAGAATGCTAGGATACTGTGTACCGGAATGATAGAGAATGCTGGGATACTGTGTTCAGAAATGTCAGAGAATGCTGGGATACTGTGTTCCGGAATGTCAGAGAATGCTGGGATATTGTGACCCATAACCACAGTTGCTATAAGATGAATAAGCATTGAAGGGAGAAGTAAATCTACCAATGTACAATCGCCCTGGTCTAACAATATCTCGCCACAAGTAACGCGCCAAATGAAGGCTAACACATAGCGAAATGGCTTAATACAAATTGTGCTCCTCTGACATCAAAACTACCAGTAAGTCCAGACCGTTGGACCAATATAAAGTGACTTTAAGTAAGCAGCCTGCTATGCATGCTGGGAATCTTTGTGACCACTGTCCACACTCACAGCAGCTAACAATTCCATTAGGTAAGACTCTTAACAAGCGGAAACCAATGAGAGCCTTGATGTTATCCATTACCTAGTTTTTCCAGCAGCGCCGTGTCCTGGTCCTGGAAGGAAGCGGGTTGGTTCTGGACGATGCGTATTTTGATATCTCGCTCTTTGCCTGCAGCGACAAGCTGTTTGAAGATGTCACTGCCCTGGACACGATAAGGGGCAGACTTGAGTCGCCAACCAGAGTGCCCCACTCACCCACTCTATCGCCAAGCAGCCCACTCATGAAATCCATTATGGCAGCATTCATCATATATCTCCTGCGCAGGTCGGCCAACGAGGGGAAGATAACTCGATAGGTGACCCCTCTTCCAACTCGCCGACAGAGATTTATTCAAATTGTTTGACAGAGTCAGTTCCATTACTGTGAGTGTTTTAATATAATCTACCATTATATAGGACAAATCTACCATTATATGTGATTTGAGTGATGACTTACGTTGGGGCTCGGTCATCTCCACTCACCATCATCAATAAGAAATGTGTGGATATACGATCCACGCAAACAGTTAACTGATGAACGTGTCTAGACCCACCAAATCCCCAACTAACCATTCACCCCAAAACACCAGCAACATATCCACTTACCACCCAACATATCCACTTACCACCCAACATATCCACTTACCATCCAACATATCCACTTACCACCCTACTAACTCGAGTGACCCCACTTCCGGCTCCACGTCGACCCATACATACACCAATTAACCTACTCAGTACCACCCCCCCCCCCCCCCTACCCAATGCCTATCAATGTCAGATACCCGCCCCAACCACGACTAGACTCAGTCACACACACCAAGTACTCAATCCGATCATTAAATGATAGAATTTGCCTACAACTGACCACTCACCTGCCAGGTTGAAGGGTCTGTGATGTTGAGGTCGGTGCCTCGGAGGGTCCAGTAGAAGGAGGCGATGTCGATGGAGGAGTTGGCAAGATCCAGGAGAGATGACCACGTGCTGTAGGTCGACGCGTGGAAGCGGGATCCAGCTGGATATGTGAGATTCTCTGGGATGCTCTCCACCAAGCTGATCCTACATAAACAGATAGTCTGATCCTAAACAAAAAAGATCCTTCAAAAACAGACAACAGACAGATCCTACATAAACGGACGATAGGCTGATCCTATACAGACAGACAACGGGCTGACCCTATACAGACAGATAACGGGCTGATACTATACAGACAGATAACGGGCTGATCCTATACAGATAGACAGACAGACAATGGGCTGATCCTATACAGACAGACAACGGGCTGATCCTATACAGACAGACAGACAACGGGCTGATCCTATACAGATAGACAGACAGACAACGGGCTGATCCGATACAGACAGACAGACAACGGGCTGATCCGATACAGACAGACAGACAACGGGCTGATCCTATACAGACAGACAACGGGGTGATCCTATACAGACAGACAGACAGTGGGCTGATCCTATACAGACAGACAGACAACGACTGATCCTGTACAGACAGACACAGCTGACACAGACAGAAAACGGACTGATCCTATACAGACAGACAGACAACGGGCTGATCCTGTACAGACAGACAGACGAGCTGAACCTTTACAGACAGAAAACGGGCTGATCCTATACAGACAGACAGACAACGGGCTGATCCTGTACAGACAGACAGACGAGCTGAACCTTTACAGACAAAAAACGGCTGATCATATACAGACAGACAACGGGCTGATCTTATACAGACAGACAGACGAGCTGATTCTATACAGACAGACAGACAATGGGCTGATCCTATACAGACAGACAATGGGCTGATCCTATACAGACAGACAGACAACGGGCTGATCTTATACAGCCAGACAGACAACGGACTGATCCTATACAGACAGACAACAGGCTGATTCTAAATAAATAGACAAGTTTATCCTACATAAGCAGACGACAGCAGATCCTTCATAAACAGACAACAGCTTATCCTACATAAACAAACAACAGCTGATGCCACATAAAGAAACAAGCGCTCACCCAACATAAAGAAACAACAGCCAATCCAACGTAAACAGACATCCTATACACACAGACAACTGGTTTGTCCACACACATACATAAACATATATATATATATATAAATATATATATATATATATATATATATATATATATATATATATATATATATATATATATATATATATATATATATATATATATATATATATATATATATATATATATATATATATATATGCACAAGCAAACACTCGAAATACATGTGGTGCGCTCATTGCAGAATATGTACGCAAACGCGAATGCGATCTCAATGTTATGCTATCTTGTGGCGCGTTCATAAAACATAATTCACAGTTAACAAAATAATCTTGGCTACTAATTTGTGGATTTCCGCAGGAAGAGAATTCTCCACTACTCCAGCGATAAGGAAATACACACGTTCGAACCTAACCCAGTATAAGCCAACGTGAGATGCATTCTAATGAGCTCAATTAAGTCTTCAGCAGAAGACAGCGTGACAAAGTTGGATATATTCTGTACCCCGGACGGGCAATGGAACTCTTGATCAGCGTATTACATGCCTCACGGCAGTACCATTCTCCACGACCAACCCTACTGCATTGCACCAAACACAAAACTCAGCCACACGCGTTCAATATCACAGCCAGCACGCAACATTACGCCACATCCAAATATAACTGATTAGCACTCGCCCATAGGCATCAATACAACGGTACTCTCACTCACTCACCTACAGGCATCAATACAGCAGTACTCTAACTCACTCACCTACAGGCATCAATACAACAGTACTCTATCTCACTCACCTACAGGCATCAATACAGCAGTACTCTAACTCACTCACCTACAGGCATCAATACAACAGTACTCTATCTCACTCACCTACAGGCATCAATACAACAGTACTCTAACTCACTTACCTACAGGCATCAATACAACAGTACTCTATCTCACTCACCTACAGGCATCAATACATCAGAACACTAATTCACTCACCTACAGGCATCAATACATCAGAACACTAATTCACTCACCTACAGGCATCAATACATCAGAACACTAATTCACTTACCTACAGGCATCAATACAACAGTACTCTACCTCACTCACTTACAGGCATCAATACAACAGTACTCTACCTCACTCACTTACAGGCATCAATATATCAGAACACTAATTCACTCACCTACAGGCATCAATACAACAGTACTCTATCTCACTCACTTACAGGCATCAATACATCAGAACACTAATTCACTCACCTACAGGCATCAATACATCAGAACACTAATTACCTCACCTACAGGCATCAAAACAACAGTACTCTATCTCACTCACTTACAGGCATCAATACATCAGAACACTAATTCACTCATCTACAGGCATCAATACATCAGAACACTAATTCACTCGCCTACAGGCATCAATACAACAGTACTCTATCTCACTCACCTACAGGCATCAATACAACAGTACTCTATCTCACTATCCTAGAGGCATCAATACAACAGTACTCTATCTCACTATCCTAGAGGCATCAATACAACAGTACTCTAACTCACTTACCTACAGGCATCAATACAACAGTACTCTAACTCACTCTCCTAGAGGCATCAATACAACAGTACTCTATCTCACTCACCTACAGGCATCAATACAACAGTACTCTATCTCACTATCCTAGAGGCATCAATACAACAGTACTCTATCTCACTCACCTACAGGTATCAATACAACAGTACTCTATCTCACTATCCTAGAGGCATCAATACAACAGTACTCTATCTCACTCACCTACAGGTATCAATACAACAGTACTCTATCTCACTCACCTACAGGCATCAATACAACAGTACTATATCTCACTATCCTAGAGGCATCAATACAACAGTACTCTATCTCACTCACCTACAGGCATCAATACAACAGTACTCTATCTCACTATCCTAGAGGCATCAATACAACAGTACTCTAACTCACTCATCTACAGGCATCAATACAACAGTACTCTATCTCACTCACCTACAGGAGTGAGATAGAGTACTGTTGTATTGATGCCTGTAGGTGAGTGAGATAGAGTACTGTTGTATTGCATCAATACAACAGTACTCTATCTCACTCACCTACAGGCATCAATACAACAGTACTATCTCACTCACCTACAGACATAAATACAACAGTACTCTATCTCACTCTCCTAGAGGCATCAATACAACAGTACTCTATCTCACTCTCCTAGAGGCATCAATACAACAGTACTCTATCTCACTCTCCTACAGGCATCAATACAACAGTACTCTATCTCACTCACCTACAGGCATCAATACAACAGTACTCTATCTCACTCATCTACAGGCATCAATACGACAGTACTCTATCTCACTCATCTACAGGCATCAATACAACAGTACTCTATCTCACTCACCTACAGGCATCAATACAACAGTACTCTATCTCACTCACTTACAGGCATCAATACAACAGTACTCTATCTCACTCACCTACAGCCATCAATAGTACTCTATCTCACAGGCATCAATACAACAGTACTCTATCTCACTCTCCTACAGGCATCAATACAACAGTACTCTATCTCACTCACCTACAGGCATCAATACAACAGTACTCTATCTCACTCTCCTAGAGGCATCAATACAACAGTACTCTATCTCACTCACCTACAGGCATCAACACAAAAGTACCCTATCTCACTCACCTACAGGTATCAATACAACAGTACTCTTAATTCTAAAACCTGCAACAGTACTCTAAACTCATTAACATACACATATTAATACAACAATACACCTAATCCACTCACCTACACGGATCTGTACACTGTACACCCGTGCCCATTCCCGCTCCATCGTTGACACCAAAAGCCACCAGCATCATAGGGAAGAACACGGCAAGTCCCGTCATGGCCATAACCAGCGCTACGGCCACGTAGGCGGGCTTCTGGTACTCGAGTTTATCGACGTCACCTTCACTAGCCTCTGTGATGATCACCTGCACGTCACACTGACTCGATAGCTCACCGTGTTTGCCGATAGACAGCTCCTGGTAAATCTGTAATCATACATACATACACTGATAATCGTTTATCATATAAGTCTAGACTTATATTCAAGGTAACAAAACAGGCGATGAACTCAACTCCTGATGAATTCATAATCATTAAACGGGGAATAAAACTGCCAGTTCACAACTCGTAATCTTAAAACACGAGATGAAAACGGGTCTGGAAAAAGTCGTTATCTTAAAACACGAGATAAAAACGGGTCTGGATAAACTCGTTATCTTAAAACACGAGATAAAAACGGGTCTGGATAAACTCGTAATCTTAAAACACGAGATAAAAACGGGTCTGGATAAACTCGTAATCATCAAACATGAGATGAAAACGGGACTTGATAAACTCGTAATCGTAAAACACGAGATAAAAACGGGTATGGATACAGTCGTAATCTTAAAACACGAGATGAAAACGGGTCTTAATAAACTCGATATCTTAAAACACGAGATGAAAACGGGTCTTGATTAACTCACAATTATCCAACATGAGATGACAGCAACTCCTGGTTAACCAGTTACTTTATAACATGAAACCTACACAGCTTTAGATAAACTAGTACAGAAAAAGAACAGCTCTTGGTTAACTTGTCATTATAGAACACGCGGTGAACAATCCTGTTAAACTCGTAGTTACAAAACACGAGGTTAAAACAGCTCCTGGTAAACTTGTGATGACCAAACACGAGATTAAAACAGCTCCGCTCGACTTCTTTGTTCACATACCTGCTTTGCGAAACAAAATATGATGGTGTATTCTCCCTGGTTCGCGATCCCACATGATCCAAACAGAACCAACTGAAATTACACTCCTGTTGATGACACACAAGTTTGAGAATACTGATCGCTATGCAATCGATCCGATGGGTTGACAAGCCACACCCGATGTAATGATGTTCGCCGAAGATTTCAACTCATGTGACAATGCTTGACACGACGCATTTTACAAACATACACCGCACCTTTCAATGACCTCTGACCTGGATTCTATTAATAGCTAGCCGCCGTGGGAATGGAGCACAACAATATCTCTTGCTATTGGAAGATTTAATCGGTACATTTAAAGGCTGTCACATAGAGACAATTGTAGCTTGACCTGGATGAAATCCAGTCTGACCGCGTGATCTCCTCTGATGGCTGGGTCGTGATATAGCGCCGCAACACGGGGGTATTGGAGAAGGCGTCCTAGGTGGATAGAAGTCACTGGGTGCAATAGTACCGTTTACCAAAATAATAACGGTAGGCTAACCCAGTTCATGCTGTTCTCGTAGTCATCCAGCAATAGTATGGTTCAATATGATGTCAACTGCATACATTTACCTGTTTACGAGGGTGTTTCCATGGTAACAACGGCTATCACTGCTGCCTCACCTCAGCGAAAACACGCAAACCCAAATTAAACAACTGGCCGTTGGTTTTAAAAGTTGAATAATTGGGGAATTTGTGCCTGATGACGTCATAGCAGGGTACATGTAGAATACAATGTGACAAGAAGTAGGCTTTGGTTAATACAGATACAGGAGAAGCGATAGGCCTAATCCGCGCTCGCTCATCACAGTCGGGTCAGAGGGCGCTTTTAAACAACAGAGCACGTCGTTGAACTAAGATAAGTCCCATACCGCCAACAGTAACACAGAAATGTCTCGCAAAACAACAACCAAATCTTACCCAATGAGTCAAACTGCGACTGGACGTGAGCCGGCCTAAGCGCGACTGGACGTGAGCCGGCCTAAGCGTGACTGGACGTGAGCCGGCCTAAGCGCGACTGGAGTTATCCCTCAGCACTCAATTGACCGCTCTGTCAGCTGGTCGGATCAAGGCAAACAACGAGTGCTCTTCCAGATGATCGCCACAAATACGTTTCTGATTAATCATCGAGTCAGCGTGTTTGACCTTCACCTTTACACCTTTAAACGACCCGTTGATGACCGTGTCTATATGTTAAAACGGAAGAGGTCCCACGAAATCAAGTGCTCATTCATACAGTGTACTTTGGTCGCAGCATTAACACAAGCTGTCTTCTCTATCGAATGAGATGCATATATCACAGTGCTCACAAGTACTACAGTGGTCACCTAACAATGGTGGTCAGATATACAAATGGTTACCCAGACAACAGAGGTCACCTAACAATGGTGGTCAGATATACAAATGGTTACCCAGACAACAGTGGTCACCTACACAATGGTGGTCAGATATACAAATGGTTACCCAATCAACAGTGGTCACCTACACAATGGTGGTCACCCAGACAACAGTGGAAACATACCACAGTGGCCATGTATACTATATTTGTCATATGGACAATTGTCGTATATATTATAGATCACACGTACTGAAGTGGTCACAAAGGCGAGTAGTCGTATGTTCTACAGTGGACACCCATACAATAGTGGCCTCACATACAATAGTGGCTACATATACAATAGTGGCCACATAAACTAAATAGAAACGCATACAATAGTGACCCCATATATAATAGTGGCCACTTATACAAAAGTGGTAACACATAGTGGCCACATAAATTGGATGGATAACCATGATAAATAATCACAGTTGCTGGTGTGATACAGATGAAGCCAACGCGTATCAACGTAACAAGGTATCAAATGTACTGCGGTCAAATCAGCCGATAGCAGCAGCAGCAGCAGCAGCAGCAGCATTCAAATGTCATCTGATGAATCAATTTTGCTAGGGTCAGATTAAGACTAGCAGCTGTGGGGACTGTGAGCCCGGTCGTGCATACGCCGACAATAAACCAATACTGGAACTGAAAATCGATATCTTTGGCAACACTTTAATAACTAGAGTAGGTTCCGCCCAGGTGGGTTGGGTAGAGTACCGCGTTGCAAACATCAACGTAGACAATAATAGCGAGTATCAGCTTCCACTTTATGCTGACATTTACCGTTCATTATATCACACACCCCTATCAACAACCACGCGTCATCCACCCCCCCCCCCCCCCTCTTCCATATACCATTACCTCTAATACCCTTTCTCCCAGACTTAGCCCACGTCAACAATCAGCCAGCCCACCACCGAGTCACATGACAGCCAGGGAACGAGCAAGAGAAAGTCCCAGGAGACTGACCCTTACGACGATTAAAATATCCACTGAGTAGCACGCTAGGCGGATATGATGTAACAATCGCCTGTCTTCATCAACCAATGGCAGCCAATGACATCGACTGAGCGTGGATTGTCACGTCAACAGTGAAGGCGGAGACACATAACAAAAACGTACAAAGTCATACTCACTCAAATCTACTCCAATAATGACCTAGATATGACGATGTCATTGTATATTTTGCAGAAAAATCTGGAACGCGCTTAAACTAAGCAGATATTATTAGCTCAACAACTCCCACGGTGGCAAGAATGGCTTTGAATTAAGGTACGCCACGTGACCCTGATTAATAAATATCTGCAATGTAGTGCATAATAACAGCAACTAGATTACACCACGTACTAGCCGCGAACGACGGTAATATAAATATATACCGTAAATAAACGTCGTGCACGGCTAACCATGTACTAACACTAGTATGCAAGAGGCTCATCCACTGACCACGGCACCAAGCATTGCAAATCAAGATAAGACGCATGATGGTAATAGATGGTGGACGGAGTCAATATAAATAAACCAGCGAATCGTTGACCATTTGTGAACGGTTTGGATAGAAAATCAATGCAATGTTATTGACCAACGTTTGGAATAAGATACCTTCGTCCTTGACTTCATATGAAATAGCCAAATGGGGCACGAATCCGGCTGCTGACGAAAGATTTATGTACATACATAATTAAAATCAGGGACGCTTCATCGTGATTCTATGTAAAACAAGAGGAAGGTATTACCAGTGAGTTTTCGGAACTGCTCCGTATGATTGTAGAGAGACCGTGCTGACAAGATGACGTCACGGAGATGTTACCCAGGGTGCTGTTGCGGATGCGACCGACGACGGCTCCCGTCTGGAGCACCTGCGCCGCGCGGCGGTACGTCCGTACGGGAGAGTCGTGATGGTGGACGAGTGGGCGGGAGTGATGAGGGCGATGATGAGGACGTCTCCGCTTCCGGACACCATGTATCCTGGTCTTATTCGACAAACAGTTCAGTCCCAGTCTGTGAGGGAAACAACCCTTTAAGGAAGCCATGCCGTGTATCCATCCACCGGAGAGTTAGTGAGTTTAGAGGCGGGAGTGGGGATATGGCGTCATTAGCGTGGAGTTAGACGGGGGACGTGATTAGTGCGGCGCGTCCGTCTGTAAGTCGTGGTCGTGTGAGAAGGATGCTTGGCTGGGCGAGTGGCGGTCGCAGACAGGAAGACGACGCGAGTCACAAACACACCCACTCGTCATCACGCAACGCTTACTGCTTGCGTCTCAACGCCACCACATTTTACCGCGCGTCGCCTTGCTTATAACTCCAGCTACTGCTGTTGCTGCCGCGGCGGCTGCTTCTGCAACTGACCACATCTCCCGCGCGACGTCTGTCATAAACGCGACAACTATTTCTTCTGTGACCAATCACAGCGTCATGCTGTTCGAAACAATCGACCACGCCCCCATTAAAGCACTACCCACTGGATTACCAGTGAGGATTACAATCTAGCACCGAGGGACACTGGCGAGAGCTCATGACGCTATATTCTCTGCTGCAGTAGATCGTCCACGGGGCCAGTATTCCGGGCGAATCGGGTGAGATTCCCAGGAGAATTTGATGCGCGACTTGATATGGCGCGAGCCCAGGCCAAATACAGCCGCGAGCGCGCGACTTGGCAGCCAGCTTGGTAGATGTGCCCTTATGACATAATACATCACGAGTGACGTTATCACAGACCATCGACTGTATAGCGCCTAAGACTCTATAAATATCTCAACGGGAAGTCGAATTTGTGCCCTCAAATAACCGCATTTTTATCTATTCTAGACGATACTGCACAACAGATGATGGAAAATCGGGTGTAAAAATGGTTTAATTTTGTAGATATCCTCAATTAGGAGTAAAGGAAGAAAAATTACCAGTCGAACATTGCTAACACAGTCGACCGCTGCATTGGGACCCGGGCAGCCGACCAGCACCAAACACGCGATACGATCATCAGTAATCAGGTAATCCAGTAAAGCGGAGAGGGTTCATGGAAAGTCAGTCCACCACTGCTCGGATCTAGAGCTAGGCATTCCGAGCGCCGACAGCGGGTTGAGCAGCAATATCACATGATATATATATATATATATATATATATATATATATATATATATATATATATATATATATATATATATATATATATATATATATATATATATATATATATATATATATATATATATATATATATAGATATATATGACGTCATCAACATCGACCTATATGGCGTCTACCCACAATACTTGAATGACGTCAGTTCACTATATCTAAATAACGTCCACTTACGATACCTAGATGACGCTCGTCTAAAACACCTGACTTAAATGACATCGGCCCTCAATGGCTGATTTATGCGTACCCATCATTACCTAAGCGATAAGGCCCTACTACGGCCCTAACACCGTCCACAGCGCGGGATGATAATAATAATAGCTTAGACTACCTCCTAGAGATGAAACGCCGCGTGATACTTGTATCTGACAGTAGCTCGTAAAACATGAGTCATTTAAGCAGTTAAGCCCTGTTATTACATTCGAGCTGGAGTCTTACTCGAACACGCCGGATATGTCAGATGCAGGGTCGCCGATGTCCCCGTCCTGTAGACACTGACGACAGTGTGGTGCGGGGTGGGAGGGTGGGGGGGGGGGGGGGGGGGGCGAGGAGTGGGGAGAGGGGAGAGGGGTGCGGAGGCTATTAGCGAGAATGCTGTACCCACCCGGTGTACCTATTTCAAATTACCCTCCATTCACATTACCCCCCGGTGACCTGAAATCGCCGGGGGGTAATCTGAATGCGATTTGAGATTACCCCCGGGGGTAACTTCAATGACGATTTCATATTACACCCGTCAATTCCAGATTACCGGGGGGTAGGATGAAATCAACTTCAGATTACCCCAATGTGTTACTTTAATGATTCACATTCACATAAAAACTATATTCAATCAAACAAAGAATATGGACGAATGATAAAATTCAGAAAATGTTAAGACAATACAAATTTGCGACATAGCGTTCACTTCAAAGGCCTGCACTGGCAACTGAACGTCACCTCCGTGGTTCAGGTCTAGTAAGATGCTTCCCAGTAAAACGCGACCCATTAAAATGCAACCCAGTAAGACATACATTGTAACAATTTGGTTAAAAAAAGGTCGAATTTTGTAAAAGTTGTACAGATTTGGTTATATTTGTGTTATACATTTCATATTTGTCAACACTTCCGAGTTATGTTGTCCAAAATTAGGTCAATATATTAAAGTTTAAACAATCAAAACTGGACGAGGTCACAGTCTATATCACCGTCATTCCGCGGCATATATCTCCCTTGTCTGTGACATGCATATACATTCAAATATACATATTTATATCAATGTTAACGTATACAAGTCCGCGTGAAATTTTTATCAATTTCATATAGTTACGAGATGGTTTTAGGGATGGGGGTAATCTGAATTGTGGGGGGTAATCTGAAATCGATTTCAGACTACCCCCAGGGGTAATCTGAAATCGATTTCAAGTTACCGAGGGGTAACTTGAATGAGGGGGTAACTTGAATTGTTTAGACCAGTGGTCTGAGGAGCAACTTGCTACCCTTAGATGGGTAATGTGTTCCCGCGCTGAATGAATGTGGCGCATTATGTCACAAGGGGAACAATTCTTAAATTAGGGTTCCGTGTTATTTTGATTTGATGACTTCTTCCACGAAGATCCTACAGAGCGATCATTTAGCAGAAAAGCGGTGGTATGGCGGACAACGACCAATATATATATAAACATATGTATTGACATATTTATATTCGTAGAGTGGGAACATATAGTTGATGTCAATCTCAGCCAGCTGACTCAACTGAACAAAGCGAACAGTATTTCCAACAGGTGCACGCGATCAAGACTTCCATATCCAAAACCAGGTGATGCACTTCGTGACAAGAACAAAGAGAGTAGATCACATTAACATTTATACAATCTTTGGCCTTATCGCGGCCTCCGCTATGCTACTCACCGGCGCTTTGGTACATTCCCCCCATATCGTGCATCCACACAGTGTTTCCTCATCCTCATCACTCATGCTGCACACAGCACATGCCTAGGGACCGTCTCAAAATCCATATGAGGCCAAGTAAGATATAGATAAGCTGGTAGTCGGGTAAATGATGAAACTCTGCAGGCCGGATGGCTACATGGCCACAGGTTGTGTGGTGTTACCGCCATATGCTACCCGTTGATATACATACATAAATATTCACATATATCTGTGGATATATATAAGAGTGTGCGTAAGCCATCAAGGTATGTGGCGCTCATTGTAGCACTAAGCCCACATAATCCAACACGAAGCTTTGGTGCTATAGTAGCGGCGTGCAAACGGATTCAGGTGGTAAATGATACGGGATAGAGGGTGGTTCATTACGAATACGATTAGTGGTTGCAAGTGTGACGGAATAATTCCAGCACGGCCAGCTACCACAATATCAGTTCACCGATGTTACGGAGTGTATCAGTCGCTATCGCACGTCACAACAAACAACAGTCGGCACTGTCAAATGGATCAACGATGGTGAGTCTGCACTACACCTCACACATCAATACACCCTACACTTCACTTCATTCCACACCTCAATACACCCCACACCTCATTTCACCCGACACCTCAATAACACATTTCTTCATCTGATACCTAAACTCAATCCGACACCTTAATTCACCCTACACCTCACTATACCTAAACTCAATCCGACACCTTAATTCACCCTACACCTCACTATATCTTATACTACATCACACCCTACACCTCACTACATCCTACACCTCACAACACCCTACACCTCCCTACTTCCTACACCTCCCTACATCCTACACCTCACAACACCCTACACCTCCCTATACCCTACACCTCACAACACCCTACACCTCCCTACACCCTACATCTCACTACATCCTACACCTCACAACACCCTACACATTCCTACACCCTACACATCACAACACTCTGCACCACCCTACACCTCACTACATCCTGCACCTCACCTAAATACACCCTACACCTCATTGCACCCTATCATATCATACAAATCACTACACCCTACAACTCAGTACACCCTCATCACACACACTCAATCACTCACCTCAATACCCTCACACTCACCCTACACCTCACTACACCTCATACCTACCTCAACCTCACCTCACATCCACACCTAATACACCCTTCACCCACTACACCTCACTACACACTACACACACCTCACCACCCTACACATGCCTCACTACACCCTACACCTCACTACACCCTACACCTCACTACACCACCTCACTACACCTCATTACACCCTCACTACACCTCACACCTCACCCTACACCTCACTACACCCTACACCTCACCATATGCTTCACCTACACACTCATTACACCCCCTACACCTCACCACACCACCTCACTACACAACCTCACCTCACTACAACCTACACCTCACACACACACCTCACTACAACCCTACACCCTCACTACACCTACACCATATGCCTCACTACAACCTACACCTCACTACACCCTACACCTCACTACACCCTACACCTCACTACAACCTACACCTCACTACACCCTACACCTCACTACACCCTACACCTCACCATATGCTTCACTACAACTCATTACACCCTACACACCTCACCACACCATATGCCTCATTACAACCTACACCTCACTACAACCTACACCTCACTACACCCTTCACCTCACTACACCCTACACCTCTCTACAACCTACACCTCACTACACCCTGCACCTCACTACACCCTACACCTCACTTCACCCTACACCTCACTACACCCTACACCTCACTTCACCCTACACCTCACACCAACCATCACCTACACACCCTACACTACACCTCACTACACCCCTACACCTCACTACACTACATACCTCCTACACCCACTACACCCTACACCTCACTACACCTCACTACACCCTACACCTCACACACCCTCACCTACACCCTACCATCACCACACCACTACACCTGCCTACACTACACCTCACCTCACTACACACACTACACCTTACACACCACTCACTACACCCTACACCTCATCACACCATACACCTACCCCTACACCTCATATGCACCTACACCTCACTACACCCTACACTCACCACCCTACACCCTACACCTCACTACACCCTACACCTCACTACACCCTACACCTCACCACACCATATGCCTAACTACACCTCATTACACCCTACACCTCACTTCACCTCATTACACCCATTTCTTCCCCACACCCTACACCTCACATCATTACACCGTACACCTCACTACACCGTACACCTCACTATGCCCTACACCTCACTACGCCCTACACCTCACTACACCCTACACATCATCACACCATATGCCTAACTACACCTCATTACACCCTACACCTCATCACATCATATGCCTCACTACGCCCTACACCTCACTACACCCTACACCTCACTTCACCTCATTACACCCTATTCTTCAATACACCCTACACCTCCCTTCATCCTACAACTCACCACACCTTATACACTTCACATTCACATGCTGTCAGGACTAGCCCAGCAGAATATAATGGCAATGTTATGACTCTTCCCAGCAGGCTTAACAGGCCGTATTTATCTGAGTTTTAGATTTTAAGTTTCAGTTTTGCAGCCCACGATATGGCACATCTGCGATCCCCAAAGAAACAAAACCACATGTGTGATGACCTTCACACCAGGCGGACAGTGCTGGGCGTGTATATTGTTGACCTTATTTCACGTAGGAATCCTCAGCGCACCACATGAGTAACGCTCATCAGATTAGTAGGCAAGGCACTCACCCCTGGTGTCTTGATGACATGATGCCACCTACAGCGACAACATTGAAGATTGAGAATAAAAAATAGCGCAGGAGCTGTAAGAGGCGAAGTCACCAGGCACTACTCGACTAGCCCGGCGTCAGACCTGACAATCGTTGACTTTCTTTTTTTAGAAACTGCAAATCATAGTGGCTGAGTGTTTAGATTTAGCTCATCAGACCATGGCGTTATACCTCAATACTCCACGAATCCTAATCAGACCTAGCCCCGTAACCAGAACTATCATTGACTTTCTGTTACTTGTGTTAGTCTACTGAGACGAGTGTACTATCTCAGATAGTACACTCTGGTATCTGTAGCCAGAGTGTAGGACTAGAACTTGACTAGACTACGAGTGATCACTCGATCAATTTCTTTTTCCAGTTCTACGAATAACAATATCAATCTATTGCCAGAAAACAGCAAATTATTACATGGCATATTCTTAAATAGTTACCAATTCGCTTCCGGGAAGAAGAAGAAGTTTAGAACGAACACGGGGCCACCAACAAAAATCAAAACGCAATGGCTATTGTAAACAAAAAGTTACTATAACAAGATCGTTGGAAGTATTCAGTGTATCATAGCGTTCTTTTAACTCGCCGTGATTTTTCGTGAATAGATGAACGAAAGGACTTAAATCGAATGTATCAAATCGAATGTTCACACCTTGTGGGCATGAAAGAGTAGATAACAGCACAGACTCTGTGGGAGGTGATGTTTCTTGGCCAGAGAACTCTCATCTACATTGGGCTGGGTATGCACACGCTCATTTATCAGTGTAATTTCTTTGAGATCCGACTGTATGTGAACTACATTATAGTGTGTGCAGACAGTCGGAAAGGAATATCTCCGAAAATTCTTATTTCAATTGTTAGATACAAGGATAATCTTCATTTCGTACCACAAATGTATAAAAACGTTATGATGAGCAAGCAAACATACAAATATGCACAAAATATGATATGCAATATGCAGGTCACATACAGCATTGTTTCGATGTCATATAGGGTGTGTGTATTGTAGGTGAATATCTAACCATTGTTATTCGAGTGTCATTACCGATCAGTCTTTCAAACCAAGCATACAATGCAGTGTAACAGTCGCATAGGCATTGAGAGTTCTTGGGATAATCAGACAAACATTCAATATCCGCTTTAAAGGAGTTCTTTTTGTCAATCTTTAAACGGTATTTGCTTGGCACAATCTTTATAATCTAATCGAAGAATACACAATAATCAATGCATAAGATAAGTGATTTATTGTTTCAGCTTCGCAATCCTCTTTAATCCGGATATATCCATTCACAATTCCCAAACTGAGAAGAAATAGTTCCTCTTCTGTTTGCATTATTGTGTTATTCAACCCCAATAGTTCTCGTAACCTCTTAGAGGTCACCTACTAAATGACCCTTTTGCCATTGATACCTATCACCCAACGGTCTTGGGTAGCTACGCATATATGCGTTCGTGACCGTGAACGATTACGCCTGTAAATACAAATGATGATCAAAGCAGACAGTGAGATTCACACTATATGGCACAATAGTCCCTGATGAACCAGCAGGATATTATATTTCTTTTCACAATAGCAACCGGTCTATGGATTTTCTGAATAATTAGAACGCAGACGCTCAGTGGTTGGCATACGTACGCGTTGTGTCGCGATGTACAACAAGCTGTTCGCGAGGAGGCGTGCACGTGTTTTTTTTAGTTTCGTTCCAAGGATTTCTGTTAAATGCTGGCATGGGTAACCAAAACAATTTATTCATTGACAGGTATATAAATTCGATGTTCGGACTTGGTCCAGTTGTTTGTTCCATGCTGCATGGGGAGGGGGGCACAAATCTTTTTACTCGTAATTAAGAACGTATGAGGCCAGCAGTAATCCATATTAAAAGCATCCCCTGGAAGCAGAGCGCTGTTAATCATACTGAATGAATTAACCTTTCATTCAAAGCAGAAATAGTGGAAATACGTACTATCTTTAACGCAGCGCAGAATATGTAGAACTTTTTAGTCGATTGGCAGCCGATGATTTATCATACGGCTGAAAGTATATCGATATACAGACATCGCTTTATCAAGTCTTCAAATTTGTCTCTTTGTTTGTCTGTTAGCTTATATCCAAACAAACCATGATTGAAGACATTAAACCTACTGCCATAAGAGTGACAGCAAGTGTCGAGTGACACCACCTATGCGTGACAGCAAGTGTCGAGTGGCACCCCCTATGTGCGTACCAACAACACAAGAGTACAGGTATAGTTAGGTGGATTCGAGTACAGCTGGGGACAGCTCAATATAATTTGGCATTGTTCTGTTGCTGGCGTATATACAATGATACCACGGGTAACTGCATTGTACCAGAACTGAGTGGGTCATTTACATCAGCTGTTATTTATATCAAGATGACGGCGTGAATTCACTAAGGCTCTTGTGAAAAGCTCGTCTTATTTATGGAAACAACATGTATTAATTATAATTATTTTCACCTCTGCGGATTAAACGAGCATGTACATCCTGTGTGGTTTTATCTCTACGCAAAGTGAATGAAGATAGTGGATTTTTTTATTGTGTTTAAGTTTGGTTATCAGAGTAAAGGCTAAGTGTAGACCCCATCCACAATACCACTGCAATCCATAAGGTCACTGACATCAGCCTGACACGACCCTTATCGTGAGGCGACATTTTGTTTTGCGCTTAAACTTTGAACCCGTTCGCACACACCATGAACAAAACAAGACGCTTTGTCACATGCACGTCATATTCAGCTCATTCCGCCGCCGAGTGAATTTGCCCGCTGTTGAAGCATTCCGATTGTGTTACTGCGCCGTGGAGAAGTACAGTCTATCATGTCTTCCGCTCGTATCGTCGTCATCGCCGTCGATAACAGTCCTCAAGCCGACGAGGCATTCAACTGTAAGTGACTTTTCTATCATCATCTGGTAATATTGGCCTTTAAACGAAAGGCGTAGCTAGCTGAGAACGACCGATAAAAAACCGATTCATTACACTTTGTTTAATTATTCATGGTCAATATCGTTCGCATCATCATCATCATCATCATCATCATCATCATTATCAGTGTCATCATTCTTATCATAAGCTGCATCAGTTACATCAACGTAATTATCAATGTCATCATAACGATAACGACGATGATGATGATGATGATTTAGATCATCGTCGTCGTTAGCATCGTCTGTATCATCAGATTAATCCTTATCATCCTCTTGTCATTTCCTATCCTCTGTTCACTCTAAAGATAACATGAATTACGACTGTCTTTTGTAGACTACAGAGACTTCATGCACCGTCCTGAAAATGAAGTGATCATGCTGCACTGTCCGGAGCTCTCCAACGTCAATATGCGGCTAATGAGTAAGATATGTTAATATATCACCAAGTCAGTTTATGATGAAGAGTACATTCTATGGGCATTATGCTAGCAGCTCCCGGTTGTGTCGAGAACGATACAGTGAGCATTAAGGTTTGAAGAGGGGGGTCTGGGCGATAATTAATGCCTTCATGGGTTACAGTCTGTATCGGATACCAGATACCAGATGGAGTTATTTCCGTCTGACATAATCCTTTACGGGGTCCTTTACAGCATTCACACGGCAGACACCCATGTAGTATACTCTAAAGAAAGGTCATGCGTTAACTAGCGGTCGGGTAGGCAGATGGCACTGCTAATGATAAAGACTTTGTTTCGTGTTTCTGTAATGCAAATGGTTGAACTGTAAAGGGCAAAACTTAGTTACCAACTCTTACCACACAACACCATTCGATTGCGTTGATATGCGATGTAGGGATGTTATCGACGAGTGATAACCGGGGAGAGAGTGCTCACTTTAACATCCAACGCCTCCCAACTACTCTCATATTCATCGTATCGAGTGACATCACAAATGGCAAAATCGTTCAGTGTCATTGTCCGATAAGAAAATGCGACGATCTATTGTGTTTATAGTTCTTCTATCTAAAATGGTATATCATGTATCATTGTTTATCTATCATGTATCAAAAGCCCCTGTTTTTATTGATCCGGAATCCTGTTTATTTTATCCCGCTTCAAATACTAAACGATTCATATTGGTAATCGCTTGTCCATTTCACCTTCGGGTTTCCATATCTTTCGAATAAGTACGGGAGTGATGCGCATGAACCATATTCCCGGCATAAGTCTCATCATGCGTTTTAACTGGGGACATAAACAGCCTGTGAATAAGTTTTTGGTCCACTGTTTTATTGATCCCGGGCAACTTAGGCGGCGGAAACTAGAGGATTCCCAATGTACTTATACAAGATTTATCGATATCGCTTGCAAATACTTGAAACGAGCAATTTCATCCGTATCTGGTATTATCGCTCAAGCTGTGTCCATTTCACCTTCGGGTTTCCAATAATGTCTACAACGTGTCATACAAAGGCTATTTTACACGTCCCGTCCGAATTAAGCAATGGAACTTAACAGTCACAATAAAAAAGGTCCGAGTCAACGATTCGACTCGATCATACGGATATAATTTGCAAAAATAGTCGAGAATCAGTCTGTATAGTTGTTTTTTTTCCGCAACAGAACTGATTTTGATTTTCATAGAAATATACCGTTGAATGCAACCCATGCCATATAACATCATCACGTGTAAGTAAAATCATAACGCTTATAGGGTACGTTATGTCGTTGCACATTTCAGAGGGAGAACGCCCGCCTTACGATGAATACGAGAGGATCATGGCAGAGGAACAGAACAAGTGGAAGAATATCCAAACTAAATTCGAGCAAGCATTGAAAACTGCTAACGTGAGAACTAACAGTCACTGTAATACCATTAAATATTCTGTTCGTGTTTATAAGTACATGTTATTCAGTACTCGACGAATTTATATTGTAAGTGTTCAAAAATCTGTTCAGCGATTAAGTGACAATATGTTTTCACAGCTAATCATGTATTCCATACATATTATTTATTGATTTTCCACAGATGAACGGCAAGTTTGAGGTAGCACCTTCGCATAAGCCGGGAGAGGCCGTAGTGACGGCGGCCAAGGAGAAGTCGGCCACTATGATCGTCACTGGAACCCGCGGATTGGGTTCTCTCCGGCGTACCGTAATGGGAAGCGTCAGTGATTACGTCATACACCACGCCCACTGCCCTGTTATCGTCCACCGTTCCAAAAAATAATTAATCACGCAGTGTCTAGTATCAACATCCACTGGACCATTGCTACAACTTCCCCACAAGTCTGCTTTCTACACCCCCTTATTGCGCTGGAACAAGTTTCTTTAGTTTAAATGCCTTGCTTCATCAATTCCTTTTTGTTGTCGATATATTAATGATTGAGGCAGCCCGAGTAATGAGGCCTGTATATACAGCTGACATACCTTGTTGTAACGCAGGTTTATTTGAACCCTGTGGTACAATGTTTTAGGGTGCAGTAAATAAATGGATGCGTGGACTTTGTTTGAGAGCATTCATGAAGGTTACTGGCACGGAAACTGTGCAATGCTAATAAAAAGAAAGGGCAAATAAACTCATATGTCTCATTAGCATTGTGAAGTATTTTTGGATTTGTTGTTTCTGTTATAAAATCCTCAATATCTAACTGTCTAGCATATTGGTATGGAGATTGGGCCGTCGGACCATTTTCATCGACCACTATAGTGCGTAGGTTTTTTTGGTTTTTTTTCCTTCTCGCCCATACATTTACACTCACCTGTGCTATGCATGTCGTAGGTATGGAATGAAAGAAAATGCCGAAATAACGGTGGGGACATTGTATCCTTGTTTTATTCAAAGGAAATGTTGTTACCGACTTATTAACGGAAACCCAGCCTACATGGGGGACATAAATAATAAGCATTCTCTATCCCAGTAGACAAACCGTGGTCTACCTAGACATGCCGCGAGCCAATAAAAGTCCACCGTTAGACCGCAGTACACGTGCTGTGACTTATTTCTGCGCTCAATATAGAATTGATTGCATGTTTTGAGCCAAGCATGCTATTGACATGTATAGTGGAAAGAGCATCTTGATTTAGCAAAAGTGTATCCTGTCGTTATTAGCCTCGTGCATTCAACGTGTACGTATTGTGTCCGAGAGCTAGAGCTAATTCTGTTTCTGTGTTTGTTGCGTCGAGCATGGCCTGTAGTATAAAGTGGTAGCTGGATAAGCGGCAGAGATTTATGTCATAAGCGGTAAATAACTGCAAATTCTTAATTGTCCTATTAAAGGCTTAGTGAACACTTCCGACAGATATCTCCTTTTTAGGAATATTAGTGCATACAAAGAGTGATATCTGTTCCTGTATTTAGGATTGGCCATCAATTACAGACATGCCATCAACGTGAACTGCGTGGCGAGTTAAAACATGCAAATAGTACTGCGCAGTAAAAACTTTCCGTTTAAATCGTTGGTCATACCAAGTGACGAGCGAATGATGAGGACTTGACTCTGTTTCTGCCGTCGACCATAAAGTATGCTCCCACAGCGCGCCCCCTCAGCATCCTGGTTGTAAGCCAAGCTTGTCGCTATATCATGTCAGTGTATTTTCGGCATGAACTCAATTCCATTACGTATTGATGTTGAAGGGTCTCTCAGCGATTGAAGTGCTTTAGAAAAACCCTTGAGCAAAACCATTTAAATGATAACTAAAAATGACCTTGTGTCTCCGCGCAAGCATTCATTCGGTGAAATGTTTAACACCCCCCCCCCACACCACCCTCCCCCCCCCCCCCCCCAAAGCAATCGGTGCTCGTTATCTTGATGACATTAAGTGATTTTGGAGACGGAAATTTAATGACGAAGCATCTTCTTAACGGAAATAAAAAAATGTACTGACGTTATGTCAGAGAGTCATTGGACATGAGAAATTCGGAAATATTCACTTAAATTGAGAGTGAACTTTGAATGCATTACAAATATGGAAAAGCTAAATTACCCTGAGATAACTAAGCCGTAAGGACAATAATTTGGTGCGTTACGGGCATATTAAGGTTTCATAAGCTCCATATCTTCGTCAGGTTTCATCTTCCACACTCTGACGTAGTTGACCTCCATGGCGGAATCCTTGGCGTCCCATGTGGGCAACCAGCCATTGCGTCCTTGCCAGAAGTCACGTGGACCGGTGGGGCTGGTATTAGCCCAGGGTTTGGGAGCTGGGGAGTTGGTCCAGCTGTCCGGAAAGAAACCGTTTGTTCCTCCAACAGCGACGTTCAGGACAATGTAGAACTGCGAGAAATCATAGAGACAATATAACTGCTTTGGATACTGATTTCTCCAACATGGCAGTACTAATATCAACATCGTCAAGGTCACACCTCCTGGTCGAAGGGAGCCATCCTTGAGGCGTCCTTCCAGGGATTTGCTTCATCAGGGAGCGGCCAGTTAGCGATGTCCCAGAACCCGCCTGCAGGAGGCTCAACGTTCATCACCAGATCGTTGTCGAAATAAAGTCTGCAACCAAAATCACGAATAGTGATAGCATGAAAATATGTACCGAATTTAATGACTTTTTGTGCTAGAAACACGAATATTGTAATTTAGCTGATTATCTTAGCATGAAAATACGGCGTTTACCTAAGCGAGGCGTCGTCCCATTCCAGGATGTACTTATGGAAGGAGTCAGCCCAGTCTCCGCTCCTATTAACAAACACCAACAGTTATTTATTGTATACATTCTACAGGACACCATTAAAACCAGGGCGATCAGTTTGTGAGTGTTAATGACATTCAAAACTGCCTCTATATATGTGAATGACTTCTCTAGGCTTTCACCACTGATTCAGTATTCCGTCAGCTTTCCGTTACCTCTCTCCTGTGGTCAGTTCGTAGCCATTGTAACCAAAGAAGGGTCCCCAGTGAAGCGTTGCCCCGGCTTTCTGACGCCCCTTAAATTCACCTCGCTCGTCACGAAGGTTTTCGTTACCTGGGACAACCACGTGACAACCACGTGACAATTACCATATTATAGATTTCTATTGTCCATCTCCGAAAAGTATAAGCCTTTCACCGTTCAAGTCGAGATTGGTGTTATCGAGATAATGTTCAATTCATCATTTAAACATAACTGGGAAAAAGCAATCAAAGCATCGACTCCATAAGTCGGTTATTACCCCTGCTCTCCACCATATCGATTTCACCCGAGGCGGGCCAACCTCCGTAACTATCGTAACGGGGCAGAAGCCAGATTGCTGAAGCAGGAAGAATACATCGGTAACATCAAAGGCGCTTAGCATTGTACAAGAATACCTGGTTCCTCTCTATACAGAGCAGTAATGCGTGTCATTTAGCGCGCAAGAATTACGGTGAATAAGTGCTCTGTTGACATGCTGTTCTCAGAATACCAATGGGTTTGTGTCACTATGTTGTAAGCCTTCCAGCTTGTAGTTATTCGATGAATAAATGTTTGTTAGAACAGCAAATATGACCCTAAACAAAATATTCGAGAAGTGTTTCAAGTGCGTTTATACCTGGCCAAAGCCAGTCTCCCTTTGGCAAGCGCGCTTCGATCTCAACCCTGCCATAACGGAAGTTGAAGGAATCGCTAGTGCGCAGGCGGGCAGATTGGATTGGGTTGATGTAGTTACTTGGCGAACCAACTCGCATACAGCCATACCATTGGTTGCCTGTACATGCTGTAGCTTTTTGGTGACCTGGTGGCATAAAATATACGCTTAATCAATATAAAATGAACAGCTTGATATTCAGATATATCACCTCAATTTTACTGTTATGTTTGCTTACCCCAAATGTCGAGAATTCCTGAACTGAGGAAGCTCTCATCGTATTTATCTGCTGTTAGTGTCTGCAAACACGATGTGTTTGCATATTATTGAGTGCCAACAGATGAAGCAAATAGTATTTTTATATTCATTGAGACAGAGACCCGGCCGCTGATGTGGAGTTCTTTGGTCATTATCATATCAAATGTTGGTAATATCAATAATGATATTTATGCTACTCAGTAATGAATTATCGTTGCAAACTTTAACGTACCGGTTTAATATGTAGGTGGCCGTCTTTTACGAAGCTGTTGGATCGATTATTTGTATAATATTGGAATTCCCAGTTCTGAAAAACAAATTGTGAATTGCCACTTTTAAAGCGATGTAGTAATGACATCATACCAACCAAAAAAATATACAATTGATAGCAACTCGGCAGTGACATTGAGGCTGATGACTCTAGATCACATCTGACTCACGCCGCCGCCTCCTGCGGTAAGTTCGTGTTCCCACGTTTCCAAGTCCAAGTAGTCAAAGTTATCCTCAAAGATCATGCACGGGTAGCTCTCACATGCTTCGGCAGGTGGCGCTGAACGGGGCAACAAAATGAACGAGCTATGGTAATTAGTGTTTACGTCACATGCTAAGCATCAGATCCCTTCTGCAAAACATTTTCTGCATCCAATTCCAATCTTAACAGATTTTTGATAAAAGGAAATTTGGGTTTTTTAGTTAAAGGATGAAGCATTATTAGTTAGTCCTGAGGAGTTTTAGATGTTATAGGCTATGTTTGAAGCAGTCACCCAAATTTCCTTTTGCTTTAGCAAGGTATGCTTACCTCGCTTCCCCCTCTTTATGTACTTCTTATGCTTGAAAGCATTGTAAACCTTGGCCCTGCTCGACTCCTTGTAGATGTCGAACGGGGGTGGGGCTGAACATCAAAGGGACACAATGACACGTCAGGTGAGATAGACATGGGGTTTTGGGGGAATATACTGGTAAGTAGCCTAAAGTGTTATTGCATTTAGGTGCAATGTTTAATGATTTGTTGTAAATTTCTGTCCCAGTGACCTGCTTCAAACATAGTCCATTTGTCGGCGTCATGACGTCATTGCGTCATGACGTCATGGCTAGGCCGTGGTTGGTTTATAATGCCCATGTATTACGTCAATGCTATCTGGGCATTAAGCGATGTTGTACAATTGGAAGGGTGTAGGGACACCCATTGTGCTAAGGGCCTGTAGATCTGCCCGGTCTGGTCGTACCTGGGATGCTGGTCGTTGAAGAGTCGCACGTGGTGGAAGAACCTGTGGTTGGCTGAGGAGTGGTTGGCTGAGGAGTGGTTGGCTGAGGAGTGGTTGGCTGAGGAGTGGTTGGCTGAGGAGTGGTCGATGATGTGGGTGCTATTATTCAAACAAAGATACTCGTTTCAAATACTCTCGGTATAAATTGTATGAGAACCGCAGATAACACACCAAGATGATGGCGTCAAGATCGAGTCCATAGGCGCATCGTACGGTGAGTGATATCGTCGCGCGCATTGACATGAAGATTCATATTTTAAAAATAACCTCTTGCGGTCCATGACTGCTCGAGCTTCTGATAACCCTGTCCATCGTGGATGACCAGGTGCCAAAAATAGACAGTGTCTCCGATGTTTACGACAACCTGTGTATTTTCATGCACCCACTCGTTACCTAGACAACAGTGCGATAAACAGACTACAAGTCATTGTATTTAGGAATTTCATTCGCATTCATAAACACATGGGGCTACTATATTGGGACACCCTACATGCAATCAGGAATACGTCAGATATTTTATTGCATTTCAAAACAATTTAAAAGCTATGAAGCCAGTTCGTGTAGTTACGTGTAAGCTGTTGCTGTTATATGGTAATTTGGAGTTTCACGACCAAACGAACGACCAATTATGCAATGCTGATGAACACGAAACCCTCAGGTGAAACCTTTACCACAAACCTCACAATGGTCCAACATTCGGTGGTTTAGGTTTCATGTTTGAAATTATCCTGATCACTCGTCACAAACACATTAATCCGTCCAACCGCGGCTCACCCTAACGTGACATCCATGCCACTTCGAGTCACCTACACCAAACTTCTTGTTCCAAATAACCCATGGTCATCAAGCCCCGCCAAAGATAGCCCCAAGACTGCGCCCAGTGTGACCTAACCTGTTGGTGTAGTTATGTCGTAGTTCCAGTCGCCAGCAGCAACACCAGACAAGGGCTTGTTGACGCTGTAATGTACGCCCACCAGCGATATTCCTGGATCAGCTGTAACGACAACAGAAAGCTCTTATCGGATCATAGCAAATCATGGTCAATTTTTTTCACTCGCGGTCCTTATGAATTTAGAAGAGTACCCACTTATTCCCAGCTTTCTACATTTCCACTATACGGCCACATTATTGTAATGCCTCTAGCATGTGATGTTGCGGTGGCTTACCAGGGACAGACATCCTCAAACCAGACGGTGACAGCAGGCTCAGTGTCGGTGCCTTAATTTGGTAGTTCTGTGCGTTCACAAAGGTTGCCAAGGCTACCGTCAACACCAGGTGACGCAACATGATTTCCCTTTGAAATGAAAAATGTCAAAATACTACATCACACGATAGTAGATTACTAAGAAATTTACTTAAATATACTTCGAAAAATAGTATATAGTTGATAAGTTGATAATTGATGTTAAGAGCATCGTTCGAAAAATTGGGTAGCCTTTTGAATTAATCACGTAAGTAAATACGCGGTTTATAGTAAATGTTCTACTAGATCACGACTTACCTGTTTAGTGGCGTCAATTGTCGGTGGTCGTCAGTGGCGAAACTGAGTCCGCTTCGATGGCGCTCCTGTATTTCAATAGGCTAGATAGGGCTGAAGGAAGGCATCGGATGGAATGCAACTGTTTGCCGGGACATTTGCAATATGAAAGTATTATGTTAAAACGTGAACGACCAACTTTATTTTCATGGCTCATTCAATAAAATCAAAAGAAAAGTCAAAATAAGAGAAATATTTCCTTTTAGAATGAGCTGTTGTCCATGTACCCCGATACTGAGAGTGCGCGGGAATGGAGACGCTAAGAGCGACTGGCTGACGAGCTGCCTTTGGTAACCCGGTGGCAAAGTGGGACAATCGTTTGCACAACTTTCCCCACTTAGACCATATAGCTATGTTGAATGACATTTTTACCTGTGTGTTGATGAAGCACATCAAATTCGATCACTATCACATCTACCAATATCACTTACATGCGCAGTCATTCTAATACGCAAACTAACAAACTCGCGAATAGGCAAACATGCCAACACACATACAGACAGATTGCGGTAAATGCTACTCCACGCTTTGTACAAATGACGAGAGCACATGCGTTGCCCCCTTTTTGACTCGAGTGAATATTCCCATTAGACGACCCCTGAAGATTTTGATACCAGCGTTTGATCCTCTGCCTGGTCAAGACTCTGGTGCTTGGAGATTTAGATTACAGTATCCATGTTTGAGGAAGATAGCGATATTGGTCATCTGAGATAAGGCATTATGTCTTGTGTCATCTGTAAGACTGGACACAGATATTGTAAACACACAAGAGCGATCCTGGCGAGTACACGAAGAGAAACAAGAACAACAAGCGCAGACGCTCGTACGTTTTAACAGAGAAAACATACCCATAAAACGTACACCCTTTTCATAAAAGAAAATGCTTCAATCAGAAACCATCTTACCTTATTGGAAACATGCACGATCACATTAAAATATATATTCCCTTTGACTATCATGCAGAATTTACCCTCAGCTGTCGGTAATGTGTCAATTAAACACAGCTCACGCTGAGCACAGCGATCTGTAGCGATCACAATCACATTGTTACATTGAACCGCTCTAGGGTTCCTGATATCGGAGGAATAAATACATTGATATCATGAAGATTCTTTGTAACACTAACGGTGTAGCAATCGATGCGGTTGTTATAGTTCCCCCTCCTTCGTGAATGGACGCACAAAAAGACCGTTTTATATTGATGACGTCATGAATGTCGTATCCGTGTAGCGCCAATGCGCATCGAAGCAGAGAGGACGATAAAAGAAGCTTGGCCGGTCCAATCAGGTGATGTTTTAATGTTGCTGCAGAAAGGCACGTTTATTTCACTCACTGTACTGTATTTTTTTGTAATTATACTACTTAGGAGAGTCTGGCGTTATTCGAGTACAAAATCTAACCAGTAAATATCCCTCAAGACCTCATAGCCATTTAGGCAGGATCCTTTCCAGCCCATTAACCCGGTTGGGCGACAGCAACAATACATTGTAATGACATCAGGCTTGTACAGACAGATCCACACATGCTAATATGAACACCCAAGAACAGGGTGCATCGAGGCACGTTGCTACTGTGAGATTATAAAAGCCAATGACAAGAGAAACAGATCATAGACTGGGTCTTTGCATTGGGTCTTTCACACAGCACAGAAATAAACATTACTGTGATTCTAGCCGAGTCATCCACTGACTGAGATAACAACATACTATGATGCAATCTTCAATATCATCTCTGGACTTAAGTAACACCAAAATGTCCCGTATTATCTACATTCTCTGTTCGTCAGTGATCTATGTTGATAATATATTGTTGCATAATAACAGACATCACATTGCAATGGTGTCACAAAACCAGACGGCTGCACAAGAGGATAACAGTTTATTGTACTGAGTTGATACAAACAATAGATCAATTGCACTGACCAACCTACCATAGCAGTTAACCACATGATACATGCAGCATACATCACCACCCATACAACCAATATCCACAATACCCTAATTTGATAAATAGTTAAAATGAAACGGTACGTTATGATGAATTGTCAAAGATGGTGACAGAACAGCTGGTGCAACTAACTTCACAACCTTGGTATGTAACAAGACTAATGTATGGTTTATTGTTATCATACTTGCTTGGAGTTGGCTTATTTTACACAGTTGACGGTGCATCTGTCAATAAACCCATGATACCTGTGTTTTGTACATCTGTGCGCTGTATGAGGTACAATACACCTCCATCGTATGAGGTAACCCTGATCATCAAAACATAGTGTTTACAATGTAATGCACTCCATATATAGGTAGGACAAACTCAATGTAAGGCCGTCATCCCAAATTAGCCCAGACCAAATAGCCACCACCCGCCACTGTTTAACCACATCCCAGACATGACAAACCTTGATGAAGGCAATAACCACAGTCCCTCTCTGTTTAACCACATCCCAGACATGACAAACCTTGATGAAGGCAATAACCACAGTCCCTCTCTGTTTAACCACATCCCAGACATGACAAACCTTGATGAAGGCAATAACCACAGTCCTTCTCTGTTTAACCTCATCCCAGACATGACAAACCTTGATGAAGGCAATAACCACAGTCCTTCTCTGTTTAACCTCATCCCAGACATGGCAAACCTTGAAGAAGGCAATAACCACAGTCCCTCTCTGTTTAACCACATCCCAGATATGGCAAACCTTGACGAAGGCAATAACCACAGTCCTCTCTGTTTAACCTCATCCCAGACATGGCAAACCTTGATGAAGGCAATAACCACAGTCCTTCTCTGTTTAACCACATCCCAGACATGACAAACCTTGATGAAGGCAATAACCACAGTCCCTCTCGTGTTTAACCTCATCCCAGACATGGCAAACCTTGAAGAAGGCAATAACCAGTCCCTCTCTGTTTAACCTCATCCCAGACATGGCAAACCTTGATGAAGGCAATAACCACAGTCCTTCTCTGTTTAACCTCATCCCAGTCCTTCTCTCTGTTTAACCACATCCCAGACATGACAAACCTTGATGAAGGCAATAACCACACCCGACACATGTAAGAAGTATTGGACAATATTAAGTCTTCATCAGTTGGATATCACAGGCTGTGTATGAAAACCACAACCCAACTATACAAATGTATTCCATTAGCAACATATCTTCACATTGAACCATATAATTATTCATTTCCAACCAATTGTGGTTGGTACTCACCAATTTTCAATCACAAATCAACAGCAATTTACACTGCAAGATGCATGCA
Source organism: Urechis unicinctus (assembly GCA_034190875.2). NCBI lineage: Eukaryota > Metazoa > Annelida > Polychaeta > Xenopneusta > Urechidae > Urechis > Urechis unicinctus. The sequence continues at coordinate 52,040,096 of CM067346.1, read as the reverse complement.
ACTATCAGAAAATAACAAGAAAACTAAATTGAGCCTTTGATTTAGAACATAGGTGACCAAAGCCAGACAACTGTTTGCGTCCATGACGAGTTACCCTCCAAGCAGCCGGTCATCGTTGAAATGATTGAATTAGTGTTTTGTATTTGGTTTATGGCTGTACACCCACCACCCAGAGTTCAACAAATGCTGCACAGCTTGCCTCTCTTTGGGGCTGAATTCTAGAATGGTAGATATTGCATTCAGCATTTGTTTCTTGGCAACAACATCATACGTCACCATATAGTGGTACACAACATTTTTTAGATATTCCAAATTCGCACTTTCTCGTGATTTGTTCCTTTCAAGTTTCCTAATTTCTTCCTTCAGATCATCAATATTATCAGTCAGCTGCTCAGCCTTAAGTAGTGAGGTTTGTTGGAGTTCCCGTAGCGCCACCTCCAGGCTGTGCTTCTGTCTTCGAAGCGTATTGATTTCAACATCTTTCCGCGCTTGTTCCTGAGAGAAATGAAGAAGTGCCGAGTCATTGGATAGACCCCCAGCGGAGAGGAGTGAGGATCGAGAGAGCAGCTCTGTGATAGCCAAGCGACCTTCTTCTGAGCTGGCAGCCCCTGCTTCACTGAGATGCTGGTCTGGTACCATCGCTGGTGGTGACATTTGGCGATATGTACCCCCAAGTGAGTCCATATATCCTGGGTTCAACTTGTCCACTACACTTGTTGACCTAAGTCTGTCCATTTCACGATCTTTTTCTGCCAGCAGAGCGATCGTCCTATCCCGGTGGCGTCGGATTTCCGCCTCAAGTTCCCCCAGCCTCTGCTTGTGCACAGTCTCTTGTGCTTGGATCTCTGTTTTGTGTTTATCACCAATACTTATGAGTGACTTGCTGAAGTGTTCCTCCTTTGACCTCATTTGTGATAAGAGTTCCTCTTCAGAGCCTCGTAATTGACGGAGGCGTTCCTTAAGCTCATTCACTTGTGACCTGAAACCCTCGACTTCTACTGAGGCAGCGCTATCCTGTCACACACAACCAATCCATCCACTGTACAACAAGAACAATTAATGGTCACACCACAAGATCACAACATGGATTGTTCTGAAGCCTTCATGTATCAATAAGGATTGGCCGAATTATGGAGAAACATCAGGTGTGTACAGTAACACGTTCAGGACAGAAGATCTCAAAGCTTATTTCACATTTGACACAGGTTTATGTCTCAACAAAAGAGCTACCTTGGTAGACTTGCTCTTTAGCACAGACTGAGCCCGAAGTTTGTAACGCTCAAATTCCTCCTTGAGTGAGTCAAACTTCTGTTTACATTTACTGTGCAGACTTTCCCAGTCCTGTTCTGACCCCAGCTGTTCCATCAGTTCTGTCACCCACAATGCAATACCTTCTACAGCTGTCACCATCAAGTTATTGCAAAGGGGTTAAAAAGCCATAACTTGTTGAATAAATACATCAATAGATTCAACAAAATGAATGAATCAACATAAAATCAATGGGATACAATGGTAGATACAATATTGGTATTGGATATGATATACCCAGACTTGTATACGCTAGAGCAAAGAACCTCCCGGGTTGTGACCTACCACTGACATTGACAGGCTTCTCTGCATGCTCATTGGCTGTAATCAGTGAGGCTTTAAGCTTAACCATCCTGTCCACGATCTCCTCCACACCTAACTGCTCATCGGACACACTGCTATTACTCCCCATACTGTCGACACCACAGGCCTTGTTAGCTAGGGCAGTGTTCTCCTGGTCTAACTGACTGACTCGCTCACGTAACTTGAGGATGGACGCCTGGTCCTGGTACCTCAGACGCTCATAGTTCCCAGCAACCTACACAACATAGCTTGCATAAGTGAAGCCCATCAGAAGAATATTACATGACTGACAGTAGACCAAGGAATCAGGATGCCTATCCAATAAAGGAACAGCTACATATAGGACACAAATCACAATTGTAAGTGGCAAGTTCAGAACCATCATCAATCCAACAAACTGAACTCGAATGCTAAGTCTAACCCCAACAGATTCTACTGCTAACCTCTGAGATTTCAGAGAGTTTGCCTTCCAGTTTAGCAATACGTTCTTCATTGGCAGCGGCCATGACAGCGAGCTGAGTCTTTGCTTCTGTGACTCGCTGCTGTTCCAGCTGTAGAACACTGCTGTGCTGGGCCTGTGCACATATGCACAATGGTTTAATGCTAGCTAACACAATTCTATACAGGTATGGGTCGCTTTATAAGCAACAACAGGCAAATGACATCTGGTTTAAATGACCATTATATTTGAATAAAATTTGCCTAAAAAAACATACTTTGCATTCACACTAGCCAGAAAAGCGCTAACCTTCATGTCCACAACTTCTTTCTGCAGCTTGAGCAGGAGGGGGGAGGGTTCAGATGCCTTCGCCTCACTGGCACGCAGCTTGCTCTTCAAACCATCCATCTCCTGCTGGTATTCACTGAATCTTATCTCATACTCGGCCCGGATCTCAGTCGAGTTCTGCTGCTCCACAAGGGCTTGTTTCAAGTCATCCATCTATCAAACACACAACATATAATCTTCTCTATACTCCGTAGTAAGTGATATCCCCTTGTAACATAACAACTGCTTTCTAAATTTGTTCCACATAAAAAAAATGATAAAAGGGCATTCAGAAGAAAAATATTGCCCATGAAATATAACATCACAATTTCTAGCAAATGTTCTTCCCAATACGACAGTACCAATAAATCCACTCTCCCTACCTGATGCTCAGTCTGTTCCTTGGCCATGCGTTCTTGGGCAAGCAGCTTCTGTAGCTCTTTAAGCATGATGGATTGATCGGTGTGTTCCTTCTCTCGTTCATTCTGCTCCACTCGGATCTTAATACGACACTGTTACAGACAAAACCACGTTAAGATACACCAACATAGTTCAATAATTCCTCATCATACAGACACATAATCCTCTGCAAAAATATCGCAGAACCTGATTTTGAGAATTAATGAGAAGGCATTGTGTCAAAGTTGCACTGATCACCTCTTTGACCTCCTCTGTGAGGTCATGGATGCCCTTGTATGCTTTGCGAGTCTCTTCCTCATGTCTAGTTTCTTGCTCCTCCAACTCTTGCTGTAACCATCCCATAATGTTTCTAGTATCACCATGGTAACACAGACTTTAAGCTTTCATCCAACCAGAGTACTCAAAACAATAACAAAATATCAAGGAATAAGACACCAAATTTAGTAACATCATAATTCAATTCGGATGAGTACAGTGGTCAAGTAGACAAGCACTACACAAAAGGGGTGCATCCATTGGGGATAACTTTTTCCAGTGTCAGACGTGTCCACAACAAATGCGCATAAGTCACCGGGTCATAGATCGTTGCCAAGCAGTGCGTTGCAAAGGGTAACTAAGCATTGTGCTTTCATGAAGGAAGTTAAATGGGTGTGTAGATTTTTTCTTTGTATGGTGATGAGTGTGAAAAACAAAACGAACACTGTATCTTAAAGTTAAACATTGAATACATTAAAAATTGATTGTGATATCCATCCTTACTCTCAGTGTCTTTTTCTCTGATATATAATTGGCCTCCATTTTGGATTTCTCCTGCATGACAGTGGCAAGAGATGCAGAGAGAGTTGCCAACTGGCTGCGTAGTCCAGCGAGTTCCTCACGGCATGCGTCCTCCTCTTCTGTCTCTCCACTTTCCCCTTCAGGCTCTTCACTCTGTGATGCTTGACCCTGATCATCACCACTCTCTTCATGCTCATCATTTGAACCCTAGTTACATAGTCAGCATTGCTATATTTACACCGATTCACAAGGTTACAACGGACAATGACAACTGGTCTGCTAGTGTCTGGTATACAAAATATATTTGGTATCCTTTTGTACAAGTTGAGCAGTAGGTATGACATTACAGACTGAGGAACAAAAAAGTGCATATTCTACTGGCATTCAACATTTTACCAACACAATTAATAACACCAAATGCTTGTTACAAATTCACATTTTTCTGGCAGAATACCACACACAAAATCGCATTGATCACATTCAGACAACTGTTCCAATGATTACATGAATTAACAAAGAGTAGCAAGACAAAATAAAGCATACACTTACTTTCGAGGTTCACTTTTATCTTTTTCAGTTGTCTCTTTCTTCTTATGTTCTTTAGCCGCAGCATCTTTACTTCCTTGCAAGTGGACAGCACTTAAAGCTTGGACACTTGCTTCAAGAGCTTCCTTTTCCTTTGCCAAGCCTCTATATGCTTGGATCAAATCTGTACAAGGTAGAACAAATATATTGATTATATCTATACTGTGAAGAAATGTGGTGAGGATGCAATCATAAACATTTGTCAGCAGCACCTCTCAGTTTGTTTTCATACTTGTGGATCTTTTCATTCTGAGCCTCAATGGTTTTCACCAGCTCAGATCTATTCTCGCGATCCATTATGGAGGAGACTCAAGACTAGTCCATCATATATTTACATCCTAAAACATACAGACAAAGCTTAATCAAACAACTATATGGGACAATGATCTCAAGGTGCAGGCAGCTGGGTTGCTTACTACCATATTTACTCATATATAGGTTGGAAAATTATAGACCAAAATTAAAATCCAAAAAACAGGGTGTGTGACCTGTTCACGAGGTTCGGAAATCATGCCCCTCGATATGAACATTGAAATGGATACCAAGCTATACGAGTGCCGAGCCAGAAAGTAAACCCACAGTCCATACTTTGAGGTGGGAATCGTCAATAAATGTCTATACAATCATTCGATGTGATAATATGATAGAAGACAGATTAACAATCAAATAGTGCCAGACGTGAAGGATTGTTTGCTTTACTGGAAAAGAAGTAAACTAATATGATAATCAATCAGAATAGACCATATCACAACTGTCATCAATGCATTACTAATTGCTTCTCAACATCGCGCCCACATCCTCTTTTGCAAGTTTCCAAGTTTAGTGGTTCGTACACAAGCATGGAGAATAACATGTTCCATGTTGGTGAAAAGTCCCTCCTTCGCCCCCACCTTGGGGCGAAATGCGCAGTTCTTCACTTGCCTTATCTTTACCCACATCTTTACCCCTATCCACTGTGTGACCTACATCTATCGCTCAGTTCTTGTAAGGATACCTTGCCATGATGGGTATTGACAATCGGATATCCCCAATGTCAACAGCACAGAAATGAGATATCTCAAGTTGTAATCAGGCGGACTCCGGCAGATGTAACATTTCATTGGTTTCTCTGGGCGACTGTATCCTGCATTGATTCAGGATTTATTTTCGAATGTCGTATAGCTAGACTAATCAGCTAATTTACGATGACAGTTGACACGAATTAATCGACCAACGAGCCAATTTTCAAATCAATACTGGTAGTATAATTCACTGAAAACACATGAGCATTTAAACAATTGGACAGGCTTAATCAACATAGGTTTAATGAAAGTATCACCAACATTTAACGTCCACGACGTCAGTTTACTTTCTAACCGGAAGTATCGGTTGTTTCACGCATCCGAACTTAGGGATGTTTTTAGTTCAGTGCACCTCTGAGCGATAAAACAGACGAATCTGGAGATATTTGCAACATTAATCTGTTAATATCGGAAAGAGTAATTATCACTTCTGTTGTTTGTTAGATTTTGTTTTCACAAAATTAACAAGTTAAGTCGTTTGATGTTTTGACCTTTTCAATAATTGCGAAAACTGCCATGACAAGATTGTTCCTTTTTCTATGTGTTTATCGCCCACCTTGAACCACACGTGAACCGATTTTGTGACTTCTTGACATTAACTTTAAGTCTAATGAGTAAAAAAAGAGTCATAATCTCTACGGCTAAGTTCAAATTAAATAGGTATTGTTTCTGTCCGGATGAGACTCTGTGAACTGGTGAAATGCAATCCACACGTTGGTGACCACTACCACCTGACCAGCTGACCACTGGTGACATAGACTTACAACTAGCCGCGCACGACGGTAATATAAATATATACGTTAATAAACGTCGTGCACGGCTAACCTACAACAGGCCTCTAATGCTCTATGTCTGCCGTAGAGGCCTTCCCCCTACTGCAAGTCACATGTGGTGGACTGGTCAATAGTGAAATAATTATTCGCCCTACTCTATCCATTTGAATTAACCATGCCATTGTCATTTTTCCTCAGGGGTGAAAATTAGCACTCGCCCGCCCGCCAATGGCGAGTAAAATCAGTCTCTGGCGAGTGGCAGTACCCAATTCAGTCGTCCGGTTGTATTATCTCTGGATTGTTTATATAGGTTCATATATAGCTCAAGGAACCTGGCAGTGTTTCCCCAATAGCTGATTTCAGTCAGCCAAGTTACTGCACTCGAACTAGTTGCTGTGTTTCAAGTCTTTCATTCACTATAACCTGGTATCCTGAAATAGTTCTGTTCTTGTTGATAGAAGACATACAAATGAATTGTTTGGTGAAGTTTTATTGAATTTTATGTCAGCAAAGAGTGAGAAACTGAGTCAACCTTACCATTGGCCAATAACATGCGCTGTAAGAACAGACTACAGACGAGGGATGAACGTCACTCAGCGTTAGATATATTAAATATACCCATTAGATATACCCAAACTAGATGAAATCTTTATTTAGGAAGGGCTGAAAGGAGCATTACAAAACCAACACATTTGTCTCTAGCAGTGCTCTACATTAGATGGGGTACATGGAGGTATATTGCACCTTATAGGTTTGAATGATTACCATGCTTAAATATATCATCCTTCCCACTGTGTTGTGTCATATTAAACAACATTGACCTTTGATTATTCAGATAAACCATGGAGGAAGTCAATGAAGATGGCAGGTTTGCACACATATCAAAAGATCCGCGTTTCCACAAAATGCGGAGAGAGGAACGCAAGGTGAAGATAGACAAGCGCTTCAGAGGGATGATGAAAGACAGCAATTTCAAACTGAAGTATTCGGTGGATCCTCGAGGCAGGCCAGTGAGGGCCACAACCAATGAAAACCTGAGAAAATTCTATGACCTCTCCGATTCAGATATTAGTTCTTCTGACAGTGAACAAGATAGTGATGATGATGATGATGATGATGATGATGATGGCGAAGGAAAAATTAAAGATGAAACTGGAGTTGATGAGAAAATGTCAGTAGATATTAAGGCAAAGGATTCGCAGAATATTGGGAATAAGGTGTCACCACCAGTGGATGAGTGTCCTGTGAAATCAGAGGAGGATCAGACAAAAGACATCACAAGGTCTGAGAGTGATAGCAGTAATGAGGACGAGGAAGATGACAGTAGTGAAGGTTTGTGGAGAAAACTTAATTCCTCTAGTACCTCTGTCGGCGTACACACTGCCATGTCGGGACACATATTATGTGATCATATTTGTTCATATCATGATGTGATTCCAGATGAGTCGAGCGAGGCAGGCAGTGTGGACTATGCTAGAGGAGAGGGTGCTGCCAGTTCCTCCTCGGAGGAAGATGATGATCTAAGTGACAGTCCCAGTGAGGATGACCAAGGTCAGATTTTCATCTTTTTTCACTGCAAAATTTTGATGTGATTCAACTTCAAATTGAATGATTGCTGTTGATGAGAAACTATGACAACTTCAGTCTTGCAATTTATGATAGCTTTTGGGCCAGGACCAATGTGGTGGTAGTGGAGTCATAATTGTCATCCTCTTTTTCAATGCCATTCGATCTTATTTATGACAACAAATGCATTTCATATTTGTTTTCTTATCATGGAGCTTGTGTCTGACCTTGACCTTCTTGGTGAATGACCTATCTGCAGGTGAGTTTGATCACGGCTGGGCCGAGCACGACCACAGCGCCCCCAGAGTGTCTGAATCCTCACGGCGTCTAGCATTGTGTAACATGGACTGGGATAGAGTCAAGGCACGGGATCTGATGGTTTTACTCAACTCTTTTAAGCCCCCTGGTGGGATCATTCAGTCAGTGGCTGTGAGTATTCATGCAGGTTGCTACCAATTTTGTAGATTATCGTAGAATTGTTTGAATTGTATATGTTGACAGAAATGTGAGGATTGTGAGGTTGTGATGTTTAGATTTACCCATCTGAGTTTGGTAAAGAGAGAATGAAGGAAGAGGATGTCAGCGGTCCCCAGGAGCTGAGGGATAGCACAGCACAGAGAAAACAGACTTCTAAGAAAGGATCTAGTCAAGAAGGTGGTGGCTCATATAGTCAAATTTGCCAAATGGGCTGGTTGATAGTCATATGAACAGTAGTAAATCATATTGCCCTCTGCCATCACTCCTCACCCTTCCCTGGAAAAGACATGTTTTGGTATGCTGTTAACTGAACAAAATGGCTTCTTTTGCTAGTCAGCATTTGTCTCCCCTTTCCCCCCACCCCCCACCCACCCAATATGAGCATTAAGATAATTCATTCATTGGGAATTAATGTGATATTTTGTATGCTCCTTGTTACAGGGGAGGAGTATCATATGGAGAAGCTGCGACAGTATCAGCTCAACAGGCTGCGGTATTACTACGCCGTGGTCGAGTGTGACTCGGTAGCCACAGCCGACCACCTGTATGAGCAGTGTGATGGCACAGAGTATGAGAGCTCTGCCACCAGAATAGATCTGCGGTGAGTCTCATTCTGACTCACTCACACACTGATTCACTCTCACGTAGCATTATCCTCATGGAATCCGCCAGTCAATGTTGTCATTATTTGCTGGGAGCAATGTCAAATTGGATGTGTTTGTCTGTCAGATTCATCCCTGATGACATGGAGTTTGAAGATAAACCAACGAGTGTCGTGTCAGACCTGCCCGAGGTGGTCACTTACAAACCCTCACTGTTTGCCAATACAGCCCTACAGCAGAGTAAGGTAAGACCTACACAGTAGTGGTAAGCCAGTGGTAGATCACAGAGGTGAATGTGAGGTCAGACAGTCATGTGAGATAGCAACAAACAGGGGTAGACACTAACTTCCAGCATTCACTTGTCCCATAGGTGAAACATACTTGCTCCATATGACATGGAAGTTCACATGGTATGGTTGTTTCTCTTGATATGAATTACAAAATCTTATGTTAAAAGATTATTGCATTAAAATTATTTATACTCCGATCGGTAAATGTTAAGTATCTTTAAAATTTCTGTGCAGCTTAATGAAAACAGGTTTCCAAAAATATTAAATGGTACAAATCCATCCCTTGTAAATGCAAGATATTGGTGACTTCATTCCTTCATTGGTCATAGCAGATAAATTTACCAGCTGAGGTCATATTGGCCCTTTATATATATTTTTTGTGTTTGTTGCGCCATCAGACTAGCCCAAAACAAGCACAGAGATTTGCATTGGCCTGCCGGTCGCTATCTTCTATGTATACATAGAATATAGAGGCTGGCAGGCCAATGTAAATCCCTGTGGTAACAAGTGCCTCTGTTTTCGAGTCAAAGAACTTCACCACACACGAAATTGGAGTATGGATCAGTGCTGTACGGTTACTGATTATTCTGTTTTACACGCTCGGCTGCACATCGAAAGACGCTGAAACCTCAGTCTTCAAGGCTTCAGTGTTTGCTCGAGATAACATTCGCGATTCGGCAAAGTAATTAACATGTACGGTCGGACAAGTACTTGGGACTTTTCACTTGTCCCATAAGCAGAACCCGTCCCGGCAAGCGGACAACCCTTAGTGTCTAGCCCTAAACAAGTGACTTAGTTTTTATGGAAATAGAATGGTTGATATGAATACAATGGTAAATGTTAGTGATGCGTGACCCTCATTTTCATGTTGAGCGGATTGAATATTGTCAGTGACAATAACCAGTCCTTACCTGATGTTGATAGAATGACCTTCACCTTATGTGATTGGTGTGTTACAGGTTAGTTTGACCTGGGATGAGACCGAACGTGACAGGTTGGCATTTACTGGTAACAAACTAAGTGCTGAGGAGCTGGAAAAACTTGATGTCAAAGACTACCTGGCCTCAGACTCTGATGAATATGATGTTGGTAAGTTCACCCCAAGTCATGAATGATGTTGTCCGGATTTTGACATAGCTGCTTTGTTAATTATGCACCCCCCCCCCCCCCCCAAATTAGTTGAACCTTATGAAATGCCGTTGCATTTGAATCTTACTCCACATATGCTATGTGACAGACCCATATGCAGGCCTCGAGGACCCCGACTTTGGTCCACCTGCTGGTGAAATGGAGACCAGCCCCGAGGATAGTGGCCAGGTGGAGACAGCTGACATTGAGAAATATCGCTCGTTGGTGAAGGGAATCCGGGCTACAGAGAAAGAGAAGGAATCTGAGTTGAAAGACATGGAGATGGAGATTAAATGGGAGCCAGGATTGAAGGAGACTACAGAGGAGTTGGTGAAGAAAAAGAAAAAGGTGGGGCAGCTGACTCCCTGGGAAGAATACCAGGAGAAGAGGAAGGAGAAACAGAAGAAGAAGAGGGAAGAGAAGAAGAAGAAGAAAGAGGAAGGAAGTGACCAGGAGGATGTATGACCTCTTTGTTATGACCTCAACATTGACCTTTACTATATAATCTCTAAAGGACTGTTACACATGAACCACAAGTCTACAGTGACTCTCTACTTTAGTAGTGGTGCTTGGAACAATTACATTGATGATTTATAAAGCAATTAGCATGACTTTTATATTATCTTATAAATTATGGTTAAGTTCTGTTCATTTCCATCCTCTTCAACCATCCTTCGATGGTTATGCACAATCAATTTATCACGTGATAGGACCCCTTAAATTCAACTTACCTCATCAGTCATGTTTCCTTTAAAAAATCTTGCTTTGAAGTGGCAATCTATTGGGTAGGATCTCTGGATGTTTCACACATACACTTCATGTATGCACTGTTCTTGTTTGTCTTGTAGCAGGAGGTTTCAGCAGCTGATGAGTATAGTGATGATGATGATTTACCAGCTGGTATTGACCTTAATGACCCCTACTTCAAGGAGGAACTGGACAAGATGCCAGCCAAACGTATGAAATCATTCTCAGTGTTTGTGAAGCTCAAATGCTGTGATTTTGCAATTATGATTCTATTTCGGTCCAATCTGATTTATTCTTTGCTTCGTAGAGTTGCTTGAAGATTTTAACATTATATACAGTACTCATTCAATGATTCAAATAAATATGTATCTCCAGCCATAATCTTGGTGTATAATTAATAGGGATAGTATTGCATGTGTGTTGTTCATAAAAGGCAAAGTGACTTGTATTCCAGCTGCTGAGAAGAAAGGCACAAGCAAGAAAAGTAATAAAAACAAAAAGAAAAAGAGAAGGGATGAGGAGGGAGATGGTGAAGATGAGAAGGATGTGAGTTCAGGGATAATTCTCACGTGGAACGTGAAATGTGTGGGATGAAAACCAACTATTTACATTAATAAGTGACTTATTATCAAGGGTAACTCGCAAACAAATTTTAGCATTGTGTATTGATTGATATACATGAAAATGGCAAGGTCAAGATAAATGCTATGACATGATTGTCAGATATAATTGTGATGTGATTGTCTTGTCCCATGTTGGAACATGGAGGTATATCATGATATGAAATATGGATGAAAAAATAACATGACATGTTTTTGACACAAAATTGTTATACAGGATGACAAGATTTATAATGTGACTAGACTGTGATGCTGAATGACATTATGACTGTTAGCACACCATGGTTTCATTATTATACCTGTGACCTTGACACAGGAGGGGTTGTCCCTGCTGGTGATGGATGAGGTCGAAGACAGCAAAGCTCACTTCAGTCTGCGAGCAATACAGGAAGCTGAACAAGGTGGCAAAAAGAAACGGAAACGTCTTCGCAAGAAGAAGGACGCTGAAAAAGTCACCCAGGACACCTTCACGGTAACAACCCAACCTTTCTGTCTGTTTACTTATTGTGGATTGAGGTGAACTGTAAAGTGATCCATTTTATAACTCTTAACCATGCTAATGTTTTGAAAATCAGACGATGTTATCCTGTAGACTTCATTCTGTCTGGTAGTGATTGTTCATAACTAAGTCACATTTTTGTTGACAGTATTGCTCAGTAAGTGCAGAGCCCCCTTTGTAACCCTCAGTTTATGTCAGAATTTTAATATGACCTTATTATTGCCTAACACAGACCATGTTGGTGTGCCTTCGTGTCGTAGGTGGATGTAGAGGACGCAAGGTTCGGTGAACTCTTCAGTAATCCACATTACAACATCGATCCCACCGCTCCCGAATTCAAGAAAACCCGAGCCATGGAATCCCTCATCGAGGAAAAACACCGCCGTAGACAAGGGAAAGGAGGCGGTAATAAGAAACATGAAGGTGTTAGGGTGGAGACTGCTGATGCTGATGACCTATCTGGTCCTCCCTCAAAGAAGAAAACCAAGATTGGGGCCAGTGATGGGGCTGCATCAACTAAAGATTACTCCCTGGTGAATCTGGTGAAATCTGTCAAAGCTAAAACACAGACATTTCAGAATAAAAAAGTTAAGAAACGGTGACAGTGAATTGATCAATGCAAGTAATAAAAATTAAAAGTTTCATTGTTATGACATCATTCATATATTGGTTGGTTATTGTCTGTTGTGAAAATAGTAGCAACTCATCTTTGGGACGGATTTGTTCCCTGTTTTTGTTGAGTAATGCAAGCATCAAAAGGAATCGAACACATTGGGAGAAAACTCGAAGGAGTTAATTTATTTGTCAAGAAACGTTGGACACCTGTTGCTTTCACACTAGTTTTCAACAGTATAAGGATGACCTGAACATATTGTGGTGAGATTGACTGTTTATGATACTCTGCTTGGTTACCATATCCCTTGTGGCTTACCTATGTGGACAGGTGATGGGGTGTTAATGGCCTTGCTTTGTGTCACATCATGATGTTCCTCAGTGTGACATATCTCTCTAGGTTTTCGTTAAGAGAGCACTTCTCAATCTATATACTTGTCAATTTTTTGCCTCAAGAAGCACTTTATATATATATATATATATACATATATATATATATATCAATATATATATATATATATTGATATATATATATATATATCGAGCTTGGGACCGCATTGCTCTGTGTCGCCACCTCTCGGAGAAAACCGCAACGCGGTCTCCCATTAAAGGTCGGGCGCTTCAGAACGTGCTGCGAGCGGGCGCATCATAAAAACTTAATATAGGCTATTTGTTGACTCGCCACCCGGGCGACCAGTGACGAAATTTAGGGTAAAGCTGTCACTGTCAATGCGCTGTGCGTAGCGGACGAGCATCTCCGAAACGCTGTGAAACGAGCCGACCGGCGACGGACAACTTGCCAAGTCGAGATCAAAGAGACCCAGGTATATTGTTTTCTAGGCCACTTTTTCTACGTACAAGAACCGTAACACAATGAAGGTGGTGGTGGGTGCTACACCAGGAGGCCTTGTGTCCTATGTGTCTCCCTCTTATGGCGGCGCAACCAGTGACAGGCAGGAGATGGAAAGGAGCAAACTACCAGAAATGTGTGACCAGTGTGACTCGGTAATGGCTTTGTCATGTAGGACTTATTTGCTCCCTATGATGTCACCGTAAATATACCAACCTTTTTCAGTAAGAAGAATCAGCTGACAGGGAAAGTGGCGCAGAGAGACCGGAAGATCTCCAGCAAGAGGGTGCACATTGAGCGGATAATAGGATTGGGAAAAACCTTCAAAATCTTGGTGGAACCTATGATCCACTGTGATCGAGGTCCAAATTTCCTCTGACATAATCTTTGTTTGTTATATGTTATGTAACTTTCGGCAGTGCATCGTCCCCAAAACTGCCTAAGGTGAAGTTTAGTTTTGTGAAGTGTGACTGTGTATGTTTTTTAAGTCTATCCCACTCAGGATGTGATATTATATGAATCTCAATGAAAGGTGATATGTAGTAGTCTTTTTATACCATGTGCCTTATAATGTAACCTACACGTGAATACTGTTGAAGAAAAAATTGTTTTTCACCCTATTCATGTTTTTTGTTTTTTTAATTGAATAAGTGACTGTGGAACCCCCAATGGGTTAATTGTTTATAATTCAATTAAAACACTTTTATTATACATTCCACCACATGCAATATGCAGGCAAATGATTCCTTAAAGAAAAAAGAAATCAGTGCACAAGACTACTCAGTAAGAGAAATTGTGAAAAAACATTGAATCAAGTATAGCATCTTTGAAATAGTCCCTGAAAAACACCTCTAACTTTGAAATCATAGTAGTAATAAACTCATAGTGACAATCTCCATACTCTGAGACGCAAACACCACAAGATGACAAAGTTGACTGTTCGTGCAAAACAACTGGCCCTGAATTTGGTAATAATAGTCATGTTGGCTTTAAGGGTGAGCTGGTTGTTCTCATTGACCAGGTATGGCACCGAGACAGGAGTGATTGGTTTGTCCCTGGTACCGTAGGGACTCTTGACCTCAACATTCATGTCATCAGACACAACCCCATCTGGTGAGTATGCGAGGTACGGGGTGTGTTTGGGACACTACAATCCCACATGGCTTGACTTCGGTCCCAGTCAACTCTGCATATTCCCCAGAGCCACAGGCACATTACGGATACCGTGGTCGATTGCTTTGGCCCGAATCTGATTGACGCGGGTCAGCGACTTCGCCATACGGACCAAGTCTGTTTTGATAGTTGCTTTGCATATCCTGCCAAACTGGGAGCTCAATTCTTTGCCCGCTAAGAATCGGATTTCGCTTCTTCAGCTCTATTTTCAATTGCTGTAAGGTCAGACGTCCGTACTTATCCATCAGTAATGATTTGCTCCAATGTAACCGACGATATAACTCGAAAGGTTTCAATCAAAAATAACGATGTTGCGCAACCTTCTATGGTAAAACTGTGTGTATTAGAATACCGGAAGCGGGCAAGGGACCGCATTGCTCCGTGGCGTCGCGTAGCGGATTAAAACTCGAGGTCTCTCATTTAACACGCACTTAAGCCCCGAACCCCGACTGAGATCACCAGTGATTGTTTACTCCAAACGCAGCGAGTTTTTATTTAGAGGGTCTCTGCATGGTCTTCATTGTAGTATTAAATATACAGATTTGGACACCTTATACGACTTTATTGGATGTCCCGTTGGTATTGTTAATTGGGCGCTAATATACCGTCGCTCACTTAGCTGACGACTTGGTCACATAATAACTAACGCAGCAATGTGACGGTAATACTTACATGACGCATCCTCATTCATATGTTTTCTGGTCTTTTATATATAATATAACTGTGTTTTGTTTTATTCAAACAATTTCATTCTTCCATTATCATATCCGAAATCGTAAAAAACACTCCTCACGAGCAGCCGTGAATTTGTTGTGCTAGAATTGTATTCGAGTGTTTGTTTATCTTTGCATGTGTCATTGTTGGCCGGGATGTGCCAATTTATTGTTGTTTCAGGTAATAATGTAAGTAGGTGCACGGAGGTATGACTCCAAGTTTAGGGTCGGCTTTTGAGAAGCTGTGACAGGAGCTCGCGCTTTCAACTGGTCAGCGCGTCTCGATGCGGCGCGTGCTGTCAACGTGTCACGTCATGACACGGGCGAAACGTCGGTCGCTGCGTAGCGTCGCGCGTTGCGTTTGGGTCTCGGCGAACTTATGTGGATAAATAATTGATCATGATTAATCATCAAGCTCTGTTCTACGAGTCGACCGACCAGTCAAATCGTCAGCGTCCAAATCCCCAATTTTTCGACACTATGTGGCATTTCGTTGAAGGGGCCAAGCCTCCCCAGCCGAGTAAGCGCAAGCTACCAGAAGAGCTAAGGCTTCAAAGTAAAGATTATGAGAAAAAAGAGGCAGGAAATGGAATTCTAGCTGGCTGAAAACAGACTGCGGAGAAGAAAGAGGTTGGCTGCGACACGATGAAAAGCAAGATGTAATGTTTTGCGATTGCTGCAGAACTTATGCAACCAAAGATATGCAGCTGTCTGAATATGCTTTCAGATTTTGGTGATCAGGCAGCAGCCAAACTCGTGTTGTACTCTCTGGTGCAGGTGTTGACACTCACAGACAGCAGCAGAGGTCCAGGAATTGACTAGATGTCCTGGGCAAGCATCAACAGGGCACAGAGAACAGACAGTAGTGATGTATTAGCCCTCATGGACCTCATTCTGTTTGTTATATGTTATGTAACTTTCGGCAGTGCATCGTCCCCAAAACTGCCTAAGGTGAAGTTTAGTTTTGTGAAGTGTGACTGTGTATGTTTTTAAGTCTATCCCACTCAGGATGTGATATTATATGAATCTCAATGAAAGGTGATATGTAGTAGTCTTTTTATACCATGTGCCTTATAATGTAACCTACACGTGAATACTGTTGAAGAAAAAATTGTTTTTTTCACCCTATTCATGTTTTTTTTTTTTTTAATTGAATAAGTGACTGTGGAACCCCCAATGGGTTAATTGTTTATAATTCAATTAAAACACTTTTATTATACATTCCACCACATGCAATATGCAGGCAAATGATTCCTTAAAGAAAAAAGAAATCAGTGCACAAGACTACTCAGTAAGAGAAATTGTGAAAAAACATTGAATCAAGTATAGCATCTTTGAAATAGTCCCTGAAAAACACCTCTAACTTTGAAATCATAGTAGTAATAAACTCATAGTGACAATCTCCATACTCTGAGACGCAAACACCACAAGATGACAAAGTTGACTGTTCGTGCAAAACAACTGGCCCTGAATTTGGTAATAATAGTCATGTTGGCTTTAAGGGTGAGCTGGTTGTTCTCATTGACCAGGTATGGCACCGAGACAGGAGTGATTGGTTTGTCCCTGGTACCGTAGGGACTCTTGACCTCAACATTCATGTCATCAGACACAACCCCATCTGGTGAGTATGCGAGGTACGGGGTGTGTTTGGGACACTACAATCCCACATGGCTTGACTTCGGTCCCAGTCAACTCTGCATATTCCCCAGAGCCACAGGCACATTACGGATACCGTGGTCGATTGCTTTGGCCCGAATCTGATTGACGCGGGTCAGCGACTTCGCCATACGGACCAAGTCTGTTTTTGATAGTTGCTTTGCATATCCTGCCAAACTGGGAGCTCAATTCTTTGCCCGCTAAGAATCGGATTTCGCTTCTTCAGCTCTATTTTCAATTGCTGTAAGGTCAGACGTCCGTACTTATCCATCAGTAATGATTTGCTCCAATGTAACCGACGATATAACTCGAAAGGTTTCAATCAAAAATAACGATGTTGCGCAACCTTCTATGGTAAACTGTGTGTATTAGAATACCGGAAGCGGGCAAGGGACCGCATTGCTCCGTGGCGTCGCGTAGCGGATTAAAACTCGAGGTCTCTCATTTAACACGCACTTAAGCCCCGAACCCCGACTGAGATCACCAGTGATTGTTTACTCCAAACGCAGCGAGTTTTTATTTAGAGGGTCTCTGCATGGTCTTCATTGTAGTATTAAATATACAGATTTGGACACCTTATACGACTTTATTGGATGTCCCGTTGGTATTGTTAATTGGGCGCTAATATACCGTCGCTCACTTAGCTGACGACTTGGTCACATAATAACTAACGCAGCAATGTGACGGTAATACTTACATGACGCATCCTCATTCATATGTTTTCTGGTCTTTTATATATAATATAACTGTGTTTGTTTTATTCAAACAATTTCATTCTTCCATTATCATATCCGAAATCGTAAAAACACTCCTCACGAGCAGCCGTGAATTTGTTGTGCTAGAATTGTATTCGAGTGTTTGTTTATCTTTGCATGTGTCATTGTTGGCCGGGATGTGCCAATTTATTGTTGTTTCAGGTAATAATGTAAGTAGGTGCACGGAGGTATGACTCCAAGTTTAGGGTCGGCTTTTGAGAAGCTGTGACAGGAGCTCGCGCTTTCAACTGGTCAGCGCGTCTCGATGCGGCGCGTGCTGTCAACGTGTCACGTCATGACACGGGCGAAACGTCGGTCGCTGCGTAGCGTCGCGCGTTGCGTTTGGGTCTCGGCGAACTTATGTGGATAAATAATTGATCATGATTAATCATCAAGCTCTGTTCTACGAGTCGACCAAGTCAAATCGTCAGCGTCCAAATCCCCAATTTTTCGACACTATGTGGCATTTCGTTGAAGGGGCCAAGCCTCCCCCCAGCCGAGTAAGCGCAAGCTACCAGAAGAGCTAAGCTAAGGCTTCAAGTAAAGATTATGAGAAAAAAGAGGCAGGAAATGGAATTCTAGCTGGCTGAAAACAGACTGCGGAGAAGAAAGAGGTTGGCTGCGACACGATGAAAAGCAAGATGTAATGTTTTGCGATTGCTGCAGAACTTATGCAACCAAAGATATGCAGCTGTCTGAATATGCTTTCAGATTTTGGTGATCAGGCAGCAGCCAAACTCGTGTTGTACTCTCTGGTGCAGGTGTTGACACTCACAGACAGCAGCAGAGGTCCAGGAATTGACTAGATGTCCTGGGCAAGCATCAACAGGGCACAGAGAACAGACAGTAGTGATGTATTAGCCCTCATGGACCTCATTCTGTTTGTTATATGTTATGTAACTTTCGGCAGTGCATCGTCCCCAAAACTGCCTAAGGTGAAGTTTAGTTTTGTGAAGTGTGACTGTGTATGTTTTTAAGTCTATCCCACTCAGGATGTGATATTATATGAATCTCAATGAAAGGTGATATGTAGTAGTCTTTTTATACCATGTGCCTTATAATGTAACCTACACGTGAATACTGTTGAAGAAAAAATTGTTTTTCACCCTATTCATGTTTTTTGTTTTTTTAATTGAATAAGTGACTGTGGAACCCCCAATGGGTTAATTGTTTAATAATTCAATTAAAACACTTTTATTATACATTCCACCACATGCAATATGCAGGCAAATGATTCCTTAAAGAAAAAAGAAATCAGTGCACAAGACTACTCAGTAAGAGAAATTGTGAAAAAACATTGAATCAAGTATAGCATCTTTGAAATAGTCCCTGAAAAACACCTCTAACTTTGAAATCATAGTAGTAATAAACTCATAGTGACAATCTCCATACTCTGAGACGCAAACACCACAAGATGACAAAGTTGACTGTTCGTGCAAAACAACTGGCCCTGAATTTGGTAATAATAGTCATGTTGGCTTTAAGGGTGAGCTGGTTGTTCTCATTGACCAGGTATGGCACCGAGACAGGAGTGATTGGTTTGTCCCTGGTACCGTAGGGACTCTTGACCTCAACATTCATGTCATCAGACACAACCCCATCTGGTGAGTATGCGAGGTACGGGGTGTGTTTGGGGACACTACAATCCCACATGGCTTGACTTCGGTCCCAGTCAACTCTGCATATTCCCCAGAGCCACAGGCACATTACGGATACCGTGGTCGATTGCTTTGGCCCGAATCTGATTGACGCGGGTCAGCGACTTCGCCATACGGACCAAGTCTGTTTTGATAGTTGCTTTGCATATCCTGCCAAACTGGGAGCTCAATTCTTTGCCCGCTAAGAATCGGATTTCGCTTCTTCAGCTCTATTTTCAATTGCTGTAAGGTCAGACGTCCGTACTTATCCATCAGTAATGATTTGCTCCAATGTAACCGACGATATAACTCGAAAGGTTTCAATCAAAAATAACGATGTTGCGCAACCTTCTATGGTAAACTGTGTGTATTAGAATACCGGAAGCGGGCAAGGGACCGCATTGCTCCGTGGCGTCGCGTAGCGGATTAAAACTCGAGGTCTCTCATTTAACACGCACTTAAGCCCCGAACCCCGACTGAGATCACCAGTGATTGTTTACTCCAAACGCAGCGAGTTTTTATTTAGAGGGTCTCTGCATGGTCTTCATTGTAGTATTAAATATACAGATTTGGACACCTTATACGACTTTATTGGATGTCCCGTTGGTATTGTTAATTGGGCGCTAATATACCGTCGCTCACTTAGCTGACGACTTGGTCACATAATAACTAACGCAGCAATGTGACGGTAATACTTACATGACGCATCCTCATTCATATGTTTTTGGGTCTTTTATATATAATATAACTGTGTTTTGTTTTATTCAAACAATTTCATTCTTCCATTATCATATCCGAAATCGTAAAAACACTCCTCACGAGCAGCCGTGAATTTGTTGTGCTAGAATTGTATTCGAGTGTTTGTTTATCTTTGCATGTGTCATTGTTGGCCGGGATGTGCCAATTTATTGTTGTTTCAGGTAATAATGTAAGTAGGTGCACGGAGGTATGACTCCAAGTTTAGGGTCGGCTTTTGAGAAGCTGTGACAGGAGCTCGCGCTTTCAACTGGTCAGCGCGTCTCGATGCGGCGCGTGCTGTCAACGTGTCACGTCATGACACGGGCGAAACGTCGGTCGCTGCGTAGCGTCGCGCGTTGCGTTTGGGTCTCGGCGAACTTATGTGGATAAATAATTGATCATGATTAATCATCAAGCTCTGTTCTACGAGTCGACCAAGTCAAATCGTCAGCGTCCAAATCCCCAATTTTTCGACACTATGTGGCATTTCGTTGAAGGGGCCAAGCCTCCCCAGCCGAGTAAGCGCAAGCTACCAGAAGAGCTAAGGCTTCAAAGTAAAGATTATGAGAAAAAAGAGGCAGGAAATGGAATTCTAGCTGGCTGAAAACAGACTGCGGAGAAGAAAGAGGTTGGCTGCGACACGATGAAAAGCAAGATGTAATGTTTTGCGATTGCTGCAGAACTTATGCAACCAAAGATATGCAGCTGTCTGAATATGCTTTCAGATTTTGGTGATCAGGCAGCAGCCAAACTCGTGTTGTACTCTCTGGTGCAGGTGTTGACACTCACAGACAGCAGCAGAGGTCCAGGAATTGACTAGATGTCCTGGGCAAGCATCAACAGGGCACAGAGAACAGACAGTAGTGATGTATTAGCCCTCATGGACCTCATTCTGTTTGTTATATGTTATGTAACTTTCGGCAGTGCATCGTCCCAAAAACTGCCTAAGGTGAAGTTTAGTTTTGTGAAGTGTGACTGTGTATGTTTTTAAGTCTATCCCACTCAGGATGTGATATTATATGAATCTCAATGAAAGGTGATATGTAGTAGTCTTTTTATACCATGTGCCTTATAATGTAACCTACACGTGAATACTGTTGAAGAAAAAATTGTTTTTCACCCTATTCATGTTTTTTGTTTTTTTAATTGAATAAGTGACTGT
The DNA here is from genome assembly GCA_034190875.2 of Urechis unicinctus. NCBI lineage: Eukaryota > Metazoa > Annelida > Polychaeta > Xenopneusta > Urechidae > Urechis > Urechis unicinctus. The sequence continues at coordinate 52,018,878 of CM067346.1, read as the reverse complement.
GGAACCCCCAATGGGTTAATTGTTTATAATTCAATTAAAACACTTTTATTATACATTCCACCACATGCAATATGCAGGCAAATGATTCCTTAAAGAAAAAAGAAATCAGTGCACAAGACTACTCAGTAAGAGAAATTGTGAAAAAACATTGAATCAAGTATAGCATCTTTGAAATAGTCCCTGAAAAACACCTCTAACTTTGAAATCATAGTAGTAATAAACTCATAGTGACAATCTCCATACTCTGAGACGCAAACACCACAAGATGACAAAGTTTGACTGTTCGTGCAAAACAACTGGCCCTGAATTTGGTAATAATAGTCATGTTGGCTTTAAGGGTGAGCTGGTTGTTCTCATTGACCAGGTATGGCACCGAGACAGGAGTGATTGGTTTGTCCCTGGTACCGTAGGGACTCTTGACCTCAACATTCATGTCATCAGACACAACCCCATCTGGTGAGTATGCGAGGTACGGGGTGTGTTTGGGACACTACAATCCCACATGGCTTGACTTCGGTCCCAGTCAACTCTGCATATTCCCCAGAGCCACAGGCACATTACGGATACCGTGGTCGATTGCTTTGGCCCGAATCTGATTGACGCGGGTCAGCGACTTCGCCATACGGACCAAGTCTGTTTTGATAGTTGCTTTGCATATCCTGCCAAACTGGGAGCTCAATTCTTTGCCCGCTAAGAATCGGATTTCGCTTCTTCAGCTCTATTTTCAATTGCTGTAAGGTCAGACGTCCGTACTTATCCATCAGTAATGATTTGCTCCAATGTAACCGACGATATAACTCGAAAGGTTTCAATCAAAAATAACGATGTTGCGCAACCTTCTATGGTAAACTGTGTGTATTAGAATACCGGAAGCGGGCAAGGGACCGCATTGCTCCGTGGCGTCGCGTAGCGGATTAAAACTCGAGGTCTCTCATTTAACACGCACTTAAGCCCCGAACCCCGACTGAGATCACCAGTGATTGTTTACTCCAAACGCAGCGAGTTTTTATTTATTTAGAGGGTCTCTGCATGGTCTTCATTGTAGTATTAAATATACAGATTTGGACACCTTATACGACTTTATTGGATGTCCCGTTGGTATTGTTAATTGGGCGCTAATATACCGTCGCTCACTTAGCTGACGACTTGGTCACATAATAACTAACGCAGCAATGTGACGGTAATACTTACATGACGCATCCTCATTCATATGTTTTCTGGTCTTTTATATATAATATAACTGTGTTTGTTTTATTCAAACAATTTCATTCTTCCATTATCATATCCGAAATCGTAAAAACACTCCTCACGAGCAGCCGTGAATTTGTTGTGCTAGAATTGTATTCGAGTGTTTGTTTATCTTTGCATGTGTCATTGTTGGCCGGGATGTGCCAATTTATTGTTGTTTCAGGTAATAATGTAAGTAGGTGCACGGAGGTATGACTCCAAGTTTAGGGTCGGCTTTTGAGAAGCTGTGACAGGAGCTCGCGCTTTCAACTGGTCAGCGCGTCTCGATGCGGCGCGTGCTGTCAACGTGTCACGTCATGACACGGGCGAAACGTCGGTCGCTGCGTAGCGTCGCGCGTTGCGTTTGGGTCTCGGCGAACTTATGTGGATAAATAATTGATCATGATTAATCATCAAGCTCTGTTCTACGAGTCGACCAAGTCAAATCGTCAGCGTCCAAATCCCCAATTTTTCGACACTATGTGGCATTTCGTTGAAGGGGCCAAGCCTCCCCAGCCGAGTAAGCGCAAGCTACCAGAAGAGCTAAGGCTTCAAAGTAAAGATTATGAGAAAAAAGAGGCAGGAAATGGAATTCTAGCTGGCTGAAAACAGACTGCGGAGAAGAAAGAGGTTGGCTGCGACACGATGAAAAGCAAGATGTAATGTTTTGCGATTGCTGCAGAACTTATGCAACCAAAGATATGCAGCTGTCTGAATATGCTTTCAGATTTTGGTGATCAGGCAGCAGCCAAACTCGTGTTGTACTCTCTGGTGCAGGTGTTGACACTCACAGACAGCAGCAGAGGTCCAGGAATTGACTAGATGTCCTGGGCAAGCATCAACAGGGCACAGAGAACAGACAGTAGTGATGTATTAGCCCTCATGGACCTCATTCGGACCCCTCCTGCCTCTACAGCTGTGTGAAAGAGGATTCAACATAAAAAAAATGACTGGAGGTCCAGTCTTGGCGCAGACTCTCTCAACGACCTCATGTCTGTGCTTCTTGTGTCACCCCCTACCGCTGACTGCAACCCTGAGCATGCTATAGAACTGTTATAGATTACTGGGACCTGGTATTGACGCTTCAGTTACAAGGAAAACATTCCATGTGAAAGTGAGGAGGAGGATGGACCAGAAGAGGACTTTGTTTACATTGTTTTGTCCTGGGCACTCGAGTCCACATACCAGAAAGACCGTTGTTAAGTAGGGTGTTATTGTTGTGTGTATTATATGTTCTTACCCGAGTGTCATGTTTTTCATGCTGTGTTTATCAAGTGATTGAATGTGGTGCAATTTGATTTTATTTTTTTTTGGTGGGTATATTGTGAGTTATATTACGCGGGTTATGGGTAAAAAAAAATAAAGTATTCATAAATATACATAAACTTTTGTTGGCTGGTGGAAATTTTTCTGGGCCGGTGGATTTTGGGAACTACCAGCCAGGTTGGCCGGTGGCAAATTTTCTTAGTTTCATGCCCTGTATATATATATATATATATATATATATATAGATATATAGAGATAGAGAGAGAGATAGATATAGATATAGAGAGATATATATAGATATATATAGAGAGATATATAGAGAGAGATATATATATATATATATATATATATCTCTATATATATATATATAGATATATATATATATATAGAATATATAGAGATATGCATATATATGCATATATATATATATGTATAAATATATATAAATACACTCATAAATACACACATATATATATACATATATATATCTATATTTACATTTATTCATTCATATATATCTAATTATATATGTATATATATATAAATATAAATTTATATAAATATATATATATATATATATATATATATATATATACATGCTTACATGATATTTATATGTACATGTATATATATGTATATAACTATATAAATATATATATTGATATTTATCTATGCATATATAAATATATATATTTATATGTATATGTATATACATATATATATATATCTATTTATATTTATAAATATGTACATATTTATATATATAAATATGTACATATTTATATAAAATATGTACATATTTATATATATATACACTTATATATCTAGATATATATAAAAACATTCATTTTTATATAAATGTATATATATAGTATATATATATACATATATACCTATATATATATGTATACATATATAAATATATATACATATATATTCATGTACAGGCTGCGACCTAACTTCTGATACCTAGGAGCCCGCCGGGTTCCCAAGCAAGAACTTTAAAGCGCCCGGGACCAAACTAAGGAGGTTTTTTGTCGTGTCATAATGTTAGAATTACTTATTTGACATGTTTATCATTATAGAATACTATATTTCAATTTCAGTTCAACTCAATATCAGTAAAACAACTAAATTACATTATTAACATAAATTGTCTTTAAAAAATTTAAATTAAAAACAAAAATATCTGCAGGACAAAAATGAGATCTTGCACATCATACACCTGAACAAAAAATGGTATAATCTGTTGTACAGCATTGAATACGAATAACGGTCACAGTCAACCATCATTATCATATTCATCATCTGACATCTGTTTTAGCCTTTGAGGACCAGTGAAACAGTTACATTGTCTACCAGTTCTTAAACAAATGATTGCATAAAACAAGCTGTGTGTGAAAACGAGCCCTCTCGCCCAAGTAGGCGCGCTTGACACCCAAATTCACTCATGAGGCTCAATTGCATGATAAAAAAAATCACAATTTTCAACTTTATGCTAAAGACCTAAATAACCAGGGACCAGAAACTCCAATCATTTTTTCTTCATAAAAATGTTGGAATTTCAGTTGAAAACGTTTCAACAAAATCACCATTTTTTATTTTTGTCATTTTCTTCATAAAAATGTTGTGTCATTTTGAAATATATTACTTTTATTCATTCGTTGAATCTCTATTTTCTACGTGTACCATCCCTCCTGTGCCGATCGTGTGTGTAGAAAATCTTATATGGATCACAGTGATATTTTCTGTTGTATTTTTTGCTGTCATCAAATGAAATGCATAAATGTAGTGCTATGGATGTCATATTGAAAATGTTTGAATAACACACACATTAAGATAACACTCACAAATTTACTAGGTTTTATAAACCAGTTGAATCAATTGACAAAGCAACTTAAAAACTTTTGTCATATATACACATATTGTACTGAATACATTTGGTACTCGAATCGCAGAACGTCATCCTTATGTACAGATTTATATGGATCTATATTTGCAAAAAGTGAAGGTGCTATGGAATATGAAAACATATAGTGAAATTTTCTGGATATGTCTTCCTATGATTTAACTCACATAGAGCCAATATATTTTGTACTCGAATCGCAGAATCGAAGGGGGCATGCAAATGAGCCTTATTAGTGAATTTGGGTGTTGATTGGTCACGCGTTCTTGAGGCGTGCCCGGGTGGATGATTGCTGAAACCCGTGAAGATGCACACGCGTGTACCGACGTACGCCGAATTCGTCGTGGTTCAGGGCTGGCTAAGGCAGTGGCATTGGAAGCAGACGACAACATTTGGTGTCTATAACAAAGGAATATTACAAATAAGTAGAGAAAAACAAATTGAGAATTCATGTTTGTAATGATCGCTAGAAGGCACTGCACAATCGCCGCAAATGTCACAAATAAACGCGCGTCGTTCACGCCCGTGACCCGCTGGAATTCGGCATAAGCCGGCGGAGATCAATCGAGCGCACCTGGTATTCAACAATGGCTCGTATAGTTCCGTAAACCGTAGTTTCGTCAGAATAATTAGCAATGTTTTGTAATTGCATATTTTATATGGTATTAATTATACAGATGCTTACATATAGCTATAAATGAAATGAGTCGGGAGAGTTTGGGTATATATTTTTGATTAAATGGATTAAATTATGGGGTTTTGTATGAATTAATTAAACCATAATATAGGCATATTATTTTGTTTGTTGAAAACGAATAAGGCACCCCTTCATATGAATTTGAGTGTACCTATGCCGAACTAAGCGTGTTTACTGCCGGGCACCCACCACAGTACTGTCTTTGATGGTTATCTTTGTAACTGTATGTAAATCCTAGCGAATTATCTATTATCTCAAACCTGACTGAGCAAGCGTTCACTGCAAGACGAAAAGAGCGTTTAAGATATATATAAAGATCAGCTCTGCATGGACTGATAGTATGCTATCGTTATTTAAGCCATGTTGCGTTATTAGTTGCAACTAATACAGTTGTTCAATGCACATGTTTAGAGTTATGGTGTCTAAAAGTTTATTGCCACCTTTTCTCGCAAATATGGCTGTCACAGATGATGGTCGATGAGCTATTTATTTTGAATTCAATGGCGCATGGATGCCCAAACTGAGCATTATGACTCTGATAAAGTCGCTTACTGGTACAAAACTAGTTAAGTGTAACACTATAAAACAGTGATCCAGACTGGAAGCATCTCGCAACGTGTGGCGTCAAAAGTTTCGATGACGTCGTAAGATACTTGTGGCGGTTTCGCCGGAAGGTTTTCTCCAAAAATTGAAGATTTCCAAAAGGCCCAAAATATACAATAGACAATGAAATAGTTATCGTGAGATGCTTACCGGAGATTATGTTCTTCCTGGCATGAACAGGAGACGCCACTCGTTTTCTGACAAAGGCTGGAATGTCAGACTCCTCTCTATAGGGCAAATAATTACGAATACTAGGATATGGATAACGATATTCTGTCCGCGGTTCGTCGATTTATGATGTTTAAATTTTCAAGTCTGAGCGACCTTGAGTTGGTGATATTCTGGTCCATTTGCAGTGTCGCATTTAACCTGTCTCCATCTAGAAGTGTGGTTCTTTCTTCAAAGTGGGAAGTGCTGTATAATTATATATACAAATATATATCTAAAAATATATTATATATTTATAAAAAACATGTATGTAAATATGTATGCATAAATATAGACATGTAAGTATATATATATTCATATATATATAAATCATATAAATATATATATAATATATATATATATATATATATATATATATATATATATATATATATATATATATATATATATATATATATTAAATGGATTATCTTCTTTTATATTTATGTATATTGTCCAATTCCTGATTTGATGGGGTGAATCATTTTTGTACATTTTGTTGTTTCATCATGAATGGTCGTCTTTGTGATTGCTGTACGTCTGTCGTGCTGTTCATCGAATCCTACCATGCAGGTCATTCTTGTACTCTTAACTGTATGTCTCATCCAGTCATTGATTGTTGTCTTCGTCCGTTTTATGTCCATGTCATCAAATCAGATCATATTAACCTGTTGTAAATGCAGAGGCAGGTACATTGTTTAGAAGCCACCATCGACAGAGATGATCCCGAACTTCCCGCATCCTCTGATTTGATGGATGTGTTTTGATATAATCTTTGAAATGTGATTGGCTGGACACTAGCGAGGTATCATGGTATGGATAAGACAGTCGTGATTTGAGGCTGTATATATATATATATATATATATATATATATATATATATATATATATATATATATATATATATATATATATATATATATATATATATATATATATATATATATATATATATATATATATATATATATATATACATATATATAGCGGATGAAAAATATAACTCATTGAAAGGTGAATTGAAATCATGTAATAATCCTGTTCCTTTCTTATTATTTGTTTGTATGTTTATAATTGTTTTTATTTCGTCTCCCTTTCGATCAGATAATTTGTTGCAGTTGTTTTATAAATAACTAGAACACTGGGTTAGTGTTTTCTACCCTGACCCCCATCATGTCTACCTAGTTAAATACAAGCAGAAGCCTGGGTATGGGGATTATTAGGGAACTGCTTGTTATCGCCACATGTATAACCCAGTCAATATAGTTGTAGTTTATTGAGGGTGTTGTGAACTTTTCTGCAGACTTAAAGCTTATGATCGCAACAACAACTTCAATGGAGTAGAAGATGTTGGCCAGGAATACCACATCAACACACCTGAGGGAACCAGGTAATATCCTGATTTATTCTTTGTAGGCTTACCAGTTTACAGTTTATTTTTATTACAGATAAATTATCAGTTATGAATGGTTATCAGTAAGAATTTGTTTGAGTAAAAAGTAAGCCAAGTTGAATATGCTTGTGTGTTCTAAGCTTATTGTGTTTGTGTATTATCAGGTATAGGGACACCTAGCCCTACAAGACGTCTGAGTAGACGTCTTACTTTCTCTTGAACCGACGCAATGTAAAAATTAGACAACTACCAAACACCAAACATACCCAAGTGATGGAGTTTTAGAATGCAATAATGTTCACGGCGGGGGATTTCGTCCATGGTAATTATTTATAGTTCGATCAATTTGGGAAGCGGTAAAAAGTCCGAAACACAGCAACATGTTTGTTTTCAAGTTCAAGACCACGTGCATCGCGCATGCTCAGAATGATGTGACCCATCGACGACTTAAGCTAAGGCAATGCGGATGAGGCGGCGGGATATCGCGGGAAATCACGCGACCCAATATTTTCCAAAATGGCGGTCATCGTATCGCGATTTTTGCAGAAATGATATATTGATGGCATCTCTTGAAGAATAGCGTCGAGTGGGGGTAAGTTTTTTGGGGCGTTAGGACTTTTTGTTGTACAGGATCTTGATATATGTTATTTTCTAGAGGCGTTATGCAGCACTTTAACCCTAACGCGTTTTCTGCGACGCGCGGAAAATGATCGAAGCAGAACGGTATATATTAATATTACCGTTCGACCGGAACTAAGGGACACCCTGCCACCCTGCATCGATATGGCTGCATATTTCCGCTCCCACAATAAAGAACTTATCAAAGATACAAAAGGACTTTACGCTGAAGGATTCCTCAGTTCCCTTGCGAGCTACCTCTGACCTTTACTCTGACCAAGTTTTCATCATAGGTCGATGGTGTGCGCATATGAGGAAGTCTGTGGAGAATGAGGTTGATGTGGTTCTCTACAGCCATGGAGTCATCAAGGAGTGCCAGTGTCATTGTAGTGTAGGTATGGGCCCAGGGGCACACTGTAAGCACGTGTGTGCTGTGCTCTGTGCACTTGTGTGGTTACAAAGTGTCTGGCCTTCCAGACCTTCCATCAGAGAAAACAAGTTTAAGGGGTCGCCTGTCAACGTTCAGATCCTGAAGCTGAGGTCAGCTACTCCTTGGAATTCAGACTTTAACCCCAGGCCATACAGTTACTGCTCACTGCCATACTACGCCTTTCAGGAACAAGTGTGTCAACTTCGCCTCCACATCCATCTGCCGCATGCCTATCCTGCAGCTCTTCCCCCTAGCAAACCAATAACGAATTGCCAATGACCACGTTCTTCACAATTCCTTCAGTATGAAGCCAACATCCACATCACAGGGACTCAATGCCAAGAGGTGAGGGACAAAACTCGCGGACAAGTCAGTAATATTGCTTGGCACATGGAAAAATGCAAGAGACTGAAGTCCTCCCAGTTTGACAGGCTATGCAAAGCTACAATCAAAACGGACATGGTCCATATTGCAAAGTCACTGACCGGTGTCAATCAGTTTGGGGCTCACAAGATGGTGTTGCGCCTATGTACCATACCCGGTCAGTGTGAACAACCAGCTGACACTCAACAGCCAACACGACTACTTTTACCATATTCAGGGCCTGTTGTTTTGTACAAACAGCCGACTTTGTCATCTCGTGGTTTTTACCTCTAAGGGCATGGAGATCCGTGTTCCTGTGATCCAAGACAATGACTATATTTAGGCTATGGTTGCAAAGTTAGAGGTTTTTTCAGGGACTACTTCAAAGATTATGTGCTTGATTCCATGTATTTTCACAATTTCTGTTACTGAATTTGTGAAGTCTTGTGAACGGATTTGTTCCTTTAATAATTATTTACCTGCACCTCTAGTGGCATATTGTCTGTGGTGGAATGTTTGATAAACTCTTTGAAGTCCAAAGTGTTTTATTTCAAACTCAGTGAGAATCAAGTCCCATTATAAACTTGTTAAATGAAAGAGACAAACATCAGCAGGTCACAAAACAATTTCATCTTTTTAGTACTTGAGAGATGGATTATTATATATTACATGCATCTGATGGATTATTATATATTACATGCTCTGTAGGTGGTGATGTAGTAGGTGTGTGTGTGTGTAACAATCGAAATTGTGCTTCAATGGCCGATCCCTGTGCGTTTAACGCAATAACTACGCGATTAACTTGAGTCGTTACCTTTCTAACGCCGTCCACCGTGGCCGTACAAAAGAGTCCCAGTAGAGCCCCACTGGGCCTGGCTCGGTCGTTGGTGGGATAAGGGAGAGAGGGGGGGGGGGGGGGGGGGGGGGTCTAGGGGGGGGTGGGGCGTCCAGGAGAGCATGATGTTGAGAATAATTACACCTGAAAAAAAAATAACGCATAGAATCACTGTATATATAAATATAAACATCTCATATATTTGCATTGAGAATTAAATGATATAAGATACTTCTCTATTAATAGTTTTGATAAATATGCATATCTTCCCTACGCTGCAGATTCCTTCATGAAATGATACCCTGCATATACTTGAATAATACAAGATAGCATTGTGGGTAATGTGTATCACAAAAGGTCGTGTGTCCACATGATATGACAGACTTAACTTATAGTAAGATTTTGTCTTATAATCTGCAAGCTTAGAGTTAAAATGATTGTTGAACATAATTGATTATGTCATAGTTTCAAATTTCGAGGATCGAGATATTAAGCATCGGTTGAGTTGAGTGCATTTGTAGCGGTGGCGTGTTTAATTACTAAGTAGTATAGAGAGTACCAGTTCTGGGACACTTTTTTCTAAGGGTTATTTTTCAAAAAGTCAGCTATTAGCTGACTTTTATACACAGGTTATAATTTAAATAGTTGCTCGGTTGAGGCAATATCTTTAAAGCAACATTTTATTTACTAGAGAAACCCTCTATTTTTTTAAAGCAATTTTTTGTATCTTTGAAATATGACTATATATAAATTAATAAATGTAATTTAAGCAATTTTTTAAAGCAATTTTTTAAGGCAATTTTTTAAAGCAATTTTTAAATATAACTAGATAGAAATATTTGATTTAGATTTTTCACAAACCGAAAATCTAAAATTATTGAAAATATGGGATATAAATTAGAAAGGATAAGAAGAAAGATGACCTATATCAAGAAATTTTACCCAGGCATTTTTGATAAGGGTTATAATCTTAAAAAATTACTTGGAGAAGAACTTAATTATATTAATGATGTGTATAAAGTGTTGTATTTTTATTATAGTGATTTTATTCCCTCTGGAACAGAAATACAAGATTGGGATATTATGGCTAAGACATATGAAAGAGAAATAAGAAAGAAAAATGATAGAAATGCTTTACATGAAAATAATAAGAAAATATTAAAACAAATAGAAAAAGATAGAAAGGATAAAGAAGAGTATAATAGAAAAATAGATAAAGAATTGAAAAGAAGAGTTAAACAAGAAATCGAAAGGAAGAAGAAGGCCTTAGAAATAGAAGAAGAAATATAAGCTAAAAAATTAAAGGAAGTTATGGAAGATTTTGAAAATGAAATTGAAGAGATTACAAATATACCAATGGAAGTTATTAATGACGGTAATTCAGTTGAAATTATAGACGGTGACTCCTCAAGTGAAAAACCAAATCAAAATTCGTTAGATTTACCAAGTGAAATTACATCTGAAAAATCTAACTTGAAACCTCGTTCGATTTTGTATATAAAAGATCAAATTCAAAAATTCTTTTCAGAAACAAAAGTTCCAGATAATATTTTATCCTACTCAACAGTACTTCCTCAAATTTACTACCAAAAATTAGAAGAAGAACTGGATATTAAGAAATGTAGATGGATTATAAACAGTTATGACAGATGTGGAAAAAAGTGTGCTTACATGCTATGTAAGAGCCATCTATTTAGTTTTCGTACAGGTAGGAAAAAACCTACTCCCTGCGCAATATGTCGTAAAGGTACTAATTCTTTTACTAAGAAATGTTCCTTATGTGCTAGGTATTACTATTGAAGGTTTTCATCAATTTTTTTTATTATTTTTACCTACCCTATATGCTGCATAACTGGCTGCACCCATTCCTAACGCAATAAAGGCATATTCTCCTATCTTTACCTTATCCGATGGTTCGTAATAGTCTGATAGTTTGGGTTCCGGTGGGATTTTCTCTAAAGTTTTACCCTTCATTATCGAATACTCCCTCATTGCATCGTTTACATTTTTAAATGCACGGAGAGCCTGTCCTTCACGTCGTAAAGACTCATTAATGAAATCAATCCTTCTCGTTCTCTGTTCCATCCATTCAGCATGATCCTTCTGTAATTTTTCAGTAGCCAGATCATGACGCGTTCGTTCATTTTGTGCAGTATCATCGTCCCCGTCTATTTTAGAAAACGCATAGCTACTAGCAGAAAATGCAACAGCATTTACAATTGCTCCAACTACTAGGGTTATTATTACACTAGCCATTAATATTCTATTTTATTATATTAAGAGGTATAATTCCATGTTTAATTAACATGTCTCTCGTTACCATTGCTAATGTAATTTCACCTACAGGCAGTGAAGAATCCTTGAAACTACTAATATCAATACGTGGGGGAACACCTAGGCCTACCATTTTAGCAATCCTAGCATAACCAATTGTAAGACCAGAAATTACCATTCCATGGTATAGTGCATTTAAGGCTATCTTTCCATCTACTTCTGGTGTGGTCATGTTATTCCATATAAAATGGATCCTTCAATTCGAAATTACTATTTATGGGTTTCATTTTTTTCCTTTTTTATGGATTGGTCGGCTATGGGGGTAGGATTTTGATATTTCTTCATCAATGAATGCAACCAAAATCCAACAATGGTAGAGGTTACTATTGTAATGACCCAGATATATATTTTTGATTCTTCTTTAGGTGGGGCTCCCGAATTTTGAATTTTCGATGTGATTTCTGTTGTCGAATCTATTTTATTTTTATATGTATCCTTTACATCTTGTAATCCGTTTGTGATTTTTATAAGTTGTTCACTACAAAGCTTATTGAATTCACTTTGTTTTATTTTTTTAGCAACAGCACCCTTCTTACCAGCAGCAACATTTTTTGGATTTTTGGTTATTGTTAATGGATTAATACTAGAAGATTTTGATACTGGGTCTTCAATTGTTTTTTCGTGTAATAATTCTAATTTTGTTTTTTCTAGTAATAAATCAGCATCCACATCGGATGAATCAGTTTCAGATTGTTTTTCAACTGATGTCATATCTTCCATTTATATTAATGTTATATCTCCAATTGACAAGCGTAAGTACTAGATATATTTAAGTTATTAATAATTTACTGTAATTATTTTAAGTGAACTTTATTTATCTTATGGTTTACTTTGGTGATCTATAGTTAATTACTCAGATTTCTCATTAGATTTAGAATTTCCAGATGTAAATTCATCATCTGATTTATCATCATCATCAGATGACGAATCCATTTTTGTATTCCAATCACAGTGATTAATGGTTGTTAAAGCTGCAGTACACGGAGCTAAAAATGTACCATATCGATGGAAAAGCTCACAACTAATTGACGTAAGCGCATGTCCGATGAATGGATCGTTCTCAAGATTATCTATTAGTTTTATTTCATTCTGTTTAGAAATTGGAAGGAATTTACAAGCGATAGAAGAATATAGCTGAACCATTGAATGTCCTATTGTTTTAGTCATACTTGCTCCTAGTCTGGCCTCATAGATATTATATATTTTTGCGATTTGATCATCCGTCATTTTTTCAATATCATCTACTGTCATTACTCTACTTCCTAGATATTTCCTAGCCTGTCCACCAGCAATCACAGCAGCAAGTCTTTCCCTTTTATAATATTCTTTAGGTTTTTCATCAAAATCGCCAGAATCTGTTTTCGATTTACTAAGTGGTAAATCGGAATTTAAATCAGATTTTTCTTTAGTTTTTGATTTTGTTTTTTCAGCATCAAGAAGTTTATCTATTATTTCATCAGCATCCATTTGACTTTTCATTTGAGTCTGTATATAGTGAACATATTTCTAAGTCTAAAATCTAAATTTTCGGAGAATTCGAAATTGGTCATTTATATACGCCATAAGCAACAGGTTGATCTGTCTTTATGAGTAGTTTTGCGTATTTAGTATTTGCAATCTCCTTACGTATTATATTACGCTCTTCATTTGTCGGTATAACATCATTCTCCCTCAGGGCTTCCTCAAACGAATCGCGGTCCTTTGTATGAAACAAGGCAATCCATCGTGTTTGTTCACGTAGGTCCTTTAGTATAGAGTTATACTTCTGCGTGACGACCCATACACTCTGTTTAGCATGCCTACCACTAAAGGCCAACTCAGATAACATTTCTCTCTTTTTATATACATCCTTTGTAGAAGAGCAATCATCGATAATATATAAGGTGTCAACACCCTTAAAGCAAGAAAACAATGCTCTCAGGTAGTCATTTAATCTAGCCCCCGGGTCAAGAATAAAAATATTCGGATTTTCCCATATCCATCTTCTTTCCTGGTATGCTTTGTTAAAATGTATTGTCGGACATAGTATTACGATATTAACAAATTTTCCTAAGAACGGGGCTTCTAACAAGTCTAATAAGAACATTGTTTTCCCGCAGCCAGTCTGTCCACAAAAAATTGCAGAGCATGCTTCGGTGGGAAAGTTGAAATTCATCTCAGATGACGTTTCAATATAATGCGTTAAGGAATCGTCCATTTCTAGTATTAATTTGTCCATCCATAAGGATATATATATAGCAGTTTAATATACCAGAGGGCTCTTTTTTCTTAGCAATCTGTATTGTTATTCCTTCCGACCCATTTTCAATAGTTCTTCTGCTACCATGAAGCTGGTTATCATCAGTAATTCTCAGGTCAAGCCATAAAGCATACTTAGTTGTTAAATACGTTCGACATATTAAGATCCTTTGCCGTTCTCTCAACTAATGGATCTCGTTTATTTTGTCCAGAGAATGCTTTTTTAATTTCATCCCATTGCTGATAGCTACTCATTCCCTGTGCGTATAATTGGTTAGGGATACCCTCTATTGTTACTTCAACCTTTGTAATACAAGGGTTATAGAATTTTTCTGTATCCAAAGCGTACGATAGGTCGTTAGGTACTTTAAATAACATTAGAATACCTTTCATACTACGAGAAGGTACGTTAATATTAACATTTCATATAGTATCTCTCTCATTAAGGGCTATTTTCCTATGGCGTAGTACTCTATTATATAGAATTGATAGTTTACCAGCAAACTGTGAACGTATCATTGTCGCTAATGTGGGCTGCGTGACCATTTCAAATTCTAGAGAGATTCCTTCTATTTTATAGCTTGAGTTAGTGTCTCCAGTTGCGATAATTACGTTTTGATAATCATTGAATGTTAGCTCGTATTCTAGTCTATCTCCAAACCCACTCTGATAAAATGGCATATGGCTTTCTAATATTTCAAAATCAAGAAGTATAAAGAATCTATTATTAAATACTTCAGAAATGGCCTTATCTTGGGCAATATTTGTATCCTTATCGCCTGCTTCTATTCGTAATTTTGTGGTGTTTCTATTTTCGCTTTCGTCGATACCTTGATATTGTCGATTTTTTCTTTCATTTGCTGACAACCAAAGATCCTGATATATATCACTATCATCAATGGAAAGTACCTCATTACCTGAAATCTTTATTGTCAATTTCTTTACAATAGCACGTCCGATATTTTGTACTATCGTTCTATTAACATCTGTTGAAGTTAGTGAGATGGTGAAGGCAAGACGTACAGTTTCTGGCACAATAACATCATCCTGTCCTAGATTGGGGAATCGAACTAGTAGTTGCTGGTTTTGATCTATTGAGCTTGGATTATTTGTTATTACGACAGACTGCCTTATTCCTTTTATTGCTAGAGGCTCTCTTGACTTACGATGAGGATTAAGTTTTTGCCCATATGTGGTATTCATATTAAATACAGACAAGTATATCTTTAACACATGGAGGAATATGATATGCATGATGTATTCGACAAAGGTCGAGATATAGAAAAAGCATTTGATTATGATGCAGAAGATGAAACGGGGTTTAATGTAGATGATTCTACGTTAATTGAGGATGACAACATTCCACTGATAGTTCCTTCAGATTATCAAGATGATTTTGCAAATGATGGTTCTGTTCTAAGTGATAAAACCCTTTCACAATCTGAACGGCTTCTTTACAATTCTATTGACGATTTTTACAATAGTTTAATAGAAAATTGAGTTTACAGATGATACTGGAGAATTACGTTTAAAGGAATGGCCAGATATTCCACTTGTAAATTATAGAACAGGTAAGCCTCTTTCATTAGCAACAATATCTCGTAATAATGGTGGAAGAGCCGCTATTCGTAGTTCTAAAGGATTAGGTTTAACTGAATGGAATTTTAAAAAGGAGGTGGATTTGAATAGCGTTGCTGCGTATTCTAAAAGAGCTTTAGAAGAGATCGAAATGATGCCAATTATTGCAGAACTAACTCCTGAAAGTAATAAATCCTTAGTCCAATCAACGTCGTTTGTTGAGAATATTCATTCTTTAATAGAAACCTTAGAACAAGGAACAGGAACGGAAGGATTAGTTTTTAGAGAACTTGAAGAGCTTGATAATGCAATGCAAACACAAAGAGGTGAATTACTACATAATATTACTAATATCTCAAGAATAGAAAGAGAAATAGCAAGACGTGAAGATAAGATGAAAAGATTAGAAGATGAAGGAAAATAATGAGATCGGGGGTGGAAATTTCAAGAAAATGAGCTTAGAGATCTTAAAGCCGAGCGCCTTGTCCACATCGAGGCTGCCTCTACAAATCGTGACAATCTTAGAACACAAATCAATCGTATTAGGGAAACGGTAAGTAAAATTATTAATGAGGATAAAACCTTGGCTGACCGTATACGAACTCTATTCAGAGAGCAAGGCATAACAATTGCAACAATGCTAACAGCAATAGGTATGGCTATCTCAACCATAGTACTTGCTGTTACAGGGGGAGGTACTACTCCGGTTCCAACACCCGTTCCGACAGGCCCAGGAGGGGGACTAGGGGAATGGGTTAAAAAACAACTTAAATCACTGGCAAACCTTTTCAAATTGCTTGGCAGCAAAGTTGCTACAGCGCTTCCAGGAATTATTGGGTCGGTTATTACATGGATCCTAACAAAAACTGGAAATGCAATAGAATGGGTAGCAGACCATCTCTGGACCTTATTAATTGGTGTTGGTGGTATTGTTATACTCGTAGTCAGGGATTATATTCTTGCTCCTTCAAGGAAATCTCCAAATAAGAAATAAACCTATAGCGGCTATGGTAGTAGTTTTGGCTATTTTATGATCTTTATGAGTTGTTTCATGAGGTATCTGTATTTTTGATTTGATTTTGTTATCTTCATGAGGCACCTGTGTTTTTGATTTGACTTTTTGATTAAGTTGTTCAACAAAATTAATCTCTTTTGTTGGCTTATTAATTAATAGATTAAATTTCCCTTTATGCATGGTGTCATTGGAGTTGTAAGGTGTAGTAATATTATCAACATTCTTATTTTTTCCTAGTTTTAAGTCAGAAGTAGCAATTGATATAAGATTATTATAACCAGTAACCTTACCAATGGCAAGTATCATATTAGATGGTGCCATATATAAACCAGAACCGAATGCAAAATCAAGTTTTGAAGAGGCATATTGAAGAGTGCTCTGGTACCTCTGAATAGATTCGGGAATATCTAACGGAGAATTAATTACTTTTTCGATATTTGTTTTAAACTGCTTCTGTGTTTCAAATTCAGCTCCATCTCCTATAATTTTGGTTCTCTTCCCACCCTTGGATACTAGATTGTTCGATAGATAGCTTTTAAAGTTATCTTTATCTTTAGTTATACCTTTACGGGTAAAACCCATATTATTGACAAGGACACTATGGACACTTTCTCTTTGGAATAAATTTTATTTCACTATTTAATTTATCCATTTGTTTATGAATTAAAATTCCATAAGGAGAAACTGATGAAGCTGCATCTTCTATAATTTTTGATTTCGTTTCGGCCTGGGATCCTAGAATGGCCCATACATAGTTTCTTATACTATCATTAAGTCTTGTTACACCTTGACGTGTAAAGCCTGTAGACTTCTCAGCGATATATTCTCTCCAGGCGCTCAATGCTCCGGGCGTGTCTTGTCTTATGTATTCAACGCGTGTTTTTGTATCATCTGAACGGTCGAATGTCATTGTTTCGGAATCAAACTTAACGTTTTTACCAGCAGGTTTTGTTCTTTTTAATTCGGTGTCGTCATCTGAGTCGTCGTCGTCATAATAGTATACCTGTCCAAGACCGTTGTTGGGACCATTAATACGCCAGTCAAAGATTTCATTGACTCCGAACTCATGGCATAGATTATAATAACTTGCTTTGTTGTAAGGATTATTATGGGCATCCCACGATTGATCACCAGGAAGTGATGCTTCTAGTTCTTTAAAGATTCTCCTAATGGTGAAGTAGACGTGGAATCGATATAGGCATCTTATTGGTTGTGTTTTATTATTTAGATGGTCGTGGGTGGAAATGCCACATCCGGATGTAGCACACCATACTGCAAAGTTTATCTGGTTCTGATAGAAGATCATATGATTTGTTAGCCAGTTATTATAAACTTCATCGTCGAAAACAAATGGTAAGATATATTTAGACGCTGCTAGTAGTTCATTAAATTCTACTTCGAATGTATCATTATTGTCTTCCACGGAAACCTGGATTATTAGATCTGTTATGTCAAGACTTTCTATGGCAGGAACATAGTGTTGTCCTATTTCATAAGGAATTTTTTCTGGTGTGAAATCTGAATTGAATGTAAATGCTTCGTCCATTATAAAAATAAATTACTATTCTTATTATTATGTTTCACACACTTTCAAATGTTAAAAGCAATGAAACTATTCATCTTCAGGTTCCCATTGACAACTCTGATGGAAAGATGTATATAGGTATTAAGTCAATTACTTATAGCGTCGGCTGGTTTAATCTTGATACCGATGAGAATCTTGTTGTAAGAACTCCTGGTTCGCCTAGGGGTGACAGAGTTACTTTCTCGTCAGGGTTATGGAATTTCGAATTATTGAAGAAAGACTTTACGGAAGCGGGACTTTCTTTAGAAGTTAATAGGATTAATGGGTTAATAACTCTTACTATTCCAGATGGTCATGCCATTATAATTTCTGATGGGATTTTAGATATGTTAGGTCTTGATGATGGTCTGAATAGAAGATGGCTTACGGGGACTTATAGTGGCGATCGGTCTGTAAACTTTAGCAAATACAGTATTATTCATATTCATCTATGTCAGTTAAGTACGACGGAAAATATGCTTAATGGTGCACCTACCACTCTTCTTGAGGTACTTGGTGTGGAAGGTGATAAATATGGAGATATTATTACAACACGTTTGCCTAATCCTTTATTCAAGCGGCTTATTACTGGAAGTATTAACGAATTAAAGGTCGAATTACGAGACTATAAAGGACTACCTTTAATCAACCACAACTTACCATTTACTATTGTTCTTGAAATCATAAATGCCAGTAATAACTAGTATATATGGGTTTAGTAGTGAAACAAAAAATGTAGAATTGGATGATAAGAAAGTTGAATCTCAGATTGTTCCATCGATTTCCCAATTGCTTTCTACTTATGCGACAAAAGAGTTTGTTAGAAGAAGTGGCACGCAGAAATTAGGTATAAGAGGTGGAGTGTTAAAAGGTGACTTAGATATGAGAGGTAATTTAATAAGATCAGTAGGTGTTCCACTGCTCTCTAGTGACGCTGTAACTAAGGAGTATGTGGATGGGGAATATGTGAAACAAATGAGACACATTGAAGACAGGTATGGTCAACAGAAAGAATATGTAGATAATTCTAAATTGGATAAAGGTGGTGGTTCTATGACTGGTGATATAAGAATGGGAGATAATAAGATAATAGATTTAGGAAGGCCTACTGAAGATGATGATGCTGCTAATAAAGTATATGTTGATGAGAAAGTCGAAAGTCGTGATGGGTTTCAAGAGGATGTTGATATGAGGTTTAATAGCATTATTAATCTTGCAGATCCGGTTCTTGAGTATAATGCCGCTAATAAACAATATGTGGATGAGAAACATGATAATCAGAGAATCTATATTGATAGAACAACATTAAAAAATAGTGGCGGGACTATGAGTGGGAATTTGAATATGGGTAATTCGAAGATAATCGGATTAAGTTCTCCAACCGAAAATGGTGATGCTGTTAATAAGGAATATGTTGATCTGGTTGTAAGGCGCGATACTGCTAACTATGATAGTGATAAGCTGAGCAAGACTGGTGGTCAGATGAGTGGGGGGATTAATATGGGGTATAATATAATATCTAACCTTGGAAGTCCTATCGAAAATACTGACGCTTCTACGAAATATTATGTTGATAGCGAACTACGAAGAGAGAGAATTAAAATTAATAATTTTAATGCAGAGCAAGATGCATATAATCAAAGAATGTTATCTAGAAAATTAAATATTGCGGGTGGTGCAATGAGTGGTACGTTAAGAATGGCTAATAATAGGATTATAAATCTGAGTAGTCCTCATGATATTGATGCTATTAATAAGAAATATTTTGATGATGAGTTGGAAAGAAGTATTTCTTTAATAAAGACTTACATTGATGAAATTAAAAATAATATAAAGCATTCAATTCTTCTTTACTCAAATGTGACATTTTATGCGGTTTCATTCGAAGGGGAAAAAAAATTATACATTATTGGAATTTTAATGAATATGGGAAGGAAGATGGTGATGACTTTACATTTTTTGATAGGGGGTTTTTAATGGCAACAAATGGTAGAATTAAAAAGACTGCTATATTATTTGATGATGAATGTGATTTAACTAATGATACTGATCATGCTTCTATTGAAATATATTTATATGATTATGAAATAAGAACACAAGTAAGGAGAGAAGGAGATCCTCCACTGGAGATTCCACCTTTGATTATGGAAATACCTCATTATAAAAAATATGTCCTTACTTTAGATACTCCTATAGAGTTATATGAAGGTCGGAGGCATCTTTGTAAGACTGTACATTTTCACCGTAAAGTAAAATCTGTTCTTTCTCTACTAATTGTACTTGACTGATTTGATTTTTCAATTAAATCCTTAATTGAACTTAACAATTTATGTATTATATAAAATTTGTTTTTTATATATATATTTTGGTTAAACACCTGGTAGATCTATTACATGAAGCTGGATTCGGTTGATGAAGACGATTTTTCTGATGAAATAGATTATTCAACGAAACCTCAGATTGGAATTGAAAAATCAAAATATGATGAGAATAAAAAAGTAAAAATGAAACATCCATTGGAATTTACAAATAGAAAAACTCCTTCCACTAATATTTATCCTATTCTAGAGTCTGAATTTTCACCACAAAAGGTCAATTCAGATTTTACAGTAAAATCGGCGGTAATTCATAATAATGGTGAAAGGTCTTATCGTTTAAATGAGATTAGTATTCGGAGACAATTTCTTGAGAAAGAGATTGAGAAGTATTCGGGGGTTTATAAGAAGTATAAGAGGGCTGTTAATACTGTTGATGGGGTTGATTCTGTTTTTGTTGGTGTTAGTATGTGTTTGGGGGCTGGTAGTGTTGTTATTATGTCTACTATTATTGCGTTTCCCATTGCTATTGGGTTTGGTATTGCCTCGTTAGGGTGCGGGGTTATTGGGTTGACTGGTAAGTTTGTTAGTAGGAGGTTAGGTATTAAGGTTAAGAAGCATGATGCTATTATAACGCTGGCTAGGAGTAAATTGGATAGTATTGCGGGTATTATTTCTAGCTCTCTTGAGGATGGTAAAATCTCTGACGAGGAGTTTAAACTTGTTATGGATGATGTTAAGAAGTATAGTTTGATGAAGAATGATATTAAGGCTAGGGCTGTTAAGGCTAGAAAGGATAGTAATATTGATGAAAAAAAAATAATTCAGAAGGCCAGAGAGTATGCTATGGAAGAAATAAAGCAAAAATTGACCATGCCGGCTGGGAATTTAGGTACGCCTTTGGTGGACTTCCCATTGTCAAAATCAGATGGTCTAAATTAAGTTTTTGAATTCATTATTAGATTTTTTAACTTGTAAAACATCATTTAGATTTTTATTTTAGACTAATAAAAAAATATATGTATATATACCTTGTACTATAATATATAGTTGATGTTTCATTATATTATTAACAACCACACACGTTGTCCTCCGTGGTGTGGTGGTGGTGGTGGGGGTTTATTTTTTATCTATATTTATTGATTTCTTATCTATATCTATATTTATATTACCATATGCTAGGGTTTCCATTCCATTCTCAGCTATCCATCTCTTTGACTCAAAGGGGGATAGTGAAATTTTATTTACGTGGAGCCCATAAATCCTATGGCCATCGCTTCTTAACATATCCATACCATGACGAAACTGTTTTTGTTAAAGAGCGACTCTACGTAAAGAGCGTGATGTAGTTTCTTTTTTACTACTACTTTCTTTACACCTTTTGCCTTCTTTATTTCGTCACCATCTGACATTAGGATTGAGTACATTTTTGGTCTTAATCCCACATATTCCTTGATGGGTATGCCAGCACTCTCATCTTTCATTTTACCTAGAACTTTTGTATTTTCATTACTATACAACGGATGAGAAGGATTATAGCTGCTGGTGTCAAATAGATGTTCACCTTTTTTCATATCATTATATATGTCATTGGTATGGATTTCAAGTAGAAGGGAGTCCGTATCTGTATAAAGCATTTTTACATCGCTTCCGTATTTTTTCTTAGCAGTGTTATAATAAAAGTCATACATTAAGTGTTTAGACAGGTCTAGAATACACATTCCCACGTATACTGGCCTATTAAGCACCAAGTGACTTTTATGCATGTGTAAGGCGGCTAGATCATTATCAAATACTTTATGACGATCAAATGCAGGATTGGCTACCAGCTTTCGCATCTTTTCATCTTCTGATGAGCGTACTAATTTCACATCAACTCTTTTTCGGAGATTTTCCATCGTTTTTCCGAATACTGAATTGTTCATTAATTTATATAAATCTTTTTCAAAATCGCTGGTTGCTTCCTTGCGTAGATTTGTATTCATACGAATGTAAGGCTCCATTCAGGTACTTTGGTTAAAAGATAGGACACGATGAATTTTAGTAAGTTTCATACCAAGAGATAAATATAACTTTAAATTCCTATAATGGACTACATACTTCTCTTTATTTTTTAGATTCGGTACTAGCTTCTCTATTCCATGACCTCCATGTTCATTAAGGAGGGTTTTCTGATATTCTGAAAACCATTCATTTGGGACTAGTAGCCTCTCTGGAGCTAGTGGGTATTCGTTATGTGCATCGTGAAGTTCGGCTGGATATTCTAGATCTACCTCAAGGATATAACCGGTATTTGAATTATCTGAATGAGTGCTGACTGTTTTAGAGAGCGACTCTGGATTCTTTACCCATTCAATGTTCGAGGTAGGTAATGCCTGACTCATTGCCCAACCATAAAGATTGTTGGCATCTAGATATTGTATATAACTAGTAGGCTTGTCTTGGTCAAAGTTTTCTACGTAGGGATTGTTTGCTTTGGCATAGCGCTGAGAGACCATACTAATTCCTCCCCGCATACCTTTCTCGATGAAGAGGTGTTTGTCATAGTCAGTTAGGAGTTCTAGCTCTACTCCCGTACTCTTAAGTAGAGCATCCCACGAGAGGCCAGGACTGGTATAGTAATGAGCCGGGTCCAGACCGTACTGCTTAAGACAGGTTTTTCGAAAATTCTCAAAAACGTCTGCTAGTAGAAGAACATCCGTCTTAAGATACAAATCATGGTAATCTCCCATATTTTTACATTCAAACGCGTTCCAGACTTTTTGGGCGTGGGCATAGTCTGCATCAGATATATATTGATCGGTGAGTTTATTATAAAATTCCTCAATGGGGGGTAATTGTAAGCTGAATTTATTCCAGTTATCCATGAATTCGTAGGGATACACTCCCTTACGTAGAAGTAGCCCTCGCTTTGTTTTATCTGGTTCATATTTTGATGTTAATTCAAAGGTTTCTGACTTATTAGATGAGACTAGCTTATCAAGCGAGGCCATAAGAAACTGAGCGCTGTCTATGAAGCGTAACTGTCCTACGGATATGGAAATATATTTTTCCATGTTGTTGGGTATACAGGTGATTTTACCTTCTATTTTACTTATAGCCTGCATAAGTAGATGGGAGTCGTAACCCCTCAGATTATGGAAGACAACAGGTATTACTGATGTTTTTGGATTAATCCAAACTTTACGAACAAATTCTACGTGTGCTGCTCCTCTATAATTGCCGGTTATTAAGCAATGATCACGTGAATATGACCTACCTAGTTTCTTATCACAGATATGACAATACTTGGCCATTTTATGAATTGCCATTTCCTCTTTAGTCATAAACATTAATTTGGATTTTAAGAGGATTTCTCTTATTTTCATCTCTTCCTTTTGCATGGCCTGTAAGAATCTTTCCACGGCATTTTCTCCTCTATATACTACAGGAGGATCAGACTCTCCATCTGACCTTACAACAACATATCCGAAACCGCATGGCTCATGTTCTTCTGTTTTTTGAGTATTGCTCTTTGTAGAATCAAGAGCAGGACCGGGTAATTTGGTTGTTATAGCTTCAAAGTCTGCATAGATTATATATGGAGTTTTGATCTGTTTCTTACTGTCTTGAAACGATAGTATATTTTTACCTTTTTCTGGCATATCAACTCGTATAGCAGTTTTACTAACTCCCATACAATCTAACTTATGAGAAGTTAGTAGTTTTTCTGTTGTATATCCATGTAGGCATCGTTCACAAAAGAAATTACGATGGCCTTGGGTATTAAGTAACTTATTAAGATTCTTAATAAGCGTATAATGAACTTTTCCATTTTCCTCAATTAACATAAGATTAATAGATTTATCATTTCTATTAGTAATATAATGAATAATAATATCCTTACCATCGTATCCAAATACATTAATGGATAAATTCATATATTTTTCAATCTTTTTTATCTGAGAGATTGGTGTAGGAAATTCAATACCAGTTCCCTCTATCATAGTTAGTATAGGTTTTATATTATAATTTGATGTTCGTTCTGGATGTGAAGAAACTATTTTTTTAGAAGCCTCAATGCACCATAGAATACAGTGATTGTCTTTATTTTTAATGTTTACTATAGCTTTTTTATTAGCTAGATAGCGCGGGAGCTCTATATACGACCCTCCCCTCAAAGGAGTATATTTAGAAATGTCGATCCATACTGCATAAACGGCTACAAACTCCCAACCTGCACCTTGTTAACCCATTTCTCCAACCTATCAAGAAGATTATCATTACTCTGATCTATCTTACTTGAGATAATATCAGATGACAGTATCTCGTGCTGTTGGTGACGGAGTATAATACTATTATACTCAATTCTACCATTATCCTTTTCTTTAACCAGTTCCACTTCCACTGCAATTTGATATTTAAAGGAATTAATTTCCTTAAACTGCTTAGTTAGCAATTCAAGAACCTGTTCTTTAATACCCTTTAAGAAAACAATAAGATCTACCCTAAGGGGTTCTGAGTCAGGAACATTCATAACCCATCCACGTAAGTATTTTTTTATAGCATATTTATTTTCCCTAAATACAAGTCTATTCCTCTCTTCCTCCTCACGTATTTTCCTTTTACGTTTTTTCTCCTCACGTTCCTTTAATGCAATCCTCGCTTCTTTCTCTTTACGCTTTTTCAAGGCATAAACCAATGAGAGCATAAGTTTCTTCTCCTTCTCGCTAAGACGCCTTTTCAGTAATTTTTCAATTCTAGAAAACCCTCGATTTATTATACGTTTATTATTAATCGTAAAACGCCTACGAGTATCAATTTCATTCGATTTTCCACTTCGATGATATGACATTGATGATGTATGTGATTTAGTCTTCATATATATAGTAAAATATTTTAACTCTAAATTGAAATTAATTAATATATAAATAGATATCTTTAAGATATAGATATTTTTTTATTTTTCTTTGCTTGATATCTAATTTTAAAATATCCACATCCTAAACACAACTCTAAATCGTTTCTTATAGCCTTACCACATCCTGTACAAGTACGATTTAGTACGACCACTTTTTATTTTTTCTATGTCTCGAACAAAAGTCATCTTTACAAATTAAATTACATGGAGTTGTATTACCTATTCTTATCCAAGTACATCTATTTTCCAACATTGTTATATTAGTAAAAAATATTACTTTAAATGGAAATTATTTTACAATATTTAATCCCCTATTAAAAGTTAATTTAGAAAAATAGCCTCATCCAAGCAACTCCCCCTGTAAAAAATTGCTTTAAAAAAATAGAGGGTTTCTCTAGTAAATAAAATGTTGCTTTAAAAATATTGCCTCAACCGAGCAACTATTTAAATTATAACCTGTGTATAAAAGTCAGCTAATAGCTGACTTTTTGAAAAATAACCCTTAGAAAAAAGTGTCCCAGAACTGGTACTCTCTATACTACTTACTAAGCCTGCATTGTAATCAGTTGGATTTTGAGGTAGCTGCATGTGTGTTGTTGTAATTGTTTTCGAGCCTGTGTATATAGTGTATAATTGGTCGACCCGATCAAGAGGATATTTTATTTGTGTGGATATCAGAGTGTAGCATAAGGAGTTAAACTTTAATAGCCTAGTTCTTGTGTACAGGGGTCGTAATATCTTATCAGGAGTCGATCCTTATCTGGAGTGGTCGAATTTAAATCCAATCCAGTTGTTATAAAGCTATCGCTAACATTTAAGCTTCTTTGTCAGTTGACTTGATTGCAGTTTAGTTTTAGCTCTGAATTTGTTTGAAATGTTGGTGAAATTAAGCATAGTGTCAATGGCATGTTCGTATGGCAGGTAAAATGGTGTATGATTTGGAGAGAAAAAAGGGATGAGGATAGTTTAATAATAATTGGTAGATCATGTAGAAATCGGTGAAGGGTGTCATAAATCGGTAATGCGCATCTTCCGCGCCAGAGACTTGGTGGCGCTGTTAAGTTTGTCCTCAAAGATCCACTCTGAGTGTCCGCTGGCAAACATGATGTTAAATTTTACTTGATTTTAAAATCGAGGAACCTATGATCTAAGTAATGTCACAACATCATGCGTCTTCCCTTCCCGATTTGGCTAAGGCGTAGCTGGTGGGTTGTTTTGTCAGAGGAAGTATTTGTACCCGCTGTGTAGTCCTGCTCTGCGGGGCACATCCTCAGGCACATCCGAGACCAAATCATTATTATTTGTGTCTGTTTAAATCTGTCACTGGGAAGCTCATCTTCCGATAAATTCCCAACATCCTTAACATTCAATGGATCCCAGGTGTTGGTCCTTGCTCTTATATGTCCCTTCTTCAAACGCATAATATTGACTGTCTTGTCCAAGTGCTTGCCGTCTGATAGGCGTTTTAATTTTACCTTGGTGCGGGTTGCATATCCTACAACTATGAACGGCCCATGGTAGTTCTTCTGGAGTTTCTTCTTTGTTTTCCAGACGCATATTTTCGGTTAATACACATATAGGGCGTCACCGGCCTCGATGGGGTTGTTTTTGGTCGTTTTGTCATACTGCTCTTTCATTTTGGTTTGTTGTTCGACTAGGTGCTGTTCAGCAAATATGGAAATTTCCGCTTGTGTTTGCAGGATTTCGACAATGTGATCCGTGTATGTGTTAGGGGAATTGAGGGGATCTTGGAGATCCATCTCCGCTGGTTACACGGGCATTCTGCCAAATACCAACATATAACTTGAGTAGCCAAGAGGTTGGTTGTCAGATATGTTGAGCACAAATGGCATTAGGAAACATATTTGCAAAGACTTCTTAGAAATAATCCTAACAAACGGATTTGTACCAACAATAACCTTTCCAACACGCTTTTCACTAACTAGTAAAATATTGATTGATAATATTCTGTAAACTTTCAAAAAATATTTTATTCCATGCAGGAATTCTGGGATATTAGACTACCAACCATATTTCATATCATTAGAAAACATCCAGTCATTAAATTTTGATAATTGTATTTACACTAGAAGAATCAATGATCATACAATTGCTGACTTAAGCCAAGAACTTGAATTAAAGTTAACAAATGCATTAGATATGAGCGAGTATGGAAATCCCAATGGAAATTACAATATTCTAAGAAATCATATAGCTGAAGCTATGAATAAACATATGACAAAAAAGCACCTTGGATTACAACAGGTATCATTAAATTCATAAGCTTCAGAGACAAACTGTATGCTAAAATAAAGTCCACAAACCCCGCTTCAGAAGATTATGCATTAAAACCAGCCTAACAACCTATAACAGAATTTTAAAGCAAAACATTCGAATGGCCCAAAAAATTCATCATCATGCCTGCTTTGAAAAATCTAAACATGACATTAAACATACTAGGAAACAAATAAGAGCCCTAATAAATAAGTCTTTCAAAACCCACACAACTTTGTGTTAAAATTTGGTGAACTCCCAATACAGACTGCTGTAATTTATTAGGGATACAAATTCTAAAACTATTGGAATTCTCAATCAGCTTAAGCATGATTTGCCTCAACATACGTTAATATTACGTCACGTAATGCATTACTTGTGCCTCAATTTAATTATGGTTTTCTTGGTGTGGGGTTTCCATATTCAAAAATTATTCAAATTGCAGAAAAAAGCAATCCGTATAGTAACAAAACAAAAATATAATGCTCATCCTGACCCAATCTTTAAGTAACTTGGAATTCTCAAAGTACCACTTAATGAAAATGTTATTACAAACTACAACATAAAATGCTTCCAGCATATATTTCCACTATGTTAACCCAAGTCTCCGACATCCATGCCCACAATACTAGACACAATTACTGTTCACAAATAGAAATTATCACGTGTATGCAAACACACGCTTAGATTAAGTCTTCCAAACACAATTAAGAATATTCCTTTACATATAATGGAAAAGATAGACACTCATAGCATCCAAACAGTAACGTCACATTATAAGAAACATTGCACTGATATGAATGAGGCAAACAGTGCAAAAATAAACTGCTATGTATGTACAAATATACCAGCTTTCAATTAAATTATAAAATGCTCATGCGACCAGCATCTTTCGAAATGGACATTAATCACCATCCCTCCATGACACATGCCTCCCTGACACATGTATATATTCTGTTTAACCGTTCAATGTGTATTTATCTATAATTTGAACAATAAGTTATGTATATCTATACGATACATGTGATTTTTGTTCGGCAAATAAATGAATCTGAGTCTAAAGAACTATCATGCCCTAGCCTTCGGCATATGAGCAGGAGAAGTTGAAGCCGGTGCGACATTAAAGCACCTGCTGCAGATTTTCTGCCGGCAGTTCCTCTTAGAGTGCCCTTTTGTGTTGCCGACGGAGCATTGACAGTTTCGTGTTTGCGGGAGTAATGTCGGCCGTAGCGATTATGGGAGTAATCCCAGACGTAATTGCGACCTCTGGACGGATCCCTGTGGTTGTCACGACAGCTGTAGTGACTTCGATTGTCTGCACGTCTGCGGTCGTAACCCTTCTTGTACCTGCATCCTCGCTCATCCCATCGGTTATAAGCTGTATAGCTGTCGCGTGAGAGGCTGCGCTGGTATCTGCCATCATTGTGGCCTGTTGTAGTGGAACGTTCTCTATCATCAAAACTTACTTGTGTCTGGGCCATGGAGTGAGTGAGTGAGTGAGAATAGAGTTTAACGGCACACCAACACGTATGTGTTATATGATGCTTAGAAAGGTTAATAGATAAGTTTTACCTGATTAAGCAGCTACCTTCTAGGATAAATGGAAAAAAAGAGGGACATACAAGTGGATGATGATGAAAAACATAAAAATGCAAATAGTATCCTAGGGCAAGTCACCACCAGCCGATTGACTGGACCAGGCCATTCCAGCCTCTCGTCTAGGCGAAATCCGGGCCGGAGTAGTGTGTCCAAGATACGGCCCTCAAAAGGACCGCTCCATTCAACCACTTGGATCCAATTGTTCACCGACAAGAGTTGCAACCCACGGCCAACATGTTGCCTCTCAGGAGGATACAGCGGGTGAGCAGGTAAAGACCACACGGTACCCGACTGGTTATCCAGAGCTCCGAACCGGAACAACAAGGAGCCAGTAGAACTAGAAGGTAAGGTAAGTATAGGGTAAGGTAAGGTAAGTATAGGGTTTAACGGCACACCAACACTAGTGAAAGGGTTTGAACCCGGAAGAAGCCATTTCGGATCAAAATCAAATCAGCACATTCGATGAGAATGTGCTTGACGGTGTAGGTACATTGACAAGGAATGCATTCAGGGATGGGCTCATCCCTTAGTAGAAAGGCATGAGTTGTATAGGTGTGTCCTATACGAGCGCGAGCAAGAATAACCTCCTCTCTTCTGCTCTCTCTGCAGCTCTGTGGTCACTCCCCAAGTAAGGGCTGAATTTCGTGAAGTTTGTTTGGGATGGATTCATCCCACTGGTCCTGCCATTTCTGTTTAAAAAATTGGACGACCTGAGTTTTAAAGTCTGTAAAGGGGACTTTGACCTCAGTCACATTCATGTTGAGTGCTTCCTTTGCAGCTCTGTCTGCCCTCTCATTACCAGGGATACCAACATGACTCGGCACCCATACGAACAAAATATCCTTGCCACGATCTGTCAATTGAGAATATAAAAGCACAACATTTAAAATAAAACCATTACGTAAATTACTCCCTGTTATTGCCTCCAGGGCAGACAGGGAGTCGGAAAATATAACAAAACGCTTTTTACTTGATTGGGCAATAAGGCCAAGTGCAATGGAAAGAGCTTTAAGCTCGGCGTGGAAAATTGACAGTGGAGGTGGTAGCCTCATGTTAAAAACAGATTTCCCCATAATGGCTGCAGCTCCAATTTTATTGTCTTCTTTCGAACCATCTGAGTAAAGGGCAGAACGGTCCGAATATTTATCCTTTATCTCTCTACATTGGTGAAGGAAAAAATCAGGCTCATGAGATCCCTTCGTGTTGGTTGTCAGCGATTTATCTACTGTTGGGGTTTTCAATTGCCATGGGGGAGACCTTGGCACAGCCTCAACCGCCACGACCCAACCAGTGATTCTCTGATACACAGACCGAACGAAGGGAGAGCATTCGGCCTACTCTCATAAAAATGGATATTTCCAGGATTAAAAACAGCATCAAATGCAGGATTCTGGGGGTTGGACCTTATGCGTAAGGCATATTGTATGGCAAGCTGCTCCCTCCGAACCCCAAGTGGTGCCTCGTTGGCTTCCACATGTAGACATGTAGACTGGGGATGGGAGAGGTTCTGAAAGCACCGAGGCAAAGCCTCAGAGCCTGGTTTTGGACAGTCTCCAATTTTCTTAGATATGAGCGACGGGCAGCACCATAGATAAAAGAGCCATAGTCCAACTTGGAGCGCACTAGTGACCGGTAAAGCCGTAAAAAGACTTTCCGGTCCACTCCCCAATCAGTATTGGACAACATCTTTAAAAGATTGATTGCTCTAAAACATTTCTTACGGAGGTAAGAAATGTGAGCTTTAAAATTGAGCTTCTTGTCAAAAATTATTCCAAGAAACTTGGTTTCTTCCACCACAGGAATAACGTTGCCATCAAAGGTGAGGACTGGGTCATGATGTAGGGTTCTCTTCGGGCAGAAATGCATACAAACAGTTTTCGATTTCGAGAATTTAAATCCGTTTTCATCCGCCCATTTTTGGATGTTATTGAGGCTTAGTTGGAGCTGCCTCTCAATTGTGCTCATATTTTTGGATTTAAAATAAATCAAAAAATCATCCACGTAGAGTGAACAACCCACACCTGTCTTGACGACATAAACAATACTATTAATTTTGATATTAAAAAGAGTAACTGATAAAATACTTCCTTGTGGGACCCCCATCTCCTGATCACAACTATCAGAAAAGGTGGTGCCAGCACGATTTTCTATCAAGACGGACCAGGTGATCCGTCGTGCTGCGTGTGTGACGGAAACCGCTCTGGTACCTGGAAATAAGTTGGTTTCTCTCCAGAAACCATACCAGGCGGCTGTTTATCAGTCTCTCCATCGTTTTACAGATGCAGCTCGTTAAGGCAATGGGACGATAGTTCGTAGGAATGGTGTTATCCTTGCCTGGCTTGGTATAGGGATAACTATAGCCTTTCTCCAGCCATCTGGGAATGTTCCAGATTCCCAGATTCCATTAAAAATGTCTAAAAGTACTTGAAGTGATTCCTCTGGAAGGTGTTTTAAAAATTGATAGTGTACATCATCGGGTCCACTAGCTGTGTCATTCGATTTATGTATCAAATCTTCCAACTCATTTAGTGTAAAAAGAGAGTTATAATTTTCATGGTTATTTGAATTAAAATTAGGAACGTTTCGTTCTCGATGATGCTTAAATTTTTGAAATTTTGTACTGTAATTTCTGGCAGAGGAATTCTTTTGGAAGGCATCGCCTAGAGTATTGACGATGTCCTTCAAATTGGAGGCTTTGGAACCTTCTGGTTTAATCAGATGTGACAGTGTTGTTATTTTCCTTTGCCTTAATCCTACGGACCATGTCCCATGCCTTCTTCGTGGAAGTCTTGTTGTTTAATTTGGATACCAAATTATGCCAAGACTCGCACTTGCTGCTTTTGATGACGCGTCGAGCTTTGGCTCGGTCTGCTTTAAACAGCTTTTTGTTGGCCTTCTAGGATAAATGAAAATGGAGATGGAAAAGATAAAATGCAAACGATTATCCTAGGGCAAGTCACCACCAGCCGATTGACTGAACCAGGCATTCCAGCCTCTCGTCTAGGTGAAATTCGGGCCAGAGTGGTGTGTTGCAGATATGGCCCTCAAAAGGACCGCTCCACTCAACCACTTGGATCCACCGACACGAGTCGCAACCCACGGCCAACATGTTGCCTCTTACAAAATACAGGATGATACAGTGGGCCACAGCGGGTGAGCAGGCAAAGACCACACGGTACCCGACTGGTTATCCAGAGCTCCGAACGGGAACAACAAGGAGCCAGTAGAACTAGATGTTCGTATCGATTTCATTAGCTTCACACCAGAGCGGCTCACTGAGATGCAGCAGCATACCAGCAAAGATGCAAACTTAAGTGCACTCAACGCTCAGATAATGGTCAAATGACCAAGTTAAATCAAACAAATTGATGACCAACTCAAACCTTTTTGGCAATATAGAGATGAATTATCTGTTGAGAATGATTTAGTCATCAAAGGATGCCGCTTTGTGGTACCTAGTAGTCTACAGGATTATATCCTGAGCAAGCTTCTCACAGGTCACATGGGAGTGACCAAATGTCAGCTACGTGCTAGGGAGACAGTATTCTGGCCTGGGATCAACGAACAAATACGAAATCTAGTCAGAAGCTGCCAGATCTGCCAGAAATACCAGGAATCCCAACAGCAAGAGCCGATGATTCCTCATGACATACCGACTGTGCCATGGACCAAAGTCGGGTCTTACAATTTCAACCTAGGGAAACTGAAAAATGTGGTTGTCACAGACCATACCAGCAAATGCGCAGTAGTCAGAGAACTGCCAAATCCAGCACCGTCCAGTGGTTGCACACCCCAGGAAATGGTTTCGGGCAGGGGACCTCACTGCAATTTTTTGTCAGCAATGGGGAATACAGCACACTTGCAGCAGCCCCAGATATCCCAGAGCAATAGAGCAGTCGAGCGTGCTATCAAAACCATCAAAAGGATGATGAAGAAGTCAATGGAGACAGGGGAAGACCCAAGTTTGGCACTTCTAGACTAAAAGCCCGGCAGAACTGCTGCTAGGCCAGAAATTGTCAGTGAATTTACCGTTGCAGCAGTGCCCATTGCCTGCAGAAATGACAGGCACGCGAGGACCAACAGACGCAAGATCGCTACAACTCACATGCCAGAGCACTGCCACTCTTGGCAGAGGGTATGCCGGTAGAATACCAATACGCAATCCAAACATGTTAGATTCGCAGACAGTGAATACACCACAGATTGTGGTCGTGCTATTCATTTGCCTAAGCGTTTTAAGTGAACTTAAGTATGTTTTGTTATTTTCTGACTTTGTGTGAACTTGATTACCACCTCTCCATACTACTAGGACTAGGCTAGTATAGTGATCTAACCTACAGATTATGTTGGTGGAGCGGCTTAGAAGCTTGCATTCTCAAATCATACAAGCTTCAGTAGTAGTATGCGCACAGGATACACCGGATGACAAATGTATACGCTATACAAGAGCCCCCCCCCCCATGCCCTTCCCCCCAACCCCCTTGCTCACCACGCCGTGACCACGTGATCATGTGACTTGTTTGGCGTAACTTGATGATGCTATGCGTGAAGGAAGTCTTTGAAGTTGGGTATTGTATTGATGAAGATGTCAAGTGAATGCTCATTATTGAGATTACCAATGGGTGTTAATTATATCTGTGGTAGGATTAATGTTGTAACAATGCGAATAAGCTGCAAGTTGTAACAGATGAGAATAAGGAAGGAGTGAAGAAGGTCTGTGAAGTCTGCTATTGAGATGGATGTGGAGGGATTAAAGGTAATGAGTATGCTCTATAGAAATACATGAGAATAACAATGGGTTAAGTATATCATCTACCATTCGAGTTAAAGGTTTCTGGTCATATGATGTGCCCACACCACTTGATAATGACCCCCTTGGGGATAACAATGGACTTGGAAAGACGCATTTGATAACATGTTAGTAAAGATGAAAGGGGGGGATAACAATGGACTTGGAAAGATGTACGCATTTTGAATGTCTTATGTTGGTATCAGACCGTTTTTCAATCACTATGGCGTCACCAATATGAGCTCTCCGTGACCATTGATGTTGAAATGTAAGGCGTTGTTGAATGTCTTATAAAGAGCTGGGAATCAGAGCGTTTAATCCCGATTTTTGCCATGTAATTTGGCCGCATTGTAAGTGAGGTACCTCATCTGAAAGATGCAAACAAAGTATTTTAAGCGCACGATCAGTACTTGGTCAAGCGTTATTTTGCTGGTCGTCATTTGATTGGCGTTCAGCATTTCACAATGAAGGAACGAATACCTGGTGGTTGGCTAATCACATAGGGGAGGAACGAATACCTGGTGTTTCTAATCAAAGAGGGGAGGAACGAATACCTGGTGGTTGGCTAATCACAGAGGCGGAGTTTGATAAGCTGTTGAGTGAAGACGTATTGCACCAGATCTGTGAGGCGATATAGCTACAGGGTATATTACTGTGAGGCGACATGTTTGTACATCTGCCCGCTGGTTGAACACAAGGTGAAGGATACAAAATGGAGAAGACCATGACAACTGAAACGATGGTGATTCCAGTCTACACTCGCGACTTCTGTCAATTTTCCTTGGCGTTGTGGAATAAGGACTGAGTAATACTTCTTAACACTGATCGGATATTACAGATAGATTTGGATTTGAGAAACTGCGTTTAGTTAGATTTGCTTGGCGCATGTTGGTTGACAGTTGGGAGGAACTGAATGATCGGTTTGGAGCTAAGAAACAACGCCAGGAGTTACTGGACGAGTGTCTTAAAACTGTCTACGCAGATCATTTGGTAAACTTGGTGAGACTTGTGATAAATAAAATTTGTCACGGTTGTCAAGTGGACCATCCAAGTCAATTAGAGCATGATGTGTGTTTGAAGATGGAGCGGGAGGAGCAGGTGACGCTGCATTTGCCTGAGGCGTTGCTGCGCGTGAATGATCTGGAATTGATGGATATGTGGACGACGTTATTGGGCTTGTTTGTACCTCCCCCCCTACATGGACGGAAACCAGCCAATTCTATTGCCCTTATTATAGACAATCTTGGTTGACATCAGTAAAGAATGAAATTGAAAGTCGTGTGATTCCACAATTATAATCGCTTCAATAAAATATTTTTGTATATATCTTACCATCTGTTTTTTTCTTAAGGGTTTTGTATAATATGCTGTGTAATACAATGAATACAATGGTTGATTACCAGTATTGGTGATGACATCAGCGCCACATGGTTTATTAAAGCTAACGGAGAACTGTGATTGGTGCTTTTGATAAATGAATGATCACGTGGGGGTTGACATCACATCATCAGGCCTTAAAAGTGGGGTAGCACGGAGAAGGACGTATGGCCGTACATGGCCTCTGTTGCCACAAACGGCTCAAAGCTAGAGAGAACGAACGAAAGGACGTATGACCAATGGCGAGAAATGGTGTTTAGGATGATGGATTCTTATTCCGATGGTAACGTGACTGAACTGCAAACCGTGTTGGAGAGATAATACATCGACATGTTAAGAATGATGGATGACTTAGAACTAAACCCCATGCATCAACAGATCATAACAACACGACAACGTTTGTTTGAAGTTGGGGACAGGACCAAAGCTACACGGCATGCCCTATATTACGTGACCATTCGCGTGTAGAAATGTAAGAATGGAGCTCCATTTGTGAGGTTGGAGGTGAAACGAGTGAGGTGAAAACGTTTAATCCCGGTTTTAGCCATGTTATTTGGCCGCATTGTAGGTGAGGCACCTCGTCTGAAAGATGCAAACAAAGTATATTTAGCGGGCGATCAGTATTTGGTCAAGCGTTATTTTGCTGGTCGTCATTTGATTGGCGTTCAGCATTTCAGAATGGACGAACGAATACCTGGTGGTTGGCTAATCGTATTGCACCAGATCTGTGAGGCGTTATAGCTACAGGGTATATTACTGTGAGGCGACATGTTTGTACATCTGCCCGCTGGTTGAACACAAGGTGAAGGATACAAAATGGAGAAGACCATGACAACTGAAACGATGGTGATTCCAGTCTACACTCGCGACTTCTGTCAATTTTCCTTGGCGTTGTGGAATAAGGACTGAGTAATACTTCTTAACACTGATCGGATATTACAGATAGATTTGGATTTGAGAAACTGCGTTTAGTTAGATTTGCTTGGCGCATGTTGGTTGACAGTTGGGAGGAACTGAATGATCGGTTTGGAGCTAAGAAACAACGCCAGGAGTTACTGGACGAGTGTCTTAAAACTGTCTACGCAGATCATTTGGTAAACTTGGTGAGACTTGTGATAAATAAAATTTGTCACGGTTGTCAAGTGGACCATCCAAGTCAATTAGAGCATGATGTGTGTTTGAAGATGGAGCGGGAGGAGCAGGTGACGCTGCATTTGCCTGAGGCGTTGCTGCGCGTGAACGATCTGGAATTGATGGATATGTGGACGACGTTATTGGGCTTGTTTGTACCTCCCCCTACATGGACGGAAACCAGCCAATTCTATTGCCCTTATTATAGACAATCTTGGTTGACATCAGTAAAGAATGAAATTGAAAGTCGTGTGATTCCACAATTATAATCGCTTCAATAAAATATTTTTGTATATATCTTACCATCTGTTTTTTTCTTAAGGGTTTTGTATAATATGCTGTGTAATACAATGAATACAATGGTTGATTACCAGTATTGGTGATGACATCAGCGCCACATGGTTTATTAAAGCTAACGGAGAACTGTGATTGGTGCTTTTGATAAATGAATGATCACGTGGGGGTTGACATCACATCATCAGGCCTTAAAAGTGGGGTAGCACGGAGAAGGACGTATGGCCGTACATGGCCTCTGTTGCCACAAACGGCTCAAAGCTAGAGAGAACGAACGAAAGGACGTATGACCAATGGCGAGAAATGGTGTTTAGGATGATGGATTCTTATTCCGATGGTAACGTGACTGAACTGCAAACCGTGTTGGAGAGATAATACATCGACATGTTAAGAATGATGGATGACTTAGAACTAAACCCCATGCATCAACAGATCATAACAACACGACAACGTTTGTTTGAAGTTGGGGACAGGACCAAAGCTACACGGCATGCCCTATATTACGTGACCATTCGCGTGTAGAAATGTAAGAATGGAGCTCCATTTGTGAGGTTGGAGGTGAAACGAGTGAGGTGAAAACGTTTAATCCCGGTTTTAGCCATGTTATTTGGCCGCATTGTAGGTGAGGCACCTCGTCTGAAAGATGCAAACAAAGTATATTTAGCGGGCGATCAGTATTTGGTCAAGCGTTATTTTGCTGGTCGTCATTTGATTGGCGTTCAGCATTTCAGAATGGACGAACGAATACCTGGTGGTTGGCTAATCAGGAAGTATTGCACCAGATCTGTGAGGCGTTATTGCAGGGTATATAGATCTGTGAGGCGTTATAGCTACAGGGTATAGTGTGTATATTACTGTGAGGCGACATGTTTGTACATCTGCCCGCTGGTTGAACACAAGGTGAAGGATACAAAATGGAGAAGACCATGACAACTGAAACGATGGTGATTCCAGTCTACACTCGCGACTTCTGTCAATTTTCCTTGGCGTTGTGGAATAAGGACTGAGTAATACTTCTTAACACTGATCGGATATTACAGATAGATTTGGATTTGAGAAACTGCGTTTAGTTAGATTTGCTTGGCGCATGTTGGTTGACAGTTGGGAGGAACTGAATGATCGGTTTGGAGCTAAGAAACAACGCCAGGAGTTACTGGACGAGTGTCTTAAAACTGTCTACGCAGATCATTTGGTAAACTTGGTGAGACTTGTGATAAATAAAATTTGTCACGGTTGTCAAGTGGACCATCCAAGTCAATTAGAGCATGATGTGTGTTTGAAGATGGAGCGGGAGGAGCAGGTGACGCTGCATTTGCCTGAGGCGTTGCTGCGCGTGAACGATCTGGAATTGATGGATATGTGGACGACGTTATTGGGCTTGTTTGTACCTCCCCCTACATGGACGGAAACCAGCCAATTCTATTGCCCTTATTATAGACAATCTTGGTTGACATCAGTAAAGAATGAAATTGAAAGTCGTGTGATTCCACAATTATAATCGCTTCAATAAAATATTTTTGTATATATCTTACCATCTGTTTTTTTCTTAAGGGTTTTGTATAATATGCTGTGTAATACAATGAATACAATGGTTGATTACCAGTATTGGTGATGACATCAGCGCCACATGGTTTATTAAAGCTAACGGAGAACTGTGATTGGTGCTTTTGATAAATGAATGATCACGTGGGGGTTGACATCACATCATCAGGCCTTAAAAGTGGGGTAGCACGGAGAAGGACGTATGGCCGTACATGGCCTCTGTTGCCACAAACGGCTCAAAGCTAGAGAGAACGAACGAAAGGACGTATGACCAATGGCGAGAAATGGTGTTTAGGATGATGGATTCTTATTCCGATGGTAACGTGACTGAACTGCAAACCGTGTTGGAGAGATAATACATCGACATGTTAAGAATGATGGATGACTTAGAACTAAACCCCATGCATCAACAGATCATAACAACACGACAACGTTTGTTTGAAGTTGGGGACAGGACCAAAGCTACACGGCATGCCCTATATTACGTGACCATTCGCGTGTAGAAATGTAAGAATGGAGCTCCATTTGTGAGGTTGGAGGTGAAACGAGTGAGGTGAAAACGTTTAATCCCGGTTTTAGCCATGTTATTTGGCCGCATTGTAGGTGAGGCACCTCGTCTGAAAGATGCAAACAAAGTATATTTAGCGGGCGATCAGTATTTGGTCAAGCGTTATTTTGCTGGTCGTCATTTGATTGGCGTTCAGCATTTCAGAATGGACGAACGAATACCTGGTGGTTGGCTAATCGTATTGCACCAGATCTGTGAGGCGTTATAGCTACAGGGTATATAACTGTGAGGTAAGGTAAGGTAAGTATAGGGTTTAACGGCACACCAACACTAGTGTGTTATATTATATAACTGTGAGGCGACATGTTTGTACATCTGCCCGCTGGTTGAACACAAGGGGAAGGATACAAAATGGAGAAGACCATGACAACTGAAACAATGGTGATTCCAGTCTACACTGGAATAAGGACGGTGTAATACTTCTTGACATGGATCGAATATTACAGATAGATTTGGTATGGTAAGTAAGGTAAGTATAGAGTTTAACGGCACACCAACACTCATGTGTTATATGGTGCCAAGAAAGGTTAATAGATAAGTTTGACCAGATTAAACAGCCGCCTTCTAGGATAAAAGTGGAAAAGATAAAAATGGAAATCGATTATCCTAGGGCAAGTCACCACTAGCCGACTGACTGGACCAGGCCATTCCAGCCTCTCGTCTAGGTGAAATGTGGGCCAGAGTAGTGTGTTGTAGATATGGCCCTCAAAAAGACCGATCCGCTCAACCACCTGGATCTCTTTGTCCACCGACACGAGTCGCAACCCACGGCCAACAGGTTGCCCCCTATTAGTCGCCTCTTACGACATGCATAGGGATACAGTGGGCCTATTCTACCCCCGGACCCACAGGGGGTTCTTAGAAGAAAGATATGGAAACCAGTTTACTGTTACAGAAGCTTTCCGCGACTACCTGGAAGCTTGGCCGAAGGTCCAGGGATGGGACGGCCATGCGCTAAGAAGATTTTCTGACTGCCTACTTCAATGTGAAGCTGCGATGACAGAGATGAAGAGACTTGATATTCTAAATGATATTAAGGAAAACGGGGAGATGCTTAGAAAAAATACCGGATTGGATTGTCAACCGATGGACGCGGATTGTTGCTGACAAGAAAGAAAGGAGAGCACATTCCTTTGCTTCAGTGAATTCGCTAAGTTTATTATTGATGAAGCCACTATCGCGTGTGATCCAATCACCTCATTAGGATCGCTGAGAAGCGTTCATGAGAGAGAAGACAAAGGAAAAAACAAGATTACATCCAAGGAAAAGAAAGAGAAGAACCAGTCAGCCATAACGCTCGTTTCTGAAACAAAGGGGTCTGGAACAAGGACGTGTACTTTCTGTAACAAGAACGGACACATTCTTTCAGACTGAAAGACGTTTGGATCAAAACCAGAAGAAAAGAAGAAAGGCTTCATCATGAAGAGTGGTCTGTGTTATGGCCGCCTGGCTCACAGACATCTGTCTAACACTTGCAACCGAAAGAGTATCTGGGCTGTTTGTAAGAAGAGACATCCAACCAGCCTACACATAGAGCGTAGAAGGGTCCATGACTTCAATGATTGTATCTGTATGGCTCTCTTCAAATAGACAACCTCAGAAGGAAATACTTGTCAATGCTCTTCTGGACACTATGTCCGACACAATATTTGTCTAAAAAGAGACCATCTGCAAACCATAGACACACTCATAGACTATGAGGCTGAGACTTTCGACCGTATCTGCCAGATATGATATCATCACCTTCAGAAGGGTCCAAGGACTTCAGGTTAGGTTTCGATTCTTGTACACATATCGATTTGCCGACCACCTTCTCTAGGGATTTCATTCCCGCAGACATTTCACATATTCTGACGAC
The DNA here is from genome assembly GCA_034190875.2 of Urechis unicinctus. Classification (NCBI taxonomy): domain Eukaryota; kingdom Metazoa; phylum Annelida; class Polychaeta; order Xenopneusta; family Urechidae; genus Urechis; species Urechis unicinctus. The sequence continues at coordinate 51,977,957 of CM067346.1, read as the reverse complement.
CTCTACGCTCAACCACCAGGAACCCATTGCCCACCGACACGAGTCACAACCCATTGCCAACAGGTTGTCTCCTATTAGTCGCCACCTACGACATGCAGGAGGATACAATGGGACCGTTATACCCCCGGACCCACAGGGGGGATGCTTTACTCACTTTGACCATGGCGAGTCAAGGTGTACAACTGCCAACGCTTCATTGGGAATATGCGAATGAAACGCTTGCATATAATGAATGGAAAATACCATGGAATGGCATAACATTCTGCTTTCGTCAGGACCGGGAGAGAACTATGGACAACATGGGACTGAAACTAGCCTCACTCATGCAACAACAAAAACTAGCCCATTGATGACAACATTTGCCGCTTATGTGCCAAAGCGAGTGTGTGCAATTTTCTTGAAAGCACTATAGATAACCAAATAACATTTCAGCTCATTAAAGGTATTCGAAATGCAAAGGTAAGGTAAGGTAAGGTAAGGATAGGGTTTAACGTCACACCAACACTCATATGAGTTAAATGGTGCCAAGAAAGGTTAATAGATAAGTTTGACCTGAAGCAGCCGCCTTCTAGGATAAATGGAAAAAAGAGGACATACATGTGGATGATGATGAAAAAGATAAAAATGCAAATAGTATCCTAGGGCAAGTCGCTACCAGCCAGTTGACTGGACCAGGCCATTCCATCATCTCGTCTAGGTGAAATCCGGGCCATAGTGGTGTGTTCCAGATATGGCCCTTGCAAGGACCACTCCACTCAACCACCAGGAACCCATTGTCCACCGACACAAGTCGCAACCCACGGCCAATAGGTTGTCCCCTATTAGTCTAGCGACATGCAGGAGGACACAGTGAGCCTATTCTACCCCCAGACCCACAGACCCACAGGGGGTTATTTGTCCTCTGGTTGATCAGCGCGTCAGTAGAGCTAAATGATACTGACCTGGGAGTCAGTAGTAATTAAGTAGTAAATTGCGATGGCTCTAAACAGTAAAAAATAAATCGCTATTGTGGTCTTAAGTAGCACAAGATGCAAGTTGTGAAAGGCAAAAGGCAAGCTGTTGCAAACAAGTTCCTCCTATTATGGATCTCACAGTGCTCTATATAGTAATAAATTGCTTCAGCGGGTGCAATATCGACTGCTTAACCAAGAACCTGGCTATGATTTGTCCTAGTATCTGCTGTTTGTCAATTTTTAAATTGGCTAATTTTAGTGTGATTTAATTATCTACACCCATATTTCATGTAAGGGCATTTTAACAGTTTGCTGTAAGAGTGCACTTTATAATAATGGAATAATATTAACAATAATGAGTAGGTCTTCCACCAGTTACGCTGGAACCATGTACTTCAACCTCCATGAGGCACATTTCAGCTATATGAAAAATATTGACCACCTCTGCAAATGCTACATCTGTTCCACCAGAGGTTAATTTTGGAAGGGTGCATGGATGGTACATCGTCACCAAGCAACATGCATAGTGAACTCCAGTAACCAGGTAGCGTCATCCTCGTTCGACTTACATCGAGTGATATCATGATAGGTCACCAACTCGGACTAGGTGATACGGGAGGCCCGACATGTCCCTTTGACAGTCTACGTATGTAGCAATGTACGTGGTTTCAAGGTAAGTAAGTAAATATAGGGTTTAACGGCACACAAACACTAATGTGGTATATGCCGCCTGCAAAGGTGAATTGATAAGATTAACCTAAGCAAACAACAAAGTTTGGGATTCAGTGCCTGGTCAAGAGTGCATACCATCCACAATGCAACGGTCTTAATGAAAGGACCAACCAAAGTTGGACTGAGCGTCTCATAAAGCCGGGAGAATGAGGACCAAGGCAACTGGGACAACTTCCTGGATGAGGTCGCTTCCCAACAAGAAACAATCCTCTACCATATTTTCGCCGCTCTTTCTCATGTTCCATCGTGAACAAAGACTAATCATGGAAATGGTCACAGGCGATGAGCAGCCTAAAGAGATGTTGCTGTCAGAAAAGGAGACAGAAATGGAGTTTAATTACTCTTGGCGTGGCATTTGTCAGTCTATGATTTCTATAAAGAGAAAGTTGTTAATCTTGATAAAAATTGGCACGTCAGTTGCCATTTGCATTATTTTTGGCACAGACGTGGCCAATTTTTATTATTAGTGGCAAAGCAGTTGCCTATATTTCATGTTTTGCATGGTAGTTTGTCCGTATTACTTGATTATGGGCAGGGCAGCTGCCAATCTATAATTACTATTGACTTGACAGTTGCCCCATTGTGATTATTTTTTTTATTACCTGCCAATGAAACCAACCAAGGAAGGCCCCATCAAGTCCTTTGTCTGGGCTCGAATCTTCCAAGGCTGAACATGTGAGATCCGTTCAGGACACAGTGAATGGATTGTCTACAATAGTGGAGCACCTCATTGAACATACCCCGCCCACCCCACTGTGCACCTACAAATTTCGCCTACCATGATGGACACAACTTCTTCTGGTAGTCGTCTGATTCAGGTAAACAACCTATGCCTGATTGTGTAATCTTGTTGGGCAGCGTAATGTTCAACTATCTATTCTTTCTCATACTACGCCCGACACAAAAGATTCAAGCATTGTAAAATCACTCATTTGTGGCCGCATGAAAATGCTGAGGTGAAATGCTTCATGAAGACAGTAAATAAGTCTATTAGTGCTGCCATAGCTGGAGCAAGAATCTGGAACCAGGAGCTGAATAGATTTCTGCTAAACTATCGAGCGACGCCTCACAGCAGCACAGGTATACTTCCAGCTACGTTGATGTTTGGCACAACATCAAAACGACCCTACCACAGATTTCGTACAAGCAACCATAGTAGGATGTCCGTCAGACAGACGGTGAGTCCAAAGCAAGGCTGAAGATGTACACTGATAGTAAGCCATATGTCAGAGAATCATTTATATGAGTTGGTGAGCCTGTGCTCTTAAAGAGAGAGGGAATGAGAAAGTCAGACCCCCAATTCGATCCAAAACTTCTCATCGTTACTACATGAAATGGATCAGTGGTGACAGCAGAACGCCATGGCAAGACAGTCACCAGGAACCCGTCAGGTTCCAAACGCTCCACCACACACACAGATGATGTCCCGTCATCTGACGAGGAGGATGAAGAACTGGGTCCAGAACAAAACCAGACGATCCACGGCCAACAGGTTGCCCCGTATTAGTCGCCTCTTACGACATGCAGAGGGATACAGTGGGCCTGTTCTACCCCTGAGATTCATCAAGAAGAAGACACGAGAAGTCCAACCCTAACACTTGGCTAGTGTTAGCAGTCACTTTTGTCTCACCATGAACAGGGAAGCCCTACCACTGCCCAAACTGACAAGGAGATCAGCTGTGTTATTATCATAACTTGCAGCAAAGAAAACGATTCACATGGAGGTCATCAAACAAACAGTTACAACAGGTAAGAGTTTCGTGACACATCAACAGAATATGTCTATCAATTATTGCTGGAGAACAGATTATTGTTTCTCTAATAATATGATGCTTCAAGTGTCGTTTGGGATACTAATATAAGGTAATATCCAGTTGAACATCTCAAATATTATCTTTAAATAACAGTGCCTTTCAAAGGCAGCTATCATTAGCGTGTGTGTAATTAGTCACTGTCGGACAGTTGTAAGGCCCATTCACTATGACAAGAAGCCAGTAGGAAGTCTACCCCAGCGGTTAATTCAGGACTTCACTCAAATACATTTTATACCATACTTCTTTTTTTTATATGCATTTGGATTTTACAGAAATCTAATTGCTATCTTATAAACAAAAGATTTGCAAGCCACGAGGAGAGATTAACATCCATACAACTTCAAATGCTAAATCAAATAAAAAAAGACCAGTCAACAGACATGCCTTGATTGTACAGCCACATAACGTTGGTTTATTTTCTCTTCTTAGCTGTAAAGCAGATCTTACGCTTTTGATATAACACACACGTTTAGGGTTTTCTTGTTGTTCATGCATTATAACTTGTGAATGTGTCGGAGCACTTAAATATTGTCACCAGTGTTTAGATATGTGTCGAGATTCAGAGATATTATATTTGATCTTATTATATTTTTCTCAGGTGATGATTCATTGCATTTGATTAGTTAGCATTTAAGCCGTTAAAATGATCCCTGCTACCCACCACACAATCCTCGAGGATCTCACACATCGACCCTGACATGATGGGCCGACCCCCACTCGGCCAGAGCTGGCCACCCCGGTGACCCTGTCTCCTCCCCCGACCACATCAGTGACAGACAAAGAGCAGTACGTGACGAGAGCTCGTTCTCCCCTGCTGCCTCCCTCCCCTTCAGCTCAAGCAGCGCCTCTAACCGAATACGCGCCGCCGATTGCCGCTGACCCTACACCGCCACCATAGCAAACCGAGACTCGTCGTCCGACGACCCCCAACCTCAAGACGCATCCTGGCCCCATCAGACCCAATAAAGCCCGGATCGACAGGCACAGATGGGCGCCCTACTACCTCCCGCAGCGGCCGTGCTCTCAACCGCCCAGCCTGCACTCGGACTTTCAAATGGTGTAAATTATGGGATGACCTGAGCTGGTGGTAACGACCCGGCTCCACCGGTAGGCCGTGTGCTTGTAACCTCTGGCCAATTCACACAATTGTAGGATTGAGGTATATTAAACAGACCAACAACAGGTTTCATTACCTCAAGAGTGAGCACAGCACAGTAGCAGCTCCCGTAATGTGCATGTGTGTTTGAAAAAAATAGAGGGACTACCATGAAATGGTCGACATGTGATTGTCCAGCAGGAATTGATGGTGAATGTAAGCATATTGTGGCTTTGATATATTTTATCATAGATCTTCACCGACAAGGTATTGACAAAATTCCAGATGTTCAGACATGCACAGACAAGCTGCAGATGTGGCATGTCCGCAAACCAGTATCGGACGAGCCACTGTTGTTTTGTGATATTAACTTTGTGAAGCACGATCCATTCAAAGTGTCGAAGAAAGAACTTTGTTCTACTGTTAAATATCACAATCCTGTGCCACATTTTGCTAGTACAGTAACTAGCAGCCAAATGGAAGTTGTATGATGCAAATGGGTTAAGTCTGTCAGTAATTGAAACAATAAGATCAAACAGCTTTGAACCAGTCTTACCTAAGGCACAGAGTTGCAGTGGTGACTTGAATGACTTACTGTTTGAAAGAATGTGTGCAACTAAATTTGATGTGAGTAATGTTGTCCTGAATGAGACTGAAACAATGTTTCTCAACCGACAAATCACCTGCGATTTCAAAAAAGCTCAAATAATTGAAAAGCAGACAAGGATGCAGAGTAAAAATACCAAATGGTTTGCAGAGAGAGAGTTTAGAATAACAGCATCAGCGTTTGGAACATTCTGCCGAATGAAACCCAGCACCAGCTCAGAAGAAAATGTTCTTTACTACGCGTAGTGTTAAACACGGAAAAATGTATGAAAACACTGCTTTTGCCAAGTACAGGACGTCCTGGAATTCCAACCCGTACTGGAAAATCAACCGAACCACCCGTATTATCGCTCAAGCTCAATCGCGCTCGATTTCTGAATACCCACAAATCACTGCATACCGCACTCGGTGTTATTATTCCTTTCGAATTTTGACGACACAGTTTGTTTTCTTGCACAATATATATTTGGTAAACATTAAAATCTATTTGTGCATGTTAATTGTTATCAACTTAAGATGGATCCAGTGTCTATAGTGGCTAGGGGGTGAAATAATGAAGTCGATTTGCAGTGACCCACAGTACTTTACCTATCGCTGTTTACTTTACAATAGGTCTGATTGTTATTTGCTGTGTTTTTTTTAAAAGTATTTGTGTTATTTAGGACACATAAGCAGATATCCAATTGTGCTCCAATCCTTTCTGCTTGTATTTGATTGCTATTCCATTTGCCCGAAATATTGTGAATTGTACTAACAAATAAAATTTATTTGCTAGGCAGATAAATTCTGTATCCTTGTTGACTCCAATCAACTGATCAAGAGATGTCTTGCAACAAACATGGACCTCAAAGGCACTCAATATTATTTGTTATGTTCAATGTTTTCCCATCCCCTGCATGAAAAAAAACCCATTCCATTTTGTTTTTTATCATTTGCCACCGTTATTTGCATGATGTTTTTATACATTTTTATTTCAACCAAATTGGCATGCTCAAATGATCCAATCAACTGTTTGTTGGGATTTTTTTTTGTTTCAAGCATTTGTTAGCCTCATCATCAAGTGAAGGTATGTTCCTGTTAAAATATTGCAACCCTACAGAATAATACATTTTTTTAACAGCATTAAAGATATGGTTCCATGTTAGATGTCAGGGAGAAATTTTAAAAAGTAACAGTATACATAGTTTATCATTAAACTGAGTTAAATAATTGTACATGTTGCTACATACAGTTATATAATTGAAGTAGATGACATAAAACGTGATAAGACACGTAATATATGATATTTCCATTTGACTACCTTCATGTTCACTTTCCTTCTTTTCCAGCAATCCTAAATGGACGCACCACACTGGTCCACATAATATTGAGTATGAGACAAACAGTGAATTAAGGAGAAAGAAGAGGAACGACCGACGAAGAACACTGTTAACCAAAGCTGAGGAGCTGACCAAAATTGCTGGTGGAACAATTTTTATTAAATACATTGATGAAAACCAAAAAGTGTTCACTTACACCAACAGTGACAGTATGTGGGCCGAATATTGTGATACTGCGCCACTACCTATATAAGGACATTATGACACCTTGCTCGTTGTGCATTTCCGGTTTAAGAATAAACACGTTTGATTTAGTATCACATCATTTGTGGTGTCATTTCTCTCTACTGACGTGGTGGCAGCGGTTATCCGATCTCACGCAAGAAGAAGACAACTCCATTAAGCCAACCCGTGGCATGGTGTGTGCTAGAATAATCTCAAAACGTGTATTTTACCGTGCGTGACACCTCCATATATAGACTATCAGTTGATTATCGCTCATCTCTATCATGACGCACTCTGCCCGTGCTCCTAAACAATGGAGTCAAACCTCACGTATGTACTGAATTTGGACTCCAACTTTGCCCCGTTCCTTGGTGAGAATGCTTCATGGGGTCGAAAAAACACACCACCAACCCCACACGTGGCTTCACCACTGACGGCGATGACATACCAGCTGGCTCCCGTAAGACTGCAACACATAAGGTCAATTACCTGGAGCTCATGTTAGGCCAGATCGCCCACTACTGTCCCGTCATCTCCAGGCACGCCATCGTCAAGAACTCAACATCACTGGGTGACGTCTTGCAAGCCATCCGCCTCCACTATGGCTTGCAATCAACGGGAGCCCACTTCCTTGATGTTATCTCCATCAAGCCGAAACCCGAGGAGAGACCCAAAACACTTTTCCAGCGCCTCATGTCGTTCGTCGAGGACAGCCTATTGCGACATGAAGGTGGCATCTCTCACCTTGGCGAACCCCCTGCCGTAGATGAGGACCTATCGCCAACTTTAGAAAATCTGATTACCGTACTCTGGCTCCACCTCCTCCACGAAGATCTACCGAAACTGGTAAAGCAACGATATGGTACAGAGCTCCGGACATGGACCGTTGCATCCATACGCCCAGAGATTTCCCGGGCTATTGGATCCCTCTTGGACGAATTGCAAACTGGCGACGATGCCAGAGTCCTTCGCACAGCTGCCATGTGTTTCCGCTGAGGCCCATCGTGGAGAGGCACCCCCAGCCCTACCCCAGGGGCGAATCCTCACGCAGCACAAGGTCTTGCACCCTGTTCCAACAAGCTGGCGGCCCTGGATTCGACACGCACTTCCTCAGCAAGTGTCGGTTTCTTCCAAAACGAGACCGGGACTTCCTTGTCAAGTCACGCCACACTGTTGCCTTTGATGACCCAAATGTGAGCATATCAACCGCTGACGATGCGTACCCGTGTCATGACCCGTACCATACCACTGATGATGAGTATGCACACTGTAGCGATTCCAAATTCCAAATCAGCCGCTCGCCCCATACCATCAAGACGTGTCAACGTGATGCAGTCTCCATACCTCTATGCATTCTATGCGCACAGCCCCCTGAGATTGACTGTCGACACAGGGGCGGAAACCAATATTATCCGCACATCGGTGGCGAAGGCCATCCACGCTTCCATCAAGAATAGCTCAGAGATCGCTTTACAGGCCGACGGGTTCACCCCCATGTCCATCGCTGGGGAGACTAAGATCATGCTGTCACGGAATGATGCCCAACTTGCATTAGAGGCCTTAGTTGTTGATGACCTTGATGTGGATGTGCTGGCTGGTATCCCATTCATGGTCACCAATGATGTCTCCATTCGCCCAGCAAAACGGGAGATCGTCCTCTCGAATTCTGAGGTGACTTATTATGGCTACAAACAGGACCAAGCGGGCCGTCACACACTCCGCCGTGCAGTAGCACACACACTGCGCGCCCCTGACTCCTCTACCACGGTGTGGCCTGGTGAGTTTGTGGAAGTAGACCTCCCACCTGAGCTGCCCTGTGATACCCCTCTCGCGATTGAACCCCGTGTCGACACACCCCTTGCTCGGCAGACTCTCTGGCCACCCCCGGAGATTATACAATCCGTTGGTAGCCGTGTGCGCCTGGTCAACTCGACATGTGATCCAGTTCGTCTCCGTAAGCAAGAACACTTCTGTCAGGCACGACCTGTCATTGAAAATGAGCTTGACCCTGAAGTTACCTCTTTTGCCTCATTCCCCGCTCCGATCCGGCAATGCTCGTCAGGCTCACAACTCTATTCCGCTACCGTGCAAATGGATCCGGACTCGATACTGGACCCCAAAACACGTGCAGAATTTGTTTCCATCCTCCAACAGTACGACCACGTGTTCAACCCCAACATCATCGGCTATAATGGCGCTGCATGTCCTATCGAAGCCTGCATTAACATGGGCCCGGTGGAACCCCCACCGAGGAAAGGACGTGTCCCTCAGTATGCCCGTGATAGGCTGGTCGAGTTGCAGAAGCACTTCGACGAACTCGAATCTCTTGGTGTCTTCCGAAAACCCGAGGACGTTGGCATTCGAGTGGAATATGTCAACCCATCTTTCTTGGTCAACAAAAGCAATGGCGGTTACCGACTAGTGACAGCATTTGCTGATGTTGGCAGATATAGCAAACCCCAACCATCCCTGATGCTGGATGTGGAGTCAACACTACGTGAAATTGGCCGCTGGAAATACCTGATTGTCTCTGACCTCACTCTTTCAGATCCCTCTCGCCAGAGCTTCGATGAAATATTGTGGTGTAGTCACCCCCTTCCGTGGCTTGCGTGTCTATGCCCGATCAGCATTGGGGATGCCTGGTTCCGAAACCGCGTTAGAGGAACTCATGTCCAATGGTCCTTGGCGACCTGATTCAGGAGGGTTACGTAGCCAAGATCGCAGACGACTTTTACGTCGGAGGTGATTCTCCCTCGATGTTGCTGAACAACTGGAGCTGTGTGCTAAATGCGAATTACACCTATCCCCATCCAAAACTGTGGTCTGCCCTTTGCGCACTACATTTCTCGGTTGGACCTGGACCCAGGGTCAGTTGCAGGCCAGTCCTCACAGGATATCGACCCTGTCCTCTTGCTCGCCCCCGACCACAGCTAAGGGGATGCGTGGGTTCCTGGGCGCTTATAAGGTGTTGTCCCGCGTTATAAAACATTGTGCTGGGCTGTTGGCCCCATTGGACCAAGCGATAGCTGGCTGCCAGTCCAGTGATCCGGTCCGATGAATGATGAACTTCTACAGTCCTTCCATGCCGCTCAGCGTGCTTTAAACTCCCACAAGACCGTCACCCTACCACGTCCGACTGACACTCTCTGGATCGTGACTGATGGCTCAGTTAAACAAATAGGTATTGGAGCTACGCTGTACGTAAGACGAGGTGACCGCTTGCTCCTTGCAGGATTCTACAGTGTCAGGCTGAAGAAACATCAGTCGTCCTGGTTACCATGTGAAGTAGAAGCTGTGTCCATTGCGGCAGCCATCAAGCACTTCGCACCTCTCATCATTCAATCGACCCACCTTACCTGTGTCCTCACTGACAGCAAGCCGTGTGTGCAGGCTTTCGAAAAGCTCTGTCGAGGCGAGTTTTCTTCTAGTGCCCGGGTCACCACTTTCCTCTCAGCTGCTAGTAGGTATCAGGTCTCTATCCGTCATCTCGCTGGCTCTGCGAATACGCCTGCTGACTTCGCCAGTCACAACGCTCCCTCCTGTGACGAGCCCAATTGCCAGGTGTGCCGATTCCTCGCCTGGAGCGCATCGGCTTCAGTGCTCAGTGTTACCGTCCAAGATGTCCTGTCAGGCAACGCTCGCTTACCTTTCTGTAGTCGTGCCGCCTGGCTACAATCCCAGTCTGACTGTGCTGACTTTAGACGTACCCATGCCCATTTACAGCAAGCAACAAGACCGTCCAAGAAAGTCACTAACGCCAGAGATGTCAAACAATACCTCCAAGTTGCCGCAATTGCTTCGTATGGGTTGGTGATCATTCGTAAAGAGGCACCACATGAAACTATCGTCGTTCCGCACTCCGCCGTTGATGGCCTCCTTATGGCTCTACATTTGAGGTTCGACCATCCTTCAAAATCTCAGTTGAAGACCACGTTTTCTCGTTACTTTTACGCGCTTGACCTCGACAAAGCCCTCGATACCCTCTCGGCGTCTTGTCACACATGTACTTCCCTCGCCAAGCTCCCAAATGAGCTTGTGACCCAGTCGACTGGGGATCCACCCAGTGCCATTGGCATGTCGTTCGCAGCTGATGTCCTCCGCCGCTACCGACAGCTTGTACTAGTCGTGAGGGAAACCGTCACGTCATACACAACATCTTCCCTCATCGAGAGTGAGAGTGCCGAGAGCCTCCGCGATGGACTCATCAAGTTATGTCTCGATCTCCGCACTACAGGCGCCCCAGGTGCGGTCATCCGCGTCGATTGTGCCCCTGGATTCAAATCCCTTGTGAACGACCCTGTGCTTAGGAGATACGGACTCTTCATCGAACTGGGTCGTGCGAAGAACATCAATAAAAACCCCGTCGCAGAAAAGGCCATTGCTGAACTTGGTAACGAATTACTGCGCGCCGACCCTGACATGCGATGCGTCACACCCACCTCTCTAGCAGCTGCGACTGCATCCCTCAACACCAGGATCCGTGGGGTGGTCTATCAGCTCGTGAAATGTGGACACAACGCGACCAGATAAACGGTGACCAACTCCCCATATCCGACATAGACCTCATCCAAGAACAGCACCAGAGCAGATTACGCAACCATCCGTACAGTGAACGTTCTAAGTGTCCCGGTGGACAACCCCACATCGGTCCCAATATCAATATTGGGGACCTCATCTACCTTAGAAAAGAAGGGCAAAAGACGAGTGGTCGTGCTAGATATCTCGTTGTGGCTGTCTCAGGTTCATGGTGCAGTATTCGTTAATTTGCTGGATCCCAGCTGAGAGCACCAACGTATAACGTTAAACTCAGTGAGTGCCTTAAAGTCCCCACCAATGTTCGGCAGCCGTGTGAAACCTGCCCTCCCTCTCCGTGTGACGACGACTCGGATGACGCATCAGGCCCGATTGGCAGCCTGCCTCTCATCCCGGAATGGGGAGTGGCCGTGCCCCCATTGGGCGTCCCCGTCGAGGCACCTCCAGAACTACCACCGGTGCCCACGGAGATTAGTTCGCCACCCTCTGTGGACGATAATCCTGTCGACCACACTTCTAATGTCGATCGAGAGGAACCTCCCCCATGCAACAGACCACAACGTTCCACGAAGACCCCCGGTCTACCTTCGAGATTACATAACATAGTATTATAGCATATTGTTCAAAGGGAGCGAGAGAAAGGAAGTAAATGGTGTCACATTTTGCTAGACAGTTGTGTTTGGGATTGAACATTTAAATGATACTTATGTCATTCTATTTTGGTATTGTTTTATACCCTTTGAGCATGTAGATGGGTTTTTGTTTTACATGAAATAAATTATATTGTTGTGTACAATGTGAGTACCATTCATCACATTTTAAAATAAACTTTATTCACACAGGAATCACCAAAAGCTAACAATCGGTGTCATCGTCATCATCATCATTAGGTAAACTGTCCACAATAGTTGTCTCTTGTTCTCGGAATTCAACCAACATTTCAAAGAAATTGATATAGTCCACTTTGACAGGTTTTATCCCCTTCTTGTTGATGAACTCTCGGGAAAATTCATCTTCAAAGAAATTTCGCAGCTCTTCATCTATTACTGAACCTATCAAGGATTCAATTCTCAACTTGATCTCGGCCACAGTTTTATTAGCTATGTCCTCGTACTCTGATCTTTCCTGTGGTGTAACAAACACTGGTGGTTCTTTGAAAGGCAATGTACAATTTGAAGAGTCTTTACCAGCATGATCTAGGTAAAGTATTTTGCTCTCTTTTCCCTTGCAAGCTTACAAAAATTTTCCAGTTCACTGTCCAACAAATTGCCACTCATGCTTGTGTGAAAGCACTCTTTTTGGGGATCTGCAAGATAGCCACTTATTAATGCTCTGAAGGCAAGAACCTGTTCTTGTATGTCTGGTGGTGTTGATACCGGTCTGTTCTAGCTTAAGATCTGCAAGGGTCACTTTCCTCAACTGTTGGAGAGGGCCCAGGTTCGCACATGCATTTTGCCAGTCAGCTGTTGTCGGCACGGATGGAATGAAGTTTTGTATGTCTTTATTAACACTCTCAAGTTTGAAATCCGCACCTTCTCCGCTGAATGGTACTCCACTGAGACTGATCGACATGGTAGCTTTGATGTGTTCTTGCATTTCCTTAGGCATAGAATGAAACATGAAGGTATCATCATTTCAACCTGTCGGTACATAGGATGATGTCTTGCACTGAACAATTTAGCTAGGGTGCCTCTACCGGCTTCTATCAAATCGGTGGCACCACTGCGAACCCCATCCCTGTAGATAAAAATTGAATGGAGGAGTTCGAAGATGGCATCCAACATAAAAGCATAATTGGGATTTTGAACATTGGTCATGGTATATTTCAAGAAGTTTGCAACAGACAGCTCTTTGGGGGCAGCATTTCTCAATTCAAATCTGACATATGGCAGCACAAGCTCTTTTGCCATAGAATCTCAAGCTATTCTGGCCAAGGTCCAGCCCTTGTGAAAATCATTAACTTTGGCAGCTGATTTTTTGGCATTCTCACTTTTGAAGATGAACAGCCATTTCCTCCCAAAATATTGGCCAGAATAGTTTTACCAGTCCTTTGAGCATATTCCACTCCATGTGTCCAGGCCCTGGTTGGATGACGACCCAGTCAAACTCGCGCACATACCTTCTTGGCTCTCCACAGTCGTGTTTATCACAGTTTGATTTGCCCATTACACTGGCATTGCAGTTAGTGCATTGGAACATTTTTTTCACCACATGACTTCCAAGCACATATGGTAACCCATCACAAACAACACTTAACCATTCCCTATTACCACCATAGCACTTGATGCCACTTTGTTTGCCTATATCCCTAAATACTGTGGCAACTGTTTCAAATGAGCATGGATTTACCAGCACAGGGCTTCCAACAGAGACTTCGGGAGGCTTTTCTGGATGGTAGTCTCTCTGTGAACTGTTACTCTCCTCCAATTTTGTGGGTTCATATTTAAGGCTGTATGTGCTCTCATCTTGAGTTTTTGTTACCACAACTCACATTTCCTGCTGCTTTTTTGGGATTGGCGGTCTATCAATTATTTCTGTGGGATGCCTGACCTGACCTCCAGTCACCTTACCGCGACATCTAGGACACAGTCGTGCCCTTCTTGGCACTTCATCAAATTCACAAATGATGTTGGGGCATGTTTTAAATTGTTTGTCTCTCCTTTGTTCTTCAACCTTATCATCTACAGGGTCTGTGATTTTGTCATTGTCTTTACTTTGCTCCTTAGCAAATTCCTCAATGACATTTGATAGCCATCTGTGATAGTGGTTGTATCTGACATAAGTCAGGATCCTGATCGATATACTTCACTTTGGTAAGTTTATCTTCTGGAAGTTGATGCAACCAATTGTCTGGTTTTAGATGGGCTTGTTGTTGGAGAACACCGTCGTTGTCCATCCCAAGGAACATAATCATGGTAACAACACTGCATGTAACAGTGTTGTTCTGAGAAATCCCCCATCGGCGCTGCAGAACTTGATTATTATCGAACACTCCAAGTACATCTCCTTTGAGATTCAGTGATGTATTGTTGGGTAATTCTCTCAGCCAGACTTTAAGAGTTTGGTACGAGCCAAACGGAGCACTCCTGCCCAATACTCCCACAGCCAGCGACTTCTGGTGAGGCTATTAAGAAGTACCATTTCCCTAAAATGGTAAGGAAGTATACTTATTGGAGCAGTCAAGGACATTGCTGACTCTGCTGCCATACAAAGTTCCGTTTCTTGTGCATCCTCTGCATCTTTAATTTGAGCTGTTCCAGCTAAAAAATTCCTTAGTATAGTTCTGGATTGCAGTGTTTTATGTACTCACTTGTACTTAAAGTCATCAATTGTTCAAGATTTCTCTCATTGGAGAGGGCTATAGTTTTCTGCCTGATACAAGCGTGTTCACTGAACCCAAGCTCATATGCCATCGCTGATTTTTCATCTGGTGATAGCCTACTAATGACAGCTCTCAGTGTTTCCATGGAGAGTATAATTACAGGCTCAGTATCAGTGCACGAGTCTGTAACTTGAGAAACTTTCTGTTTTTTTCTGGGAGGGGTTGGAACTTCTTGGCTAGTGCAAGGAACAGGTTGATCAATTTCCAGTTGCTCTGCATATTTTATACACTGCAAACAAAATTTTCTTAAAACAACTGTCTTTAGTTCTATACCGGAAAGTTCAAAATTTTTTTCCTTTATGCGTTTTCTGACTCTACTCGAATGCACAAGTTTGACGGTCTTGTCATATGGTTTGTCCTCAGTGTACCGGGAATGAAATTCACCTGACACGCATTGATGCTGGAACATTGTGTCTGGAAATATAGAAGCATATGACTTTATTAAGTTTGTAATTTGCACAACTTCATCTCACTAAGACAGTACATAACATGTCTGTTTATCACCTCTTCATAATGACTGTCTTCATCAAAGAAAAGCTGATAAATAAATATATTATATCCATACTTCACACAACCCAAAAGAAATACAGCTGGAAGATGAAAAAATTTCCAACCTAACATTTGATAAAGTTGGTGGGATTATTTTTGATCACACACTAGACACACTTTTACATTTAAGTCACTATATACATAATAAGTAAATAAGAAATTTTCTACTGATATTGATTTAAATCAGGGGTTGTGATCAGTCACATTCAGTGTCTCGATCTTCATGCTTTTCGAAGTGAACGGCCATTTTGAAAATTTAAGTTTTCTTTAACTCACCATTGTTTGATATCTGGACGGTAGATTGTCAAAAGCTGTGGTGAAAATGTTCAGCAAAATGTCCTCTTTTCAGTGAGCCATTTGCTTTATTCAGCAACACGACGACTACTTTCGTGGAGATTGATAAACACGCTCATGTATTTCTGTCGTAGGGAGACCCAAATGTTTGAAAGGCAACAATCCTATTAAACAACGGTCGATTATGACAAGTGATCACTCAAATTAACAAATGATCCTTCCCAAAACCTCAGCCAATGAGGAAAGGTGTAGCAATCTTATTTACATATCTTTAGAACGAATGAAAATATAGGTACCATAATTCCGCCTGGAAAACCAGGATATCCTGGAATTCCAGCCGCTCGCCTGGGATTCCAGGACGTCCTGGAAATCCAGGCTCGGCCTCGACCTGATGATGTGGCATCTGAAATTATATAACAAAGCTTGTTTAGAAAATAATTTGATAATAGCTGTAATTCTGATTTAAAACATGGTCACTTAAGAAGAGAAAATAAATATTTACATTTTTTTCATTTCGGCTGACAAACATCTGAAAATAGTTGAATTGATATCCACTTTTTTTTTTACTGGAATTATGTTTTATTTTGTGATACACTATATTACTGCAAATATCCATTAATGTTTTTATGCTGATCATTTCATTAACACTCTTGAAAAGGTTAGCAACAACTTTGTTTACATTACCCCACCCACTTCTACATCAGTACATGGCTGTTCGACAGGGCTATGGCAGTAATATGCCAGTATGGGATGTTGGGCGTTGCGAGCGATAATACGTGTACCGATTCGGCAAAACCATTTTTACCTCTTTTCTTCTCAATGGAACAGACGAAATAATTTTCCAAGATGAACGTCGCGATTGTTAGAACAGATAATGGAAACGCACAATTTTGCAACTTGACAGTTCAGTGAGCCATATGATTGACTGAGAGACGGCCATATTTTACCTGAGATAAAATATAAGTGGTGACAACGCAGAGAGCTCATTATGATAAACTGCATATTCATAAAGTCGCGTATGAACAGCTCTTTAAGAAAAGTTCCTGCTAAAACAGATGATAATTTTTATCGAAATAAACACGCGGACATCGTGTTTCTCCTGGTCTGCTAGAGTTCAAAAGAACCATGTGAGGATTTGACAGGACAACGTCAATCACCGATCTGCTGCATGATATGTTCTCTGAGTCGGCATTTTAAAATTGGACGGCGGTTTGGCAGGATCGACTGGTATGTAAAGCGGCTTGTTGCGCCTAAGTATATCGCAATGCATGGCGATACAGCAGGTGGATACAGACAGCGCTCACTGATGTAAGGCTTAATTTACCTTCGCCCAGTAGAAATATTTCTTCATCCGATGTCTGTCTCTATGTTTGTCTGTTAGCAAAGATATATCGAAAAGTCATTTTAAGTTGGGGCAAGTAAATGGCTGACCCAAATTAAGTCTGTGCAATATATATCGGCATATTGTGATTGGTTAGGATAAATTATTTGCATTTTAAGAGCTTTATTTAAGGTAACAGCCACCTTTGATATATGATTAGTATTTAAGAAGAATAAATAATTGAATTAGACGCATATACACACTTAGTTCCCTTTCCAAATGATTGTGTTGTTTAGGACCCTCACGGTACTCCATACACGCTTCACCATGGGGAAATCGTGACTTTACGTATATTATTAGAATCGAAAAGCAGGATTGTCAGAATAGGCTGAGGTGGCAAGGAAGTGAATATGATTGAAATAATGATTATGAAGATCGGTCAGAGAAAATGGGCTGTGTACATTCGCCATTTCTTCAATTGACGCATTCAAGGCATTCGGCTGTGCAATTTTAAAATGAAATTTCAAGTTGGGTCAGGACAATTTTAAAATTGACCGGATTTCAAGTTGGGTCGTGACATATGTTCTCTGAGTCGGCATTTAGTGTGTACGTTCTCTGAGTCGGCATTTAGTGTGTATGTTCTCTGAATCGGCATTTAGCGTGTATGTTCTCTGAGTCGGCATTTAGTGTGTATGTTCTTTGAGTTGGCATTAAGTGTGTATGTTCTCTGAGTCGGCATTTAGTGTGTTGGTTCCAACGCAGAAATGCTAAAAGAAGTCCGTGAGCAGACCGGTTGAGTAGCTCTGTTTCACTGCAAAGAGCAGGACCCAGCTATAGACTGACTCCAGGAAATGACATTATCCCCTAGATACCTGGGAATGATGATAGGTGATCTAGAGACAAGAAGAATGTTTGGACTGGGTGAGTTCTCCGAAAGTCGAGTCACAATGCCATATGCAGTGTTCGGTTGAACAACTAATGGCGGTGACTGTCTGAGATGTCATGTTGCCGAGATTAAAGCATTGTATTGTGGAAACAGCAAGGAGATCATAGCAACGCCAAGAGGGTTCACTCCGACCACCTACGCCGTGATTATATTCATGAGTGAAACACATGGCTGTTGTCAGTTGGCGCGACCATATAAATAACAATAACGATTTGGATTCTTTTCTATTGGCCGAGGTGACTGCGCCTTCGAATTGATCAGAAAATTTTATGTGATTTTAAAAATACCATTTGGTCCGTGTCATGCTCAATTTTTATCATCTTTTCTCAAGTTGCTAAAATGACATAATACTATTTTATTTTTTTTCATATTGGGAACACCAAATTATCGATTATCGAAATCGGTGTTTTGAAAACAACCCCCTTATTCAAATATATTATTATATAAATAATATTTATTCCACTTATAACAAGTATAACAAACAATGCTGACATCATTGACCTCCCAATAAATTTTCCACACATTCGGTACTCAGCGAAAGTTGTAATGCTGGTTTAATGCCGAACATTTTCAAGTTGGATGGCCTAAAATGTCGTATTTCAAATCGAGTCTTTGGTGGAATGGTAGCGCTGCGAGAGGCGCATTGGACTCACAACTAATGACACAATTATCCCGGATTTTATGGAAGCGCCACCTGACGATGGACGTGTATTCCACTCATTTGCACACTCACTGCACATAGCTAGTCGGAGTGAATCCTGTTAGCATAGCTTTAATTCATAAGCTCTTTGGAAATACTATTCCAATACTGAAGGGTTTCCTACTTCAAACAGTTTCATACGAGATGCAGATCAACCCAGACCACCGTATTGTTTTCACAGACTTTGTATTTAGCTCTTTTGAATCAAGTTTGAAGCTTGTGCTCCCTCTTGCAAGGTATACTCGATCCGACTTCTGGTCATTTCCTTCCTACATAGATGATTTAGCTGTAGGCATGATAAAGTGGGCACTCTAATTTAAGCAGTGATTGAAAACTTGTAACACTATGTTATATATGTATGTTGTTGCATTAATACGGCTTTATTAGTTTATCCCAACATGTATGTGTCTTAGGCTTCATTTTAATCAACAATTGCTCATGAATGGAAATAGAACCATTGTTAAACAAACATTATCACCCACAGAAACATGGTGAACATAATATTATGCATGTATTTGAATATTTTAGTTAAATGTTCTTATAAACGAATGTATGTTAAGGTTATTTTTAAATTTTTCAATGGAAACCGAGCCTTTCACCACTGCCAGCTACAAAAGTATAATCATAAATATGACATGAGGCCTACTGATGCTTTAATAGGACAAGTTTTGATTACTGATTGCGGACTCTCTCGCCAGTGATTTGCTGGGTTTGGAGTTTCACGATGTGATGGAGGCGAATTTTACAAGAAACAATAAGACACATTTGATGAGTCGGATGAGATGATTACAGTCAGGGGTGGAGCCAAGCATGTGGCCGGTAAGTGATGAGAACAGAGGCGGACTGGACGATTAGTTGACCAGGACGACTGTGACTATTGTTGCGACGAAGTATGACCCTCGGGGTGGCTTGGCATCATTCAACTTCAGTGCTTGTTGGAAGCATTTTTCAGTTTCTTGGCACACCCTGATCACACCGTAACCTGCATTGACCAGTCCATCTCGGTTTTGTCGATGTACAAGTGCCAGCGAGTCTACAGGACAGCCAGCGTCATCAAAAAGTAGAGCAGCTAGACAAATATCGCAATGAATACGGCGCTCAACCATCTTCACCACATACCCCGCGATGTGACCGATTGCCGCTTCCTTGTACGGGGGGAGTGGACTGAAAACAAAAGGACCTGCGACAGCTCAATTTCGTCTACTTGGTCAGTCAGTGTTATCTCGACACAATACCGTTTGGCAGTCCAGATGTCATATGTATGTGTGAACTCCATATGGTGCTGGCTCATAACTGCACTGTCCCTAGTGACGTACAGTATATGGGTTTGGTCCACGACAGCAGTTTCCACCAAAGTTTTTCATCGAGAAACGCTTGTATGTCCCGGTGAATTGACTGACTGTGGGGTTGTCTTCTTCTTCCATTATATGGCCAACTTCAATAGGTTGAAGACTTTTGCCAATTAGGTTGCGCAATGAGAGAGGGAATATAAAGTAAAAAGTGAGACTAATGTACAGTGAAGGGTTTAAAAAGCAGAAATTGGATGTTTCTTCTTGGAGATTGTCAAGACTTGGCATTTCTGGGGGTGAAATTCCATTTTCCATTTTTGTTCCCATTTTGCAAGTTTGTCTATGTCTTCTTGGAGTACTTTACAGTTGGATTCGGAGGTGATGGCCAGGTATACTATGGTGTCATCAGCAAAAAGGCGTACAGTAGATTTGATGGTACTAGGTATGTCGTTAATGTAGTAGAGAAACAGGGGTGGACCAAGAACAGAGCCCTGTGGAACGCCAAATTCGACTGGGACGGTGTTTGAAGAGTGACCTACTAGGACTATTGTTTGGGATCTGTTGGAGAGGAATGCCTGTATCCACTTGACGGTGTTGTCTTGAATGCCGTAGTGGTAAAGCTTATGGAGTAAGAGACTGTGGGAGACTTTGTCGAAGGCCTTTGAGAAGTCCATTACTAGTACGTCTGTTTACTTGCCTTGTTCGAGATTGGTCATGATATCATTTGTGAACTCCAACAGCTGGGTCTCACATGATCGTTGCTTCCGGAAACCGTGTTGGAGGGAATACAGGATGTTGTTGGACTCTCCATTTTTCATGATGTTGCTAGTGACTATATGTTCCATTATCTTGCAGCATATGCAGGTAAGTGAGATAGGTCTGTAGTTTTCAGCCTTGTATTTATTTCCTTTCTTGTACACTGGTGTTATAGATGCGGTTTTCCAACTTTCTGGAATTTCAGATGTTTGCATTGATAGGTTGAATATTATGGAGAGGATAGGAACAATGGATGGAGCTAATTCTTTCAGTACTCTAGGTCTTATTTCGTCTGGGCCGGCAGCTTTGTGGGGGTTGAGATTTTCTAGAAGCTTCTGGATTCCTTTGCTTGTGATTATGATATTGTCTGCGGAATTTTATCGAGCTATCGGTGTATTTACTTTTGGCAAAATCTTTTGCTGAGATATTTTTCCTTCTTTGAGAATACTGATTGAAACTGTCTGTTCATGATATTTGCTTTGTCTTCCGGTTCATTGAAAAGTAATCCCCCTTCTTTAAGGCCAGGAATGTTCGAGCTATCTTTCTTCCTGTGCTTAATGTAGGTCCAAAATCTCTTCATGTAGTTGTAGTTATTTTCGCCTACTTCTGATGGTGTGATGATGTTTTCGATGTATTTCCAGTAGGCCTGACGTAAGGTTTTCTGTATTGTTTGCTTCAGCGATTTGTATATAGAGATGTCTTGGTGATGGTTCGACTTTTTCTTCCTGCTATATAGTCTATCCCGTTTCTTAAGAAGCTTTCTGATTTCAGGTGTGATCCAAGGGCTCGAGTCCTTCTTTTTGGCTTGTTTATGAGGAATATGCTGTTTTGTTGATTCTTCAAGTTTCGTAGTGAAGTATTCCCAAAGTTGGTTAACAGTCTTATTTTCATTGTACATCTTTCTGATGGCATCATGGAGTGGTTCCATATCTGACTTCATACTATCCCACCTTGCTTTTTTATAGAGTGGTATCTGTCTTCGGGCTTGGGTGTTTATGACTGGACTAGTGTTTAGTTCAACATACACTGCGTCGTGGTCTGAGATACCTGGTATGACATGTGTGCGTACGACTTTACTAGGTGAGTTGGTTATCATCAGATCCAATATATTTTGATTTCGTGTTGGTTCTTCTACCAATTGGGTAGTGGAGGAGCTTAGTATGTTGGGTTCCAGATTTTACGATTTTGTTCTTCAGTCCCAGCCGGGGTAGTTGAAGCAAGGAGTTATAACCAATAGCAGGAGTAGACACGACGCCTAGATCAAAGAGATCTCGCGCGCAGTGCCTGCCTCGGCGAGATCGCCACGAGATCTGTGTCTCGTTCACCTTTCAGTTCGGCAAGTTGAGGCGTTAGCTGCTGCGGGAGAAACTGTATTTTCTTTTTCGAAAACTTTCACCAGTATCACCGAACCTGATGGATTTGCCCCACGAGGTAATTAATTATATATCAATAAACACGCTGATTATCATAGTTTCCTTTTTCGGGTAATCAATATGTTTTATTCGATTAAAGTTTGCAAGTATTTATTCCGCATCGAGACGCCATATTTTCCGCTTGGAACTTGGACATATATTTTTCTATCTCTTGATATTTGTGAAATATTCCCGTAAAAATATGCTTGGTATTCGTTGGCTGAACAAAGACAAATCGAATGGTCACGATTATTAAGCTGTTAAATGTGTACTTTTTATTTTATTGAGCTGAATATGTGAGCGATAATACCTTGAATTCGAACAATTCGTCGAATCTCAAGCTTCCAGAATTTTTCAAATTAATCAAAAACTATGTTGTATTGTTTGACAAGATAGCGGCACAATTGCCTTAACCAATAACCAAATAGAATCCATTATCAATAATTGTAAATATCCTTATAGTTTACCTCCAAATCGCATCCAAATGCGACGTATATTTGACAGTCCAACATGGCTGACAGTGGGCGATAATTTGGTGTTATTACTTACCGGCGGCATACTAATGCAATGTCAGAATACTTATATATAACTAACTATAACTTGGAATATGAGTCTTGTCCTAGCAAATTTGTACTTTGTGTCTAGTGCTCTTTATAGACTCATGTGTATCATGAATTTAATTATGGTTGAATGATTAATGGATAAATATTATGTGTTGGTAACTGCGAGCCATTCTATCACAACCAGGCTGGCTTGGCAGATGCTTCAGTGAAAATGTCTCCACAAATTAAAACGATTCGTCCTTATATCCACTGTCTAGCGGACCAGATGTCGCGTCGCGCGTCACCGAAACTCCTTGCATGGCAACGCGTTTCGTGGTGCCGCGTCTTTGGAAGTTGTGTTAGCCAATTCACGCGCAAGTACTGATATTTTACCTCAGACTCGGACAATGTGATGGCAAGGCACGTACAGGACATAGTTAATGACATTTTGTAATCGAGTACACCGCCTGCTGTTGTTAACTTGTCTATTGACACTTGCAAATGCATCCATGCCATTTCGCCTATGTCCCCGCGAACTTGACTTCGGGTAATAGCCTCCGGTTTCCTCGCTGGCTCGCTTGATGTCGCAATACCAAGTACACCTAGCGCCGCCAAGCGCGAGCTGGTGAAAACACTCGCTTCCGAGGCACGCACGCGAGCGCCTCGGCGGCGACTTCAAAGGGCGTTGCGACTCCCTCTTAGGTTATATAACTCACCTGGGTCACCCAACTATGCCATTGGGAGGTCCAGGGTATTTTGGTTCTTGGCAATACAACCGAGGTGTTGCACAAGGAGGGGCAAGATGGGGTAACGGTCAGGTGGGTACTCCAACTAGGGTAGGTGTTAGCCAGGGAAACAGCCATACACAAGGGCAGCCAGGCACTCTGCTCCAGCCTCAAAACAATTCTTATGGACCGCAGCCCGCCAACGCTCAGTCTCGGGACCCACTTGCTCCATGGGACATGCCGCCAGCGGTGGGCCAACCAGTTTGGCCACCTTCAGGCATGGTCTGATCCCAATTGTGACAGACTGGGCGATTTGGGTGTGGTTGTTGGAGATACTGAAAGGCCTCCTCGGCTAGAATTCCAATCGGATAGCTATGGTCCAACGACAGGACAGGTTCATAGAGAACAAAAACGTGCACCAACGTTTGATGGAAAATCTAGTTTTCGAGACTATTTTTCTAAGTTTGAACTCATTGCGAAAATGAATGGTTGGTCTTCCCAGGAATGTGCTCTTGAATTGGCAATAAGCGTGCGGGGTCAGGCTCAGAGTATACTAAGCGACCTCGAAATGTCACAAAAGACTGATTACCGGATCCTGACTCGCACACTCATGTCCAGGTTTGAACCAGATAACCAGGCAGAAGTCTACAGAGCTCAGTTGAAGTGCAGGGTCAGGCGTAGGACAGAGCAACTCAGTGAGCTCGTACAGGATATTAAAAGGATGGTTAGGCTTGCCTATCCTACAGCATCGAGTGAGGTTAGGGAAACACTGGCTCGTGATTGCTTCATGGACTCACTGAGTGATTCAAATATGGAACTGTTCATATTTCAGGCCAAACCTAACAGCTTAGATGATGCTCTAAAGTCGGCTTTGGAGTATGAGGCCTTTGTTGAAGGCAGGGCCTATAGGACGGGATCTAGCAAATCACACAATGTTAGGTCAATGAGGGAAGAGCTAGATAGACCATCTCGGGATGATTCCATGAAGGATGATTCCATGAAGGATGATTCCATGAAGGATGTGTTCGTAAAGATGCAGACCTAGTTAGCTCAACTGTCATCAGATGTAAAGAAACAGGGGACTATGTTTCAAAGAAAAGAGCGGAAAAGAGCTCGCAGGGGCAGTGGTGGCGGAAGCTGCGATTATTGTGGAAAACACGGCCACTGCAAAGCCAATTGCTACAAGCGGCAGAAGGTAGAAGACAGGGAAAAGAGGGAAGTTAAGAGATGCTGCTACATAGGACCATAGTGCGGCAGAGGGAGTTCCCAAGGGGCCCGTTGATAATGGGGTATTGGATGCAGAATGGGCATATTGACTCTAGGTCATTGCCAGTATCGGTGTCAAAGGGAATCAGTTTATGAGGATTCCATATACCGGGTCTCATTAATAGAGACCACTGTTGCTCCATCCCATAGTGAGAAAAATCAGTTGGGCCATATTGACGGCCGCATGGGTAACGATGTGATGGAGAAAAACTGCGAAAAGTGCAACCTGCAATGGCCCAGCAAGCGGGCTTTGCGGTTCCACAAGGCTAGAGTTCATGGGGAGACTATGTCCTGTTGGCATGGATGTGACTTCCGTCACATCGTTACCCATGCGGCCGTCAATATGGCCCGACTGATTTTTCAGGTTTTGGCGTCCTAATCTAGGAGGGCGTCGTTTACTTCGTCGCTAGTGTCGCGATTTTGCAGTATAAGAAGTTAATAAAACTTGTTTTTACACTAAATGTCACGGTTACTTCACTCGGTTGAACTATTCCCGGTCGTTCATTTGTTAAAGCTAAGTTTGGTTGCGGACTAATTTATAGAGATTGAAGGCATATACTGGGCGCTGCCATAGCGCCAGCCCGGGGGGAGGGGGGCACTTGGCCTTATTCTGGATAGGGGTGTGCCGCGGGACCTCGAAAACCCGTACCCGTCGTACAAGGTCAAAATGGCCAAAAGCATACCCCGTCGTACAAGGTATCATGCGAATGTATAACCCGTCGTATAGATTGAAGCTGAAAATCATACCCCGTCGTACAAGTATGAGGCCCAAAAACCCGTCGTACAAGTCGAGAGGCCGAAAAAACATACCCCGTCGCGCGGCACATATATACTACCTCTATACACTTAAGTGCCCCCCCCCCCCCACCGAGAGCGCCAGCAATCGGTCAGGGTTCACGCTACATGTTTTATCATTGTGTCATGTAATAAAGTGTTAAAAAACTTGTGCTTCATTCATGACACTATGTGTGTCCTGACCTCAATCAACCCAATCACTTCCTCTTTGTTACTTTCAGTATCACCATCACGATCATTCCACATATCGCTGCAGACAACATAATTACCAATAGAAGCATGTACAGCAACTTTATGGTATAACAAGTGTCTTATTCATGTTGAGCTATATAATTTAGCGTTCAGCCTTTGCCTTTTTGGCACTTGATGGTAACTCTTCTTGTGTTTTTAAATGCTGAAATAATATGCTGTTGTCTTGTTCAGGTTTCCTGACTACAGAAGATGAACATGCCCAAGGTAACTGGGGAATGTTTGACCAGCCTTGGAGTTTATTCGGGAAAATATAGGGAATTTCAGTGGAGATCCGGAGAGAATAAGAATCATGGAAGACGGGGTCGGTGCTGCCAGTGTTGGAATGCACTTTGTCTTGCCACTCTCTGTCAACAAAGGTAATTCAGGGCAGTCATTTGTCAATCAGCCCACTTATCACCCCACTCCTGACTCTAGAGAATGATAGCAACGCCAGTACATTACTTTGCTTTACAGTGCTATAATTGCCATTGAATTTCATTTATGTAATATTTTTTGATTACATATATATCGGGGCATGGCGGTCCATCAGTGTACAACAGACTATGTCTAGCCATCCTTAATTATCCACTCTCTGAGTTCATTTGTAATAACCCCGAATAATATCATGTTGTAAAACGACTGGAAGCCATTGTTTATTCAATGTACTATACATACCATGGATCAATGTTCCAGCGTGTTATGTATGTTGATCTGTAGATTTCTACTACAGGGATGTCATCATGAGTGGCTCTGATATGAGTCTCTTTGGATTAGTGAGTCCATTTTGGCAGCCAAGACAGTATGCGTTTGATTGGCTCAGCGTGCGGGTTGTCCTAATGACGACACTCACCTCATGATGTCTTGTTTGAGAAATAATGCCACTGGATCCTGGCAAGATATACTGGATCCTGGCAAGATATGCTGGATCCTGGCAAGATATACTGGATCCTGGCAAGATATACTGGATGCCCAGAAGCAAATCAATCCTATTGTTAGTGTCTATGAAGTGAATTTGTGATCTGCATATGGTTAAAGGCATCATCATCATGATCAGTTACTGTGCTGTTAGATGATATTTCAGTTTGTATGTGCCTTTCATCGTTTCCCAACGCTCCCTTTGCACCCCTGATGTCTCTCAAACTTGATATTTTTTTCTGGAAGGCACAAGCTATTCCCAGAGGCTTGATTTCTGGAGATGGTGGTGTTATTAGGGTGATGTCTGGAGATGGTGGTGTTATTAGGATGATGTCTGGAGATGGTGGTGTTATTAGGATGATGTCTGGAGATGGTGGTGTTATTAGGATGATGTCTGGAGATGGTGGTGTTATTAGGATGATGACACCTCATTTTGATGCACCCGCTAAAGTACCATAATTTATAGCAAATGTGATTCTGTGTAAGGATAACAAGATCTAACTTTTAAACTAGATTGAAAGCACAAACTAGTCTAAAACTGATACGGGGCTTATTAAAAATATTTGCCTTCAAGTAGTACTTATATGTCAAAATTTTAATATTGAAATTCTAGGATGGTATATCCAAAAATATGCAAGATGCAAATGATAAACATCTTAAATGAAAATAAGTCTGAAATTCCCCCATTGATATCAACGATGATGTGGGGTTTGCTTTATGTAGGATGGTACTCTGGGCATTGTGTGGGGTCCCACACAGGATGGGGGATACAGAGGGATAGATGCTTCATGCCGCAAACACCCACAGTCATGCGGAGGCAAGGGAAGTTTGCTGAAGTGCCTATGATCATTGGTCAGAATGGCCAGGATGGAGCTAGGAAAGCCAGTATGTTCCTCTTCAAATGCGCCATAAAGCATATCCTGAATTATATATATATATATATGTATATATATGTATGTATATATATATATATATATATATATATATATATATATATATATATATATATATATATATATATATATATATATAAAACACACTTATAATATATACACATATATATAGGCGTTGCCAAGCTCCTAATCCACTCTTGTATATGACTGCTATTTATAGATAGCGGCTCGGCGTTCGGAAGCTTTGGCATCTGAAACCGAGACGCCTGGGCGGTATATACACGGACCGAGGGGATGGTATATATATATATATATATATATATATATATATAGGATATAGTTATATATATATATATATACGATATATATCGATCTCATATATATATATAAGTATATATATATCGGTATATATATATGATATATATATATATGTTTCGTGTATATGTGTTTGTGTATATATACCCGCTTTGATTGCACGGTGACATCCGGTGCACAATGTCGCTGAGACGAAAAGGCGGTATATACACGGACCGAGGGGAGCTGGTAACGCGCACTATTCATATGTTTGTAACTGCAGTAGTTATGGAGGAGATAGTTACAGAAAATTGGGAAACAAATCGACGAAAAATCGATCTCATAAGCCTCCAAGTCGAACTGGATCGGTAGTTGTGTCCCAGCATGATCTATCATTCCCCAAAATTTCATGTTGAAATGTCCAATCGTCCCGGAGAAAAGCCCGAAAAACTTAGGCTGGAGCAAAAATCGCGATAGGTACCCTATAAAACATGTCATTATACAAATTACAAAAAGTGAAAACTAGTATTTTTACCCCTATTCCCTATGCTACGATAATTGCTTGTTACAACCATGTGATTCATATATTCGTAACTGCAGTAGTTATGGAGGAGATAGTTACAGAAAATGGGGGGAAAAATCGACGAAAAATCGATCCCATAAGCCTCCAACACTGCGCATGCGCATCAAACTGGATCGGTAGTTGTGTCCCAACTTGATCCATCATTCCCCAAAATTTCATGTTGATATGTCCAACCGTTCCGGAGAAAAGCCCGAAAAACCTAGACTGGAGGGGAAAAAAAATTATGACAGATAATAGTGTCGAAATTTGTTGTTATTATGTCTTCCAACGATAGACATAGGCAATCTTCCCTTCTCGCTTTGCATTGACTTGGCTAAGGGGTCATGTAAAAACATCTGCTAAGGGGTCATGTCAATACATCTAAGCGGCAGCAGCTTGTGACATCTATCTCAAATAGTGCGCGTTACCAGCCCCCCTCGCTGATATCTATCGTAAACGTGTGCGGCGCATAGGGTGCCTTAACGGTCAGTGTTTAAACCGTCTTTTCCTTTTTTGTTTATCAAAACCCAAAACCCAAAATGAACAACAGTAACTAAACCGTAAACCGTATTTCATATGCGCCGACAAAAAACGGATAACACTAAACACATTCGTTTTTCGTTTTTCATTCGTCAAACGGAAAACGAGTGGCGCTTGCGATGCTTTTGCTGATACAAGCGGCTGGAAAGGTGGTAAGTATTCGCACCACGCCCCCGGGCAATAAAAGAGCAGACGACCCGCGATCTTTGCATGACTTATGAGATCATACTTAGCTTTGGATCAGATTGGCAGACACGTTGGCAATGCATTGATGCAACTGATATATTGGCTTGTATGGCGATAAGGTTGTTGATTTGACTGTTGTCACAGCTGTGTGATGCACTATTGAATCGACAGTTTGAGAGGCAGTGACAAAAATGAACGGCACTGTTGGGCACAAAACCTGAATATGTTGGTTATATATGTTCAAATGAATACTTCCAGCTATAGTCGAGAAAAAGCTTGGTTACCTGCCATCACTTATGTGTTTAGTACATAATGCTGGAAGATAAATCACTTATCTTGAAGGGTGCGGATTTGAACAATTCCTGCCCAAGACTGTAAGTGTATCTTGCGTTGACGAGAATAACTCTTCTCTGTCGCCATGTCTACTCTGGAGATCATCAATGGATGTGTACACAAACGTTGGCAATGCATTGAGTAACCATAAGGTTTTGATTTGACAACAGCTCAGTTATCGATGTTGGGCACAACATTGACTTCCAGCTATAGTTGGGCCGGGTTACCTGCCATTATGCTATCGCGCTGCACATTGACACCAACTAATATATTGCTTTGTCACCTCATTAACAATGCGTGATGATGAGATAGTCGCCATTGTCTACTCTGGTATCATCAATGGATGTGTACACAAAGTACGAGTAACCATACTTTTCAACTCAGTTATCGATCGAACATTGACTTATACACTGCCATTACGCACATTACATAGCTATAATGAACTGGACCAACCGTGGTCGGCTGTGTCCCGTCCCGTGACGCGTGTGAGTTTGTGGCTGAGGTTATTGCCAGGCTGTCGTTGGGTGGCGCCACGGAAACGACCTCTCTTCACCATTTGCATTTGTGGTGGCCAAAAAAGAACACCGTCACTTCAACCGTGCACCATATTGAACAGTCTGGTAACATGCTCGTCAGACGGCATTATGATTTCCACTACACCTGGCGAGTCTTCACGCGGAGATTTATAACGACCATACCTGGATGAGGCACATCAAACCATCAATGTTTATCTGTCGCGTAATACGTGCACTGGATAGTATGATCCTGTCAAACAATTCAGACAATCACGGAGCATGGTGACTGGATGCAGATATTGAACTAACAGATCAGAAATCTGTCCAGCAGGTCCACCCAGTGCCAACACCCAGTGTTTTCACAAATAGAGCTCTTCCAGCATATTTGGACTTCAATCGTACGTTGGTCCACAGCAACATGTATTGAACAGCACCATCTAACTTTACACAGCAGGGCGTCCATTGAAAGACAGATGCAAACTGATGATCAATATCGGCTGGTGTTCGGGTTAATCTTATATAGCGTGTCAATTGACCTCCAATGCCAGAAAGCAGACACCGTTCGACGATTGTGTTCATTGATTAGGTAGGCAGCAACGAACGCGCTGTCGACCTGTGCCCCATATCTGGAGATGATGCTGTTGTATTATTCATGCAATGTGTTGGCGTTGCATTATAATGAAATCAAGAAACCGAATTCTGCTGATGGTCAGTAGCAGTGTCTGACGGACTCAACATCACTGGTAGCGAGTTATAAGCCATGACGTTTCCGCTGTCACATGAAGCCACCAATTCTACCCATCCTAACACAAGCACAACTATGGGTGTCGAATGAAACACTGACGATAAGGTGTGAAAACTGGTGACCAGTAACCACTTGGTGGCGCTGTTGTGCCTGTTATTATGCACCTCATCCGGGATTGACGGCGGTCATATTGTTGGATATCTGACAACGTTGACGGCATATTATGCAGTTTTGTGAATAATGTGTTTTAATATACAGCTGCGATGCTTATCGTATGGACCAGGTGCCCTTAATGTAAGTAGATGTATTTATGTCCCTGTATGCATACATGGCCGGGGTTAAATGGGGAAAAACATTCAAACGAATCCTGTTAAGATGCAAAGCATCGTTTCGTTTCTTATCCGCACCTGGTCGGGCTGCTGCGTTCAGGGCGTGTCCGCTGCCGTCATACGTCAGTGACCACCCGTCTGTTAATGATGTCACTGGTGACATCATATCGCAGTTATCTTTGAAGCTGATCTGTAATATTAGCAATGTGCTGTTCCAATGAAATCAAGCGTTTATTGATACGCTGTTCTGGTACACGATGTCCTCAAACAAGGGGACTTAAGTTCAATGACCAGCTGAACAATCCCATTCACAGCAAGCAAGTGAGCAATTTACAATAGGAGGCAACAGTGATACAATGTGGGTGTCCATATCCATGACTCCTGTAAGTAATTTGCATCCCTCGTTTGTTTTAACATAGGGTGTGGGTGGTAAAATGAAGATAAGCGTGTAATCGACACAGCAAAGGAACATTCGTCGACATAGTGAAGGAGCTATATCCACTAACGAATTCTAAATTAATTTGGGTTATTTCAGCATAAAAAGAGCCGTGCAACAAATCGCCCTAATATTGGGTTTGTTCGCACGTGACCATGCACCTCACTGCTTATGCAATGGGTTGAAAAGTTCTGGTGCCGTTCTCTACGGTTCAATAGAAATTATTAGCGCTCGAGACAAATAGATCGTATAGCGTGAAGTCAACCTGTGTGGCCACAAAAAAGGAAACACGAACGCAAAGGAGATGTCAAAACGCATACAGCATCAGTCCTGTATTCTGCAGCGGTGTTGTTCCATAAATCTACACATTTTGATATCATACGGGCATTTTAAACTGAGCGGGTATATCAAGATCACGCTGGGTGGCCGGGCGTCGATACCAACCAGTCTGTTTTGCTGTTTTAGTCAGGATACACAGAGCACTGCGCTTGTAAGGTGCACTGCTATCAATTGTCACAATGGGTATGCAATTATATTATTCGGCATGCCCATTTATTCTGCAGCGTTTCAACAATATATTGAACCCAGCCATTTCTTTCATCACAGGAAACGATGGACTGATTAGAATACGAATGCAAAGGTTTCATGTCCTTCAATAAATCCGACACTTTGTAAATATTGAAATGTCTAAAGTGTGAAGAAACATTACACAATGTAGCGTGACTTGGAATAATAAAGGCTGAATGGAGACCACAGACGTTACGTGTGTTAGGTAAAGTTGCGTGTAAACAATGCGAATCGAGATGCATCGTCATACCAGGCATGGCTACTTCAACTCCTACTCTCCTAGCCACTGATCCGTCACGGACCGGGTTCATTATACAACCAGGGTTGTAATAATACGTCAGAGCAGTACAGAGCTGTCATGGCCGTAATCACTAGTATACTTTGATGACCTGGTGCCTATCACGAGCACCGCTTGCCGTGGTCAAGGCGTCGGATAACACAAGCCAGATCAAGCATG
This sequence comes from Urechis unicinctus, assembly GCA_034190875.2. Classification (NCBI taxonomy): domain Eukaryota; kingdom Metazoa; phylum Annelida; class Polychaeta; order Xenopneusta; family Urechidae; genus Urechis; species Urechis unicinctus. Next base: position 51,945,699 of record CM067346.1, on the reverse strand, counting down.
ACCAAGCTTATTGTGCAACCAATAAAGATCTATCGATAACGAGAACTGAAGCATGGTTAATGATGAAACACGATGGTGCGATGTTAACCGACCCTGTAATGCTTCATTCTCAAGTCCAAATAAACTGAGTTTCTAAATTCTCTAGACTTTTGTGCGGCGATAGAGTCTCGAGTGTTGTTGTTGGTAATTCACATGTAGCCGTTTATGGCTGTTTTAAGGTTGTGGTGGTGGTGGTGGTGGTTGAAGAGGTAGCCAGCTCGAGTAGGTAGCCGAAGGGCATTTTTGGTAGCCGAAGAACAAGCAATTAGATATTGGTAGCCGAAGGGTATCCACAATGCTAGCCGAAAATTCAGAACCTAGAGCTACCACCGTTTCTCTCCAGGACATGGGCCTCCGAGCCAGGAAAGCCGTTTCTGCCCACCTCCTTCTCGAGAACACCTACGACAGCAATCTAGTCCCGGACATAGCCGAAGTCAACTACCTCGAGGGCAACTTGGGGAAAACCCACCCCCAGCCACTTTTGGGCCTCCAACCGTTTGTATGTCTTTTGCTATCTGCGCTCCAGCGACATTGTTTCCTGCCGGGGCAAGGTCCTCTGTACAACTGGAGAAACATCGTCGCCAAGATCGTCCTAGCAACCAGAGAAACTATCGGCGAAGATATGCCATTTTTGAACACTGCCGTACAGCACACCGTTTCTCTCTCTGGTGGTGGGGTTGTCCGCAAGACTCTCGCGAGGATCGAGAAAGACACCAAGAACGAGTCCAAACAGGCTTGGAAAAGGCTCTACCCTGGAGAAGAGCCAACGGCAGTATTCGCTGCCAAGGTGGCAGTCTCCGAGGTCCCAATGAAAACCCTCCAGGAACGCCTTCCAGCTTTTTATAAAGGCGCACTGGGCCGACATAGCTACCGAATTTATGGCTACTTTTTTCCGATCCAGACTAGCGAGCCCTCCAGCCTCCTCGGGACAGTGCACCCAGCCTGTGCCCCATATAGACATTTGGGACAAGGGTATATATGGAGTGGAAAAGAGGTGTCCCAGCCGGATGAGGAAGAGGATTGGTTTTGGGGTGCCGCGGGAGGTGGCCATGCTGTAGCGGGTGGTGGTATACTCTCCAGGTTCCATCGATAGCACTTTTTTCTGCTCGTGGAGGGGTGGGGTGGGGACGATGGAAAGGAAGGCCTCGGCAACCACAGTGGTGTATTTTTCGAAGTCAGCTTCCATCTGCTGGAGTTCTTCCAGGCGGGAGGGGTCCGGGGCCAAGAGCAGCTCTAGGGGGTGCCAGGATATTTTTTCCCCCTTCTGGTTTCGAAACTCCTTTGCTGGGTGGACCGCAATTTCCAGCGGCGGATTTCCGGCAATGGTCGGCAGCCAGTAGGTTTGTCCTTTCTGGTCATCTTGCTCTTTTTTCCGCTTGCTCTCTCCCATCTCGAAGTACTGCTTTGTCTTCTCGAGGATCCGCTCTAGTTCCTTTGTGGCCCAGACAACGTGTGGCACTGCGCTCTGGGTGTCCAGGATCTTCTCCAACCTCTTGGCACGGTCCCAGGTGGAGAGGGCGGAGATGGTCCTGGTTGTTTCTATTTCCTGGACCGGGTAGGTAGAGGTTTCTACACCAACGGCATGGGTCTTCTTTTTCCTCCAGACCCACGAGACGTACTCCGTCGGTTGCAACCACTCGTCTATCTCTGGCCCGTTGGGATGTAGGGCGGTCGGTTTCTTGCAGCCTGCCAGGATGGTCTTTGCATCGTGACTTTTGGAGTAGCACCGGAGTGGCCCCAGCTCTATCGCGTTTTCGTCAGTCCCAAGGATGACCACCCAAACCCAAAGTCCCCCATAGGCCATAGGACAGCCCGCTCCCAGCTCTGCTCTTTCTCCACCTTGGCTTTGGTAGGCCGGATGCGAGCCTCTGCAATTCTCCCAGTTTCGGTGTGGGCGTACCAGGCTACGAAGATCTCCCGGAGCTTCCTGTTGGATAGGACTAAGGTGCGGTCCAGGGCGGCTGCACGACAAAGGCAGATGGGTGGCCAACCAGGTCTAGTGCCTTCTGGACGACAGTGCTCCCTACATCGGTGGAATGCCTGGGAAAGACGTGGATCCGAAACCTCGACGAGAGTGCAGACCCGTTCTTGGACGTCTGGCTGCAGGAACTTTTCTCGCAGGTGGCTGTTGGGGCAGTCTACGTAGTCTGCGAGGTGGCCACCCATTGTTTCTCGCACCTCTCCAGCTTCGCAGTTGGAGACGACCTTGCTGATAGCTTGGTTCGTACCGTGTATCCGTCGTGTGTGTGCATCCAGGTGCAGACGAGTTTTCCTACGCTGGCGGTGTTGTCGAGGATGCACGGCTGGTCGATCTCCCAGAGGGGAAGTCGTGGTTGTTGCACAGGTGCTCTGCCAGTGTGTTCCTATCCAAGACCCCAGAGAAGTCTCGGGTATAGTCCACACAGTAGAGCCCATAGCCCATTGCCTGCAGTCTTCGTTCTATGGCTGGGAGAGTCTTCCGTACGTCGTCTATGGGGATCTCGGAGACCGTAATCTTGGCGACAAAGACTACGTGTGTGTTGGGGTGTTGGGGTGCAACTCCATGCAGGCCTTTTTTGCTCTACCGTCGGTGTCTCTCTCGATGCGGGCATTGGTGCTGCGGATAGTTCCCCCCTATCCCTTTGCGCAAATGGTGTGGACTAGCTTTGCGTCGATCGTTTGCTTTTTTCCAGAGGCCGCCAGAAGCTCTCTTGCCACGTTGTCGACGTAGGTATGGATCTGTTTGGCGCTGCCTTCCTCTCCCGTGCTGAATTGGAGCGACCCTCCAACCTCTACGCACTCCTCCCGCCGCATATAGCCGAAAACATAGATGTCGTCGACGAAAAGGGGAAGCCCCTCCAGCGGCTGCAAATGCGTTGGGCCAAGGCTTCCGGCTAGATAGACCACCTTGGATATGTCCGAGAGTAGATTGTCCTTGTAGGCGTTTTCCAACAAGAGATGCGGTGCAATGCTCTTCTCGATTCCATACTTTCGAAGGTGGTAGCTATATTCCCTATACCACTCCCCTTCATGTTCTGGAACCCCCATTCCTTATACTACTCCCCTCCATGACCCTATACTACTCCCCTCCATGACCCTATACTACTCCCCTCCATGACCCTATACTGCTCCCCTCCATGACCCTATACTACTCCCCTCCATAACCCTATACTACTCCCCTCCATGACCCTATACTACTCCCCTCCATGACCCTATACCACTCCCCTCCATGACCCCAACACATACAAAGATCATATTGTCGAAATGCTTCAAACCAAGAAAGAAGTTCCAATTTGCAGAACAACACCTAGCCGTACAATAAACTAAAATGAACGAGCAGTAGGACAAAACGACCAAAAACCACCCCATCGAGGCCGGTGACGCCGTAAACGTGTATCAACCGAAAATACGCGTCAGAAAAACTAAGAAGACGCTTACCATAGGACGTTCATGGTGGTGTGATATGTAACTTCCACCACTGTGAAATTAAAACGCCTTCCAGACGGGAAGCATTTGGCAAAACAGGGCAAGGACCAATACACGGAATCCATTGAATGCTCAGGATGTTGGAGATTTATCGGAAGATGACCTTTCAAGCAACAGATATAACCCAACTGCCACCAATAATAGTTGTTCTGACTCTGACGTGCCTGAGGATGCACCGCGCAGGCAAGGGCTACGTCCTCGAGTCGATCGGGGTCCAGACACACTCGCCACCTCTGACATTGTCCACACGACCACTTCAGCTCCCTCCACGACAAACACGGTCGAAACACCAAGTGCCCTCTTCATACGGCGTACATGCAAGCAGTCATCCGAAATAAGGATAAGGATGGAAAGACGCATGGTGTGGTAAACTAACTTGCAGGTTCCAATAAAAAATTTCAAATAAAAAGAGATTTAATATCATAACACATCCTCATCTATCACCGTCGCGATTCCCAATCTCCCTCATTTGATTTGTTGTAACCAAAAACCTTAACTTAGTTGGAATAGCTCGTCCTGCAACGTTTCCAAGCTCATGGGTACATATAATGTGCCACCATCGGCCTCACATACCGAGTGGGGCGAAACGGAGGCTTGGCAAAATTCACTGACTACCACCTGCATGCACATTTCCCCGCACCACCTAGTTCCATTTCAGTGCGCACACCTCCAACGTGAGCGTGTGATCTGTCAGGTGGGTTAGGAGAGTCTGCTGCCGGATACGTGACTGATTGCGGTTAACGGTGACAAACCCATGGAAGGAAATATAACATAATTTGATCTGTACGCGTATTCATTCTGCATTTATATCAGGACATCCGGAGTGAAGCGTGTCGTCTTATAATGTGACACCATCGGCCTCACATATCGAATGGTGCGAAACTGACACTTGGCAAAATTCACTGACTACAACTTTCGTTTTCGCCTAGCATTTACATTTCCCCACGCCACCTAGTTCCATTTCAACGCGCCCACCACCAACGTGAGCGTGTTATATGTCAGGTGGGTTAGGGAAGTCTGCTGCTCGATAAGTTACTGATTGGCGTTTGTCGTTATATATGTGTTCTGGTGACGTCACACATGAGATGTTGAATGCAGCGTGCGCTGTCCTCTCGCTTATAGTCGCTTTCATCAATGTTGGTTAGTTAATGATGGTGGCTATTCAACCAACTAACACAACAACCAAATTATCAACGAGCATTACCTGGATAAGGTAAGGCGCGATGATTAAGGTAATTGAACTATAGAGGTGAGAGGTGTATTGAGATAAAATACGGATACCTGCTTGACAGCAATACCGGTTCATTTTCAACCATTTCTGTGTATTTAGCCTATCAGAAACAGGGATTCTATTTCACATATCATAATCAGTTAAAGGGAGAGCCCCAATGGTCATAAAAATTGCGCAAATTGTTGTCATAGACAGCGCAAATCTAATTATCAAATTTGATAGATATCGATATGTTCACTTTCGGTTACGAACAAATCAAAATTTAACTAGAAAGAAGCCCGTTCAATTATGAATATGACTAATTCCTTTGCTTTGAAATTACCGAGAGTTTTCGCACAAAGTAAACTTGAAGCACAATGGGTGTCACTTCTGCTGGGTTTTCACCGAGTCCTCCAGAGTAGGATTGTGTCTGATTGACACATGCATTCTTCGTACCACGCTGGGACTTGTAAGTGAAGTAGCACCTTTTGTGAAGCACGTATAAGTAACCAGGTATACTGACTGTAACTGGACTGATAACAAACGTATTTGATCAAATGACCTCAAGAGCGCTCGAAGAACGGTATTTGTTTTTATAAAGAGTCGCAGGGTAAGGGTTTATCGTCGTTGAATCAGCCGACCGGATGCATTGGGTCCTTACATCAAAGGCAAAGCTAATTTGTCATCTATTACCAAGAAAAACAGTAGTAGATTGTTTGAACTGGTCATGTGTACGCGTCGTGTATAATGGATGTCAGCTAATGTGACTTGTCAAAGTAGTATAGAAAGTGGGGGTTCTGGCCCACCCCCACTCATCTAGACTATTCCCTTAATTACAGCTTATACAGGATTTTTGCTCATCCTAAGTTAAGAGAAAAGCACCTCGGACCCGACCCCCCTAACGGGACCAAGGCGGTTCTGGCCCACCACCGATTATGAGAGCGCAAAAAAGGTTAGGACTACCCCGACTTGGGACTACTTTCTGTTCCGCAGGTTGTTTTCTTGTTTCTTCTCCCACTCCCTATGACCTGCAATGGTCTGCCCTCCGCCCCAGAAATCCTGGTCTGCCCTAAAGTCTACAAAGCCTCTCCACATGGTTTCTTTGGTCTATTTGCCTGCATTCCCCTCACTCCATGTAGAAAGGGTCACGCTCAGCTAGCGTAGGCCTGGGTGCAATGTTTTTATTTTGGATAGTCTTGGGTGGTTCTGGTTTTGGTGGTGGTAGGAAATCTAAAGTATCTTTCAATTGGTTCTTTGTTATTTTCCACACTTTCCATGCAAAAACTGAGGCAAATGATACGTACCCCACCGTTTGCAATTATGTCGAAAGTGACTCTAGGTCCACAATGGTTCCTACATTGGTTCCAACCTCTTCTATGTCGTATTCCAGAACCGACAAATTGTCGCCTATTTCCTCCTCTACGGAGTCCATGTCTGTTGCAATAGTGTCTACCTTTTTTCTATATCGTCCTCCTTTTTCTCTATATTTCGCATTGTATAGTAGAAATCGTATACACTAGGGGTGCCATATCGTGGCGGAGGGTGGGCTTTGTTTTCGGTGTGGAATGGTAGTATTTCTTGGGTGGGGCTACTTTCAAAATCCATTGTAGTAGACTTGGGTGGGATTCTCTCGGAAAACATATTGATGGATCTTGGGGGGCTCCAGTGGCGTTACCTCTGCTGGCGTTGCCTCTGCTGGCGTTGCCTCTGTTGCCCCAATTTTAGACAGCCTGTTAGACCTGATACCATACTTTTTTTTCGCGGCAGCAAAAGAGATTCTTCCCATGTCTGCACGTAGGTATTCTGCGGATGACACAGTATTAATCCCCAAGACTATAGCTCCAAAAGGTCTTCCCACCCACACCCACCTACTCCCACCCACGCCCATACACACTCACCCAGACTTACCAACCCAGCCCACCCGGTATAGTGCTATACTAGGCTACAACAATACTATACCACACTCCTACCATACTACACCACACTCCTACCATACTCCTAACATACTGTTCCAAACTCCCACGCCCACCCACGCCACGCCCACCCAGTATCCCTAACCATGCCTACTCGGTATAGTGCAATGCTAGGCTACAACAACTATACCACACTCCTACCATACTATACCACACTCCTACCACACTCCTATCATAATATACCACACTCCTATCATAATATACCACACTCCTACCACACTCCTATCATAATATACCACACTCCTATCATAATATACCACACTCCTATCACACTCCCCCATACAGACATAGGAAAAATAGGTGTATATATGGCTCCCAACGTCGGCGATATTTGTAGTGCTGCCAGATGTGTACCACGATTCAACCGAGATATGCTTGTGGACGCAGTCGAAGAATACAAAAAGAACCCAAATTTGTTCTAAGAAATTCCACCAGTGGGTACCACAGCCCCCACCGGCCCCAGAATAATTGTTGGGCATATTTCGAGAGAGAATGCAGAAAAAATACATAGGTGGGCATATGGTCCACTCTACATTGTACAGTACGATGGCATCTATGTGCCATGTGCACCAAACGGATTTTGTATTGCTGCAGGAGCAAGATCGTACCAGGTAGACGAATAGATCGCTTGGCGGAGGACTTGGTGTAGACCAGTGGATTGCTTGGTGGTTTAGACCAATGGATTGCTTGGTTCAGACTAGTGGATTGCTTGGTGAAGACCAAAGTATCGTTTGATGTAGACCAATGGATCGCTTGGTGTAGAACATTGGAGAGGGCAGACCAATGTATCGCTACCAATGGATCGTGTACAACATAATTCACCCCAACGATGGCAACTAGTCTGGATTTGTTCTTAGTAGGAGTAGTACGGAATGCACCCAACTTGCATACGATTGGGCCCTGTATTTTTCTAGGGGTTCAGAGAGCTGCTTAAACTCTTTTTCCAGGAAGTGCCCATTGGCCGCAAACTCGGATCCCGCCAGCTCCAAGAAGAGCACAGTACGCTTGGACCCTCGGAAGGTTGTCCTTGCAAAATGGGTGCACTTGTAAATATCCTCTTCCATGGCCGCAGTGTGGACCAGATCATGTGCTTTGGGTGCCTTGGTTTCTACTAGGTTTGTGGATGTGTACTCCTCGGGAACCATATAGTCCGCTGCAATGGCGTCCAAGCTGCTTGCCGACTCTGCCGATGCTTGCAAAGTTTCGAGTATGCAAGGACGACGGGCATGCTCTACGGATATCGGATTCCATGCAATAGGTTCATTGGTGGAACACACTACAGAGATATCTAGAGATCTTTTTTTCCCTGCAATACTATCCTTGCAGATTTCTCCTCTCCATTCCGGCAATGATTTCCTAGGACACCCCAGGAGCCACCATTTTTCGATACTTTGTCTATCTTGCCATCCGACAGGTGTTCTAGGACACTTTCTTTTGTTTCCGCCAGAATCTTTCTACGCGCTAGATTGACCCCAACTATGGTTTGCAACTCTTCTCGTTCGTCTTCTCGGATTTTCTGCTGCTTTGTATAGTGCTCTCGTCTTTCTTCCTGGTATGTCCGATTGGCCTCTCTTGTTTGCAGGAGGCGAGAGAACTGGGGAAGCTCCTGCTGGATTGTTTCTATCGCGATTTCGGACACATCGACCTTTGCCACATAGTATCCCTCGGGCTCCTTTTGCTGGTACAATTCCAACCATAGTTTCTTTTACTTGGTAATCGGTTGCTTTCTCCATGCTGGCAACAGTTACCATTGGTACTTTTTGTTCAAAAGGGCGCAATACTGGTACTCTCTGAGCATAAGCATCAGTGTATGGGGATAACTGCTGTGCTAGTAGATATGCACTTAGCGTTAAATCTGAGTATGTAGGCATGTGTATACTCGACCTATTCAATCAACTGTTGGACGACTTCTATTATAGCACAATGAAGTCCAGATATGGTAGCGACCTGTTATACACAGACACGACCTCATTGCTAATGGAGATATTCTCAGCTGACGTCTATATAAACATGAACAAAGATAGTGACCTCTGATACCAGCAATTATGATCCTTATCATCCCTTGTTCAGTAACGTAAACAAGAACGTGCTAAGAAAGATGAAAGATGAGTGTGCTGGTGTGCCCATCAAGGAGTATGTTGGTCTGCGCCCAAAGATGTACTCGATCCTGATGTCTGACGAGGGTGAGATTAAAACGTCATTAACATAATTTACCAATAAACTTGTATGCATGTATGCATGTGTACATGAATGTAGTATACCTGTAGTTTGTATATATCTATGTATGCATGCATGTAGTATGTATGTAGTTTGTATATATGTATGTATGTATACATGTATGTATGTATTATTACGTACGTACGTACGTACGTACGTACGTACGTACGTACGTACGTACGTACGTACGTACGTACGTACGTACGTACGTATGTATGTATGTATGTATGTATGTATGTATGTATGTATGTATGTATGTATGTATGTATGTATGTATGTATGTATGTATGTATGTATGTATGTTTGCGTGAATCTATTTAAGAGTGAGCTCAGGGACCCTTCTTTACTGGTGGAAAATAACATTTTTCATAGATGGATTATCTGATCCAGGGGTCGGATGGTAATATAAACATATATCGTCCTGCTCAAGTCGCCATCCATCGAGCGATGGGCGTCATATTTCGAGGGTTCTCATCAATGTTGTGAACTTACGTATCTATATTTTTCAATAATCGAGATGAATATCTCCAATCGAACACTATTTTGGTTATCCACTGTCTCGTGATTATTTAGCAAATTACAATTGTCACATAAACTTTGAAAATTGCACATTTTGTTCACGGCAACCTCCCACTTCGCAATATGACGTCACATTACGCCGTACGAATAAGATAGCTATTGGCTATTCGTACGGCAGCCGTACAAATAACGTGGATTTTGGCTATTCGTACGAATACGATAGATATCGGCTATTTTGTATATGCGTACAATAGACGTAGGTAGGATATAGAGGGGTAGGGAGCTATTTCTACAGTTAATCTCTTTCAGCACAGAACTCGACATCGTACCAGTCAGAACAGGTCCGACAATCATGTCCGTATTGTTGGTCTAACATTTCATTCTTAGTGTTGTGGTGGGATGGGGAACTTCGTGATGTGTGTTCTAAGCTGTATAAGAACTTTGTCAAGCGATGTTGTACAAGGTTAGTTTGAGCGAACCCAGTTGTTGTAATTAGCTCTTTGAACCAAGTGGAGCTTGCGCTCCCTCTTGGTTCTCGAAGATGGCATTTCCAATGTAGAAAATTCGATGATAAGACCTTACCTTCACGATGTCAACCTTGATTTAACAAGTCCAATTTAATAAGTAATCAGTATTATGTATCGCATTAGAGTCTCAGGAATCGCAACTACTTGTGCGAGGCGATTAACTTTTCCGACTAAATTCCAATAAGGCAGCGAGATTGTGCAACGTTAGTCGGATTGTAACCGACTTATTATGCTGGATAAGAGAGAGGAAAACGAGAGGAAAAGGTAACTAGGTCGGAAAGTTATAAGGTATAAATCTAGTATAAACTGACTCACCTGTGAAATGTATTATCAGGCAGATGATGGTATGATAAAAACTTCCGCGCGGTCGTTTACGACAACACAACGTAATGCAAGAGACCGGTTGTTGGCAATCACCAGAATTCGGAGTGGAATTTCGCCGAAAAGTTAGAAAATAATCGAATATCAAGTGTTCGCCCGGAGATTTGTTTTAAAAAAACCGTATTCATTACATTCAGTCAATACTCTTACCGTTGGTAGCTTTAAATTCTTCTTAGTACGTATTTATAACGTGATAAGTGATGATCAGTTAAGTATGTTTATCAACCTACCGATATAAGTGGGTTTTCCTGTTAGACCAATAAGGGACTACCCGATCGACTGTTGGTCTGTTGGGCTAGTTGTTATTAACAGTGTTTGCCTATTTGGAAAAATACCCTAATTCTCAGGGATGTGGAGTCTTTTACCACTATCACAAAACACCTTTACAGCTTAGTAATACTGTAACACCCCAAGGGACCGTTATGATTACCAAGTCAGCCAGAAGAACAAACTACAGGTTTGAGGAAGAGTATATAGATATAAAATGAAGCCTTTATTCGGTTTAAGTATATTAAATAGGGCAGAGATTAACTTGATTGAGAGCAGCACAAATGCTCTCACATTAAACACAAACAAGGTGATATGGATACCAATCAGGGGGTGGCTGTTCGCCTCCAACCCAGCGCAACACATGCAAATGATCAAAGTAACAAAATGGTCCCTCACACTTTAATTCCTAAGAACTAACCGTTAGGCGGGAATCACAACTACATACTACTATAGTAACTATCACATGTAAAAGTTATAATTCACTGACCAATATTGCCCGTGTTGGGGGTTGTTTTCACCACCTAACCACAACACAGGCTCACCATTCTAGGGACGAAACAATCAGTCACGATATATTTCAGACACGTCTTCTACGGTCCGAGACTAAAATGGCACTGGCGCGAAAACTACATAATGGACGCTATCCGCCCTACTTTTGTACCACGTCAACATTTAAATACAAACCTAAAGCCATCAGTTAAAAGTTACAGAACTTATGGCGAAATACATAATGATATAAAAACAGACCATCTCACCTGAGACATTCTAACATGCAATTACAAATAAAATAAAGACACAGGCAAAACAGGCTGCACTATTTGACAGTCTGTGGAAGGAGAAACCAAACCGGTGTGACCCGGTCTAGCTTCGGCCTGTTCACAGACATCCAAATGCGCAGCCAACATAACCGGATGTTGACATTCATGAATATAGAAAGCGAATTTACATTCACTGAGCAACATCTACGTTATGACGGGTAGGCTGGGAGTGCCAACGAGACCCCTTCTCGTCACAATACAATCTAAACGATATTGCTATGCATTGATAGAAATGTATAACAGAGCACTGGTAAAAGCAAAGAAATAAATTGTATTACAGATGTGCAAAATGTTTATTCACATTGTCATTCTTCATATGTACATATGGAAACTCGCCGACATCTCAGCACCACTAGCAGAATCATGGAAAAAGCGCAAGTAATTGATATCAAGATTGATACATACAACAATATACTTAAGTAATGGCATCAAATGAAAAAAATAGCCATACAACATGAAACTGTTGCTTTACATCTGAAAACAACAGTTAATGAAATACGCATCTTTTCTTATAACCAGGGCAGAAACAATTGTATCAGGGCCTCTTAGCAACATGTAGACAAAACGGACAAGTAGTTCCGAGTAAGATTGATACATGCAACAATACACTGAAGTAATGGCATCAAATGATATGTACAAAAAAATAGCCATACAACACAAAACTGTTGCTTTACATCTCATAACACCGTGAAATACTCATGCTGGAATTCAAATGGGGCATATTCGTACCACAGATATCAAAATGGGGCTTATTCGTACAGCACAACTTCAAATGGGGCTTATTCGTAAACTAACGTGACCATATGCCAAGGTGTCAACTCCGTTTGGGGCAATCCAACGCTTGAGTCAAATGGGGAGAGTGACACCTTGTTTTTTACAAGCTCGTGTGACACCTGCTGACAAACTCCTCTAGGCGCTCCACTAGCTCTATATCTAGCTCCAACTCTTTTACACGTCCTTCAAACTCAACAATACGCACTACAGTGTTTATATTTATAACAAACGCTTTCGTTTTTTTCAATAGGTTGGTATATACAGTGCATAAATGTCCGCGTAATGAAATCACTCTATGCATTGAGGTGGGTCGATATCATTCACAGTCTACTGGGCGGTGTAGAAGTAGGTGTAGAAGCAGGTGCACCCAATTCTTCTGCTGCCTTCTAATGATTCGTCTTTTCCAGGTTAGAAATGCCCATTTTTTAGTCGACTGAAACAGTATGGTATGCTTTTACTGATCTAACCCCTTCATTTGGGTGCATTTTGTGACCTCAACTAAGACGAGTTTTAGTTCATGATCCGAAATATTGCCATTTTCAAGTGCTGTTGATACAATGTCAGCAATGGTATTCAATTTGCTCTTACCCAGAATGTGGATTTGATCATGTTTTTTAACCTTGATGGTCAGTCGCCGACTGATAAATTTTCCAGCTGATCCAAGTAGCCCACAAGCGGCCCCAGTAACACCCAACACAGTGGCAATAGGAATGGCAATCACTGTAGACATTGTACCTTCGCCACCTGCGCCAAAACACATGCCAACAGTAACTAAAGCAATGTCTACTGAGTTAACTTAGTCAAGTGTGTTGAAGATGCTAAAGTTGATGGGCCGGTCATCTGTGCAAGTACCTGAAGGAATTAGGCACCTACCCTGACCGTCATCAAGACCCAACATTTTCAACACACCGTCGGTATGTGCCCATCTGCAGTATCAACCTCTTAACTAAGACCTATAACTACAACCATCTCCTGGGGTGTTTGAATTTCCAGAGGCCAGTTTTTAATCGGGCAGATCCTCTATATTCCTTGACTGCCATTGAATAGACTTGTTACATAAAACATTGTACCAACCCATACATAGATCGCTTGCAGTGTTGTCAATTGGATTTTGCAGGGGGGCACAGCCTTGCCACTTTGAACAGTTTGATACATAGCACTATGGATACACAAGCATTTAGATTAGAGTCCTACCAATAAGAGAACTTTATAGGTTTCGCGTGTACCACACCATTCAGAGACTTCTGGATGAAATGATGGTAGCACTACCGGATGAGGCTATATGGTACCATGAACTATGCCATGAGTTCAGTGTTGAAAATATGGATTGGAGAATAAAAGGTAGTAACCAAGGGCTCGGGCGAATTCACTTTGCTGATCCTGAAACGGATAAAGTACAGGCAATCATTCATTACGTGAATCCCAAATGTTTAAAGCAGCAAGGCGTGTTTATCAAACCAACGAACGGGTTTGTTTTCAAGGATGGCGCGCTACATGTTGATTACATAAAGCAAGATACTGCTGGTGCAAGTACTGCTTGGAGTTCCTACATACTGAAAAAAGCTGAGGGGTTCACAGCCCCAGGTATCTCACGGATTAACGACAGTATTGAAATCTATGTTTTGGCTATTCTTGGTGCTCAGGCACAGACCCTCTCGGGGGTACTAGGTACAGGCACATCCTTTGTAGCCCAAAAGCAGTTTCAGGCTAATATTGAGGATGCTATCAACTCAGCAGTTGACATTCCCTCGTCCATCAGCAGCTCAAGAACGCTTCGTCATAGGTTGATTAAGTGTTTGGAATGGGCCTTTACTTGGCTCCGTCAAACATGAGCCTCGCCGCTGGAAAAGTAGCTGGGTATAACAACCTGATTACCATCGCGAATGAGTAACAGTAGATTGGCATCAACACTGACGACAATTTCAAATGGAGATAGCTTTGACACACTGTCGGATGATATTGGCAACCCGGACACGGCCCATGAGAATGGGAAACCCATTCTTATTGTGGGTGGAATTGCTACGAGTAGGCTACGGAGCATCAGGAGGATCACTCCCCCCACTGTGACAACTGTGGCCAAGACATGCTCTGCTCTCCAACCAGACTTGAGCAGCCATGATTCGATGGAGCCAATGATCCCTGGAAGGGATGCTGCTGCCTTACTGGCTAGGCCCTTCAGAGCGTTTCCCAAAGAGTTCAGCTGTTTTTTTATCCATTCCTTCGCACTGGGCCTGTCAGCTGGTGTCGGTACAGGGATGGCACTAGTTCCCCCTCCACCTGTCAGAGCTAGTACCAGGGTTGAGATTACCATCCCAATCGCAGTGAGGATGGAGGCGATTGTTATGCCCTGCTCCCGGAACAGGGTGTGTACACCCTCGGCTACCGTTGTGTCCTCTTTACGAAGTATATTGATCATTTCCCTGATGCGGTTGATTTGGGTCTGCAACTGTTTCCGGTTTACAGAGGCAGCATCTAGTCTTACTAGTCTTTCTTACTGGTCGCGTGGAGAATGTGTCTGAGGATATCACCATTCAAATAGCAAAAAAACAGAGACAGCTGGTGCATTGAACTTTTAGATGTATGTTGTTATGGATATATATGTTGTTACGAGATCACCAAACTATATCTGAGATACACGGCTCAGCTAGGCGCTATCGTGACGCACACTCTAGGTCAAACAGTGCTACAGCTATACTCAGGTATTGCTTGTTTGTTTTACCGATTCCACTCGAACACCAGCCAAAGCTAATTACAGACTTCAAGCCCAACCCGTTTTCTGGGCATGCGCTAAGCACTGCTACTTGCGAGCTATATCACTGTTATTGCATGTTCTTAGCTCAGCTAACTGCGGCCTAAACAACAGCTTAGCCTTGCCAATTTGGACAAAAAAATTTAGTAAGCAAACATTGGAGGAAACGAACACGTCAGAGACAACGGTTAGGGTGACAATTGAACGACATACAAAAAACACTAAAAGGGTTGCTGCAGGGCAGAAGGGCAATTCTCAAACTTGACTGCACGCCACGCAACCTGGCTATGGCTGTTGCCGATGTAGCCCTAGTCATGGCCGCAAATGATATGCTAATTAAAGAAGGAATTATACCAGGTAATAAACTGATGTAATGGCCTCGATTACGCTTCATGATGGAGGTGCCCTTGTCAGTACCCTTGCGTTCTCTGGAAGCAAACTTCTTATTCTCTAAGTTACAAAGCGGCCTAGTGGAAGCAGAACGTAAACGCCATGATATGACAACCAAGCCAAATCTACACGGCAATGCCGAAACACATTCCCGGGCAAAAATTTGATGTGTCTACTACGCCTAATGGGGTTCACCATCCCGAAATCTTGTTTCTTTCTCATGACGTCCTGAAACGCCAGACTTACAAGTATGCCTTCACAGTTGTGGACGTGGCCTCACGCTACACAGGGGCTAAGCCATTGATTACAAAATAGGCTAAAGTGGTTGCAGGTGCGCTTGAAAGGATATACAAGCAAGGATCATTCCATTAGCCTAAACTGCTTAAGGTCGACCCCGGACGGGAGTTCATGGGAGTAGTGAATCAGCTGCTGGTAAAGCATGGGGTCTCTGTCAGGCATGACCATGTGGATGTCCATCGAGACAAGGCTATTGTGGAACGCTTTAACCATACTATTGCTGAGCAGCTCTATTTACACCAGTATGCAGTGGAGCTAAAACTTCCATCTGGGGAACGATCGACTGAGTGGATTTCTGGGCTGCAATAAACAATGAGGTGACACGCTTTACTGGGGAAAAACCTAAACTCTTCTGTGGTCCGGGGGCGCTTGGTAGGGATCAAACAGCAAAAGCTTCGCTCTGGTGTTGGCGTTCGCTACCTCTACCAGCCTGGTGAGCTGGAGCAGGATCGTCGTTGTGCCACTGACCCTGTGTAGTTACTCAGTATCTACCGGCTTGGATGCTCTGTCACTAAACCCGATGAGCCTGTGCTCTACTATTTGTTGGATGGACCACCACTGCCGCCATTCTCAAGTAGACATTAGATATTGTGTAGCAAACTCTGTTTCCAAAGAATGGTAGTATTTGCAAACAAGTGCCTTTGGATATTGCTCGGGAAGAAAGACCCTTGTATCAAGCCCTGTACTCCAGAGTTTTGTAACTTACACATATATAAGATAAAACTAGGAGTGGGCATCGATTGTGGGTTTAATGAGATCAACCACAGGCTTGTGTACCAACAGCAAAATATTGCTGCACAAGAGCCCTACAGCCCTGATTCTGGAAGCGCAGCTTCCACAGTGAAGAATGCCTTACTTGTTTACTCTTAAAGGCAATGTCTTTAAATAGAACCTTTGCCCTCTTCAGTTGCTTTCACTATTAACAAAATTGTCCTTTTAGACATATAGATCTTATGGAAATCATTGCTCACCCACGCCCTACCCACGCTATAAAGTTGCACTACAAACTGTCAAAGAGCGTAATAAATTTGAACAAGTGTACAA
The DNA here is from genome assembly GCA_034190875.2 of Urechis unicinctus. Lineage (NCBI taxonomy): Eukaryota > Metazoa > Annelida > Polychaeta > Xenopneusta > Urechidae > Urechis > Urechis unicinctus. The sequence continues at coordinate 51,929,026 of CM067346.1, read as the reverse complement.
TGAGATATTTGCTGGACTTAAGACTGCATGCGGAAGTAATGCTCCCCCCATGCCACGGTAGTAGAAAAATGCTCTTCCAGGCAGAGCAGAAGCCAGAAGTACAGCTTCATCCCCTCAGCGTGGATGTTATGATGTTCTTAAAAGGCGTACATAAGTAGATGCGCAAAGTTGTGACTGATGAGCTTAAGGAACTGAACGGAATCAAGTGTCAGTTTGCCCTGCAGGTCATGAAGCACACCGACGATGGCGGCACTGAGTATGATGAGCCTGTACTGCGTAATAAGCAGGCGGTGGTACTCTCCCAAGAAAATATTAGCGATATCTGAACAAGATCAATGCTAATATCCAAGAACAGTTGGACAAGCGGAACAACAAAGGTTCCGGCTTGGAGTCAGTCACAACTCTGTGTACTAACATTGGCCACTACGAGCCATTAAAAAGTTGGCTCCTTCCTGCAGCTACCGAGTGCCTTGGCTGCTAAGAAAGCGATCATAATTGCCTTCTGTGGTCTATTGAATCGGCGCTGCACCTGGTCGCTAAACACCAACAGCGACCATCTAAGTATAACATTAAGTGGCTGTTAACCCTGCTGGAGGGTAAAGAATTAGAGTATCCAACACCATTGTCGCAGCTTGAGAAGGTAGAGAAGCATGCAAACCTAGCCTGGACGTCTTTTGCTGGAAAGGAGGAGCCACTATCATACATCACATCAGTAAACAGCCTGGTGATATTCCACGTAGAAACCTTATGCTGATTGAGAAGGATGGTACGTTCCACTTCTCGCAGATCTTATATCTGAATCGCTTGCTGTATGATCAGAGTAAAAACGAGAGCCGCAGTAACGGACAGTTACGCTTTATTGACAATGCACAGTTCCTCCTAGCCTTGCTTGACAAATAACCAAGAAGTAACAGCTTAGTATGAGCCCGACGAAACGATGCGCCGACTGCTACTGCGCAAGGGAGTGAATTCCCATGATTTTACTGACGGCTGGGATAAGTTTGATGTCCCGCTGCCGCCAATCCAGGAGTTCTACAACAAGCTCTCTGAGCAAGGCATATCTGTGCAGACTATAAACATGCGCAGAAGGCCGGGACATATTCGGTTGTAGAAACATGGGTGACTACCATGATCTGTACCTGCGGACAGACGTGATGCTCCTGACGGATGTGTTTGAGATATTATGAAAAAAACCTGCCTAGAGCAGTATGGCCTGGACCCTGCCAACTACTACACCAGCCCTGGCCTGTAATGGGATGCCCTGCTTAAGAGTGGAGTTAGAGTGACTCACCGACTATGAAAAACACTTGTATATTGAGAAGGGCCTGCGCGGTGGGATAAGCATGGTTTCACGTCGCCATGCTAAAGCCAATAGCCTGTACATGGAAGGCTTTGAGAAGGAAAATCCAGCAAGCTACATCCAGTACCTTGACGCTAACACGTGCTGATCACAATGATTATCCATTAGCACCAGAGCGAATATTTGTGCAGAACGAATGACTGTCTTGCTACCAGAATAATCTAGGTACATTGGGGGAGCACTGCAGAGTTTGAAAAGCTGGTCCCCAAACTACGCGATAAAGAGAAGTATGTGGTTCATTACTGCAATAACAAACTCTATCTATCACTTGGGGTGCAAATGATGATTCAATCAGAGCCCCTGGATGGAGCCTTACATTGGCATTAATAACAACCTGCGTAAGGCTGCCATCAGCGACTTTGAAAAGGACCTGTACAAGCTGATGAACAACTCCATGTTCTGTAAAAAAGTGAAGAATCTCCGAAGGCGAGTAGACGTTAAGGTTGTGCGCTCATTGGAAAAGGAAAAAATTATGCATGCTTGTGGCCAGTCCTGCTTATGCTCGTCACAAAGTTTTCGATGACGAGCTGGCCACCTGCATATGCCAAAGGCCACCCAGTGCTAAACCGCCCGGTGTATGTTGGCATGTGCATACCCGACCTCTCCAAGCACCTGATGTACGACTTCTATTACAACACATTGAAGTCCAGATATGGTGGCGACCTTAGCCTGCTAAACACAGACACGGCCTCGCTGCTTGTTGATATCCGCACAGCTGATGTGTACGCAGACATGCTAGAGGACCTTACCCGCTTTGATACCAGCAACTACTCGTCTGATCACACACACCAACACCGACACCTCGGTCTTGGGCAAAATGAAGGATGAGTGCGCCGGTGTATTTATCAAATAGTATGTTTGCCTGCGCCCAAATATGTACTCTATCCTGATGTCTGACGAGGGCGAGATCGGAAAGGCAAAGGGAATTAAGAAGACTGTGGGTAAGAAGCACCTACGCCATGCGCAGTACATGGGGTCTCTGTTCACAAAGAAGCAGTACTGCCATGGTATGAACATGCTATGCAGTGATGGTCACGAAATATATGTGCTACACATCAACAAGGTATCACTCTCCCCGTTTGACTAAAAGCGGTGGATAGCCCCAAACGAAGTTGACACCTTGGCCTTTGGTATTTTACTGGCAAACTAACATGGTGGGTCGGGCCCGTTAGGGGCAGCCCCGATCCGCGTTTCCTTGTTGGGAATCATCTGGAAGCAAAATGTAAAATCCTGTACAAGAAAGACATGCCAACAGAAACATGTTTGAATGAAATCCATCAAGCCGACGAAAGACAAAGTACATACAACGAGTACTGGGGAGGCACAACCGTACTTAATGAGGAATTTGTATCACGTCCCTATTGGCTCTAGCACTCTTTACTCGGGGGGTCGTCAAAGGTCGAAGTCTGACCGATATCATGGCAGATCATCCACTACAAACCCGACAATAGTGGCCGAAATAGATGCCCTAGCATGGAGTTATTGCGACAGATTACTTGATGAAAGTTCGTCCGGGTCTGCTGGAGGAACCATCATAAACCAGAATAAGGATGCAAGCTTGGTAGTGAGCAAACGGTACACTCAGATAAAAAAAATCGGAAGAAACTGTTACATTAGACAGTGGCATCCACGAACGTCCCTCCCTTACGGAGTCTGAGGAATGTTACAATTCATCTGCGTTGAACTTCCTCAGCTCGTGCGATTCAGATGTCGACACCACCTCTGTCGTGGATGAGGCCGTCACGAATTGGCTGTCAGAATGGAAGGATCGGTCATCTAAAATAATTGAACAATTATCCATGGAATGGGAAGTCTTCAGGGAGATGACAGAAACCTCTTTAGAGAACTTTAAACAACATGCTTTGAGTCATTCATTAATGAGTGAGTACGGTCTGCTCGTTTCATTGGTAGACGATGGTAATTGTTTTTATGTTAAAATTCATCCACATTTTCTTTTGGTGAGGATATTGACGATGACGACAACGATTATATTGATGATGACGATGATGATGATTGTGATGATGTTGATGACAAGCTGAGGGAACGGACAAGACATCAGTGTCTAAAGTTGGAATCCTTGATAGCGACCAGCCAGCTGAGGGAACGGACAAGTCTGCCTGAGTGCACCGATGACGTCGGATATCGGTCATTGTTTGTCACTGGGACGGGGTGAGGTGTGGAGAGGATATGGACGATGTCGAAGTCAGGCTTACAATCAGGTGAATACTTTTTGATGGTATTAATCAAAAGTTCGTTTATAATATACAGACTTTCCATATTCAATGTTGGCGTTACTTTTAGCATTTTTGCCGTGCAGTTGAAAGAGACTTTACACAGATCGGTGGTGTCAGCATTACCCAGAAGCCAGCCAAATTCGACTCTGCGGACGATGGTCAGTGCTCAAATCAGCTCCGATCTGGTGGCATACAATTGTGATACTGTCACTGTTTGTATCATTTACTAACATTTGTTTTAAGTGGCTGAATTAGTGGAAGAGATTTCCAAGTGCAAATCTCTGAATTGGATTAACCTCGATGGAAGTAGTATAGGTGTAGGTGGGGCTATTGCCATTGCGGAGGCCATCGCGTCAAGGCGCGAATTACAGGTCTTAGCGAATGCGCATGCACTTCATTATCATTCAATCACCGATTTTGTTAACTCTCTACTCCACTTATCATCTTAAGTATATTTGAACATTTTTAATCGTTGTTAGACCTGTTACTGATCCAAAACAATGTGTTTTGCAGGCCGCCCTATGGAGCAATATCTTCACTGGCAGATTGCAAACCGAGATACCACAAGCACTGGTGTGTTGAATGATAATGATAAAGATAATGTGAAATGTTTCGAGAACCAATCCCTTTGTGTTGTAAACTACACATAATGGTTTGTTGTGCAACAGAACCACCTTTTCAATGGCGTGATAGCAGCTGGTGCTCAACTATCCGTCCTTGATCTCAGTGATAACGCCTTTGGACCTATTGGTATGAAGAGTGTATGCAATTTTTTGAAGAACTGTTATACCCTCCAAGCGCTATACCTGAATAACAATGGTCTTGGATCAACTGGAGGAAAGGTTAGCCGAGTAATAACATTGTGTTATGCTTAATCGTTTGGTCGTTGTTTTCAATTGATTCTCAGATATTAAACTCTGTGCATGGAATACTGATTGCTGTAAAGTTACCAAGTAGTGAAGTATTGGTTTACATAGATGCTTGGATCGAGCCTTTTGGAGTGCTATAATCAGAGTAATGCAGAAGGCAGACCACTGGCCTTGATAACGTTCGTTTCTGGACGCGGGCGCTTAGAATATGAGGGTGTCACGAGTCTGGCGGAGGTCTTCAAGGTGTGGGACAGCGTTAGCTTATAGTTTAGGATAATGATATATGCCTACATCCATTGCAGCAGGCTGAACACAAGTTATTCCATCTCCACTACTTGTAATATTACTAATCTTCATTACAGGTAATGGGAAGTCTAGAAGAAGTACACTTGCCCCAGAATGGCATTAACACAGGTGGAATAGAATCGCTGGCAGAAGCATTGACTCATAACATTCACCTCAAACATATCGATCTAACTGATAACAGCCTCTGTGAATCGGCTGCCACCAAAGCGCTCGCTAAGGTACAGCTCCAAAATATTGAAATCATTGAAACTCTAATAATCTCATTGTATGTATTAGGAGTAGTATAGGTAATAGCAGTTCCAGAACATGCCTTCAAATGGAGACCCCACCCACCAACGATAAGGAATCCCCCAACTTCAGAGCATTATTTACCCACTTCGACTACTTTCAGGGCCTAAGGTCTCAAGAGCTGCCAAGAGCTGGAGTCTCCGATTAATGACGGGGAGCCTCTCAGCAGGCCATGAGTCGCAGGAGAGAGGGAGATAATGAGTCACAGGGGTAGGGAGCCATTAGTCGCAGGGGAGAGGGAGCCCACGAGTCGCAGGGGTAGGGACCATGATTCACAGGGGAAGGTCCATGAGTCGCAGGGCGCCCAAGTCGCACAGGTAGGGGAGAGGGCCGGAAGCTGTTTGAGTCGCAGGTGGGGTTTTCGTCGCGACTTGATTTTTTGTCATTTGTACCCCCTTTTTAACTAACAAAACAGTAATGACGCCCCACCACATACGCGCGAAACAGGCTCAAGCTGACTATGCTTAAATGCACGGCCAGGCCCTGCCCCCCTATCCACGGACGAAGGTCGCCCTTGCGCCACTCGAAAAGAAAAACGCCTTCGACGGGAAGTACAAGGAGATCTACGCAAGACTGAGAACCATGGTGGACCGTGACCCAGCCCCTCCGTAGACTCCATCCCCCCGACTCTCGTCTGAAGTGGCGAAAGCACCGGCCCCACACCCGCCTTCAGGAAACTACTCCCCTGCGTAAAGCCGGTCCCAGTTCCCCGAACAAGCCTCAGACCAGTCCCCACTCCCCGCCTCAAATTCAGAACCAAGCGGGCCATCAACAACCAACTGTGAGGCTGGGTCATGAATGTTCCCAAGACTCACCCCTACGCCCGGACCTCCTGACCTTCCAGAAAGGCGTGCAACCCCAGGTTTGTAAAGTTCTGGCCGAGGAGCTGAACCAGCTAGGTGGCCTCAAAACCCAGCTCGCAGTCAAAGTAAGTCTCTAAAAGACCGACAAAGATGGTGTCACGAAGTACGCAGAGCCAATCCTACGAAACAAGCAGCAAACGATTCTAGGCAAAGAAGACATTGACTCCGCGATAGACCCGGCCTGCCCCCAAATCCAATAGATGCTGCAGAAGTGGGTTAACCTAGGTTCTGGGTGGGTCTTTGAGGCGGTAGAAACCATCTGGATCGACATCGCGAAATATCAACCACTCAAAGGCGGCTCCTACCTCCCTCTACCGCCAGCACTGGCAAACTAAGGGGCCATCATAAACGTAAAGAACCGAGACGACCTATGCATACTATGGTCCATCATCTCAGCCCTCCACCCAGCTGCCCAGAATCCACATCGGCCCTCAAAATACAACATCCAGTGGCTCATAGATAAGCTCAAGGGCTCAGGTGTGGCGTACCCCACCCCAGTCTCCCACGCCGGAAAAAATCGAAAAGGCTCTTGACCTAGGCCTAAACGTATTTGGTTGGGATGGGAAAACCGTCATAGTCCACCGGATCAGCAAATACCCCGGCACATGCATAAACCTCATGCTGATTGAGGACGACGGAGTATGCCATTACACCTGGATTAAAAACCTAGACCACCTACTCTACGATCAGACAAAATACGAGGGCCGCAAATTCTTCTGCGAAAAGCTGCCCTACGGCTACACCACTTCGGCCCTCCTTCAAGCCCACAAGCCAGAGTGTGCAGGGGTCGGCCAAACAGCCGTGCGGGTAGACATGCGAGAGGAAGGGAAAAACATCCTATCCTTCTGGAAGGGGATGATGAGGGGATGAGTAGCTCTCAGACTACCAGCAAAACCTTCTTGACGAATACGGTGGCCACGGGGTTGAGAAGCTGGTCCCGAACCCTAGGAACAAGGAGAAGTACGTACTCCACTACAGGAACCTCAAGCTGTATCTGGCCCTGGGGATGAGGCTGACCAAGATCCACCGCACCCTATCGTTCACCCAGAGCCCCTGGATGGGGCTCAACATTCGCAAGAACACCGAACCCCGAAAGGCTGCATCCAGCGACTTTTAGAAGGACCTATACAAACTATTGAACAACTCCGTCTTCGGCAAGACCATGGAGAAACTCCGCAAGCGGGTTGACATGAAGTTGGTCCGAGCTGCTGACCACCCACTCCCTCTTCCTGAAGATCTGCACACCAGACATCTACACCGACATGAAAAAGGACAGCGCCCTATTTGACACCAGCAACTACGACCCAGCCCACCCTCTCCACAGCAACGATAACAAGAAAGTTGAAGGACGAGTGTCCCCATCAAGGAGTATGTAGGCCTATGCCCCAAGATGTACTCCATCCCGATGTCCACCCAGGAGTAGATCAAGAAAGCAAAGGGCGTAAAAAACGGTAGTGGTACAGAAGCACCTACGCCACGCCAAATACCTGGAGTCGCTGTTCGATCAGAAGCGGTTCCGTGATGGGATGAACATGCTCTGAAGTGACAGCCACAAGATATATGGGCTGCACGTTAACAATGTGTCTCTATCCCCCTTTGATACAAAGCGATGGATATCTCCGGGTGGTGTACACACCCTAGCCTACGGGCATAGCCGCACCCAGGCCTACTACCCAGTGTAGACCATGGTGTATCGTATTCAACCTAAAGAGTATCCACACCGTTCACCTCCAACCGGCCACTGAGGGGTGATGGTGAACTTCCCGCATCACTGCTAGACACCCCTCCCTTACTTGTAAGTCCGGCGCTTCACAACGTCATGAGGAAGAAATAAGAGATCAGCTTGGTGAACCTCATTAGGGACAATTTTGGCCTGGGAATGTGTTTTGGCACTGGCAGGTAGATTTGCCATATAGCTTGCTTTGTTCCAAATGACCTACTTAGTAAGCCTGTATGCAACCAGCCCAGTCGCAGCCATACCCAGTATAATGAACGCCACCTCACACCCTTTTTCTGAAAGCTGCGTTTACATTGCACGTCCACTTGGCTGCTTCGTAATTTAGAGAATAAAATGTTGCTTCCAGAGAATGCAATAGCACCTCCAACAAATAGCAAGAGTGTGGCCATTATTTCAGTATATCAACTAGTAAGATTAGCATATCCTTTGTGACCATGGCTAGTGATACATCGGCAACAGCCATAGCCAGGTCCCGTGGGGTGAAATCAAGACGTGGCACCCCACCACCCAGAGCCATCTTAGCAAGCTTGGCATAACCTATTGAAATACCGGAATCAACTGCACCATGGTACAGAGCATTGACGAGCATTTTTCCATCAGTAATTGGTGTTGTCATCTTATCCCTTATAAAACGGATCTTTTAAATGAGCGTCCGTAGCTATCTCAGAAGCTTATTTGGATTGGCTTTTCGAGCTGCAGCACCCTTTCGTCCTGCCGCAACCCTTTTAGTGTTTTTTGTAGTGGTCACTGACGTTATCTCTACCGGTGTTGTCTCCCCTTGATTCGTGTTTGTTTCTTCCATGTTTGCTGACTAAATTTATTTGTCCAATTGACAGCTCTTAGTAAGCACCTGTTATAGCGGAGTTAACCAACTGTTATAGCGGAGTTAAGCACCTGCAATAGCGTAGTTAAGCACATGCTATAGCGGAGTTAAAAACACACTATAGCACGCAAGTGTCTTCCTCTCCACCAGCCCCTATTGTTTCGGTGCTTGTTTTTCCAAATTGACAGTGCTTAATTCTTGTTAAAGCCACGGTTAATGGAGCTAAAAACATGCCATAGCGATGATATAGCTCACAAGTTGCAGTGCTTAGTGCATGTCCAACAAACGGGTCAGTCTTGAGGTCTGTAATTAGCTTTGGCTGGTGTTCTGGTGGGATTGGTAGAAACATACAAGCTATACCTGAGTATAGCTGTAGTAATGATTGACCTAGAGTGCGCGCCATGCTAGCGCCTAGCCGAGCCTCGTATCTCACATACAGCTTTAGGATCTCTTCATCAGACATTGATTCAACCTGGTCAATTGTCAGGCGCTCCAAACCAAGGTACTGACGGGCCTGACCGCCGGATATGACGCCAGCAAGCCTATCTCTCTTAGAAGACATATCTACATTTCCAGCGCAACTAGGTTCCGCTCCCCCAGACTTTGTCTCCACTAAGCTAGTCGTGTCCTGTTCAAGGAGTTTATACGTATGGTGGGGACAGAGGATTACAATATGCTCAAAGGCACGAAGAAGGCCCCTTGAAGTAGGTCGAGGATGAATGCAGTTTTCCCACATCCTGTCTGCCCACAAACAATTGCCGAACAGGGACTATCTGGAAATGTAAACTCAGTTTTCGGTTTCATCAGCACCTTGTCAGCAGACTGCGCTGACGAACCTGCCATCTTTAATGTTAAGCTGTGCATCCATAACAATATACATATAAACGTTCAATGCGCCGGCCGCCTGTGATTTTTTCGTGATCTGAATGGTTATACCCTCAGACGCATTCTCCACGGCCCTGCCACTACCGTGCAGCTGGTCGTCATCACTCTTCTTTAAGTCAAGCCACAGAGCATACTTACTGGTAAGGTACTCTCCTAGGGACACGTCCGACAATGCCAAGTCTTTTGCAGCTATTGCTACACTTGGGTCTCGTTTACTCGTTGCTGCAAGGCCTTCTTCACTTCATCCCACTGCTGGTAGCCACGCATGCACTGGGCATAGAGTTGGTTGGGGATGCCCTCAATGGTCACCTCAACTTTTGTAATCTTTGGGTTGTAGAACGACTCTGTGTTCCTGGCGAAAGAGGCATTCGCTGGGTCTTCAAAGAGCAGCAGGATGCCCTTCAACCTGCAAGCCGGCACGTTCAGGTTGATGTTCTCTTTTATTGTATACAAGCTTCCTGTGACGAAGCACACGGTCATACAGAATCGAGCCGACCTGCCATCTTTAATGTAAGCTGTGCATGCATAACAAGTATCAAACGTGCGCCGGCCCAACTCTGATTTTTTCGTGATCTGAATGTCATACTCAGACAGCGCAGACGGCCCTGCCACTACCGTGCAGCTGGTCGTATCACTCTTCTTTAAGTCAAGCCACAGAGCGGTGTACTGGTGTTCTCGTGGGAACGTCCGACAATGCCAACGTAGTCTATTGCTACACTGGGGTGAGTTTACTCGTATTCAAGGCCTTCTTCACTTCATCCCACTGCTGGTAGCCACGCATGCACTGGGCATGATTGGTTGGTTGGGGATGCCTTCAATGGTCACCTCAACTCTTGTGAGGGGTTCTGTCTTCCTGGCGAGTGAGGCATTCGCTGGGTCTTCAAAGAGCAGGAGTTCAACCTGCAAGCCGGCACGTTCAGGTTGATGTTCTCTTTTATTGTATACTAGCTTCCTGTGACGAAGCACACGGTCATACAGAATCGAGAGCCGATCGGGGAGTATCATGCGGCCCAACTCTGTAGATGCCATGGCCTGTCGCCTACCGTGAATTACGGTCTCAAACTAGCAGTTGTTGGTTTTGGTCAATAGAGCTTGGATTGTTTGTAACGACTACAGACTGTTGCACGCCCTTTACCCTGAGGGGTTCGCGTATCCGGCTGTGTGGGTTTAGTTTGCGTCCGTAAGTCTGTAAGTCATGTTGAATGCTTAATTACAATTATATCTTTAACACACAGCCATGGAGTTTGATAACCCAGAATTTGACGACCCAGAGGGGCTATGGGAGGGAAGAGGAATGAGACTAGCTTCATTAGTGATGATGAGGAGACTCTCCCAGAGGCCACTCTCCCATCTGTTATAGAAGGGGACATGGATAAGTCTATACCACAGGGAGGCTGACTTATTATAGGCGCTGTCAATGATTATTACGATGCATTAGCTGAAACCGGTCACATACCATCCCTCCGCCGCGATTATACAAAGTTTGAACTTGTTGGAGGACAGTTACATTTGAAGGACTACCCTGCCTTGAGTATTATTAATTCTCGTACCACAAAAACGCTTTCACTTGGAACAATAACTAGATCTAGAGGGGAGCATAAGGCCGTCCGTGATGGTTTGAAGTTCACTGAGTGATCCCGACAAGCCGTGTCACAAAAGGAAGCAAAAGTCCTCCAAGGCGTTGACCAAGCAGCTGCTAAAGCCGCAGAGAATTTAGAAATGAGCGGTACTGAAGCTGCGACAGAGCAAGGTGGTGTGGAAGAAACAAGCTTCATAGAGGGCGTTCATAACGCCATAGAAGACCTAGGTACACAAACAGACAACGAACTACCACTCAGAGAGCTTATGGGGCTTGACAAGGCTATGCAGACCCAGAGGGGTGAGCTGGTCAACAACCTAGCTAAGATAACTGAGATAGAAAGGTATATAGACTGGCGGGAAGCTAAAATGGCAAGCCTGGAGAAGAATGGGAGGGATGATAGTCGAGCATGGAGATTCCAAGCAAATGAGCTTGCAGAGCTGCAGGACCTGTGGCGTGTCCATGTTGAGGCTGCCTCTGTAAACCCTGAAAGTCTGTGAACCCAAATTAACCGCATCAGGGAAACGATCAACAGATTTCTTAACGGGGACACAACGCTAGATGAGCGTGTACGCACCCTGTTCCGGGAGCAGGGCATAACAATTGCCTCCATCCTCAATGTGATTGGATTGGCAATCTCGACCCTGGTAGTTGCTTTGACGGGTGGAGGGTGCACTAGTGCCACCCCAGCACCAACACCGACGCCAGATGATAAGCCTGGTTAAAAAACAGCTGAACTCCTTGGCAAACGTCCTGAAGGGCCTGGGCGGTAAGTCAGCAGCTGCCCTTCCAGGAATCATTGGCTCCATCGTATCATGGCTGCTTAAGTCAGCTGCAAAGGTGGCTGGTTGGATGGCAGAATATGTATGGGCCGCAGCTGTGGCGGTGGGGGGAATACTCCGTGACTTACTACGTAGCAAACCAAAGCACAGCTTATAGCGATCCCGCCTACAATAAGAGCGGTTTTCTCATCCTCATGCGCCCCACGTAGACTGGTCTCGGCCACCCAACATGGAACGCCTGTAGAGGGGACTCCCATATCTCTATCTGGCGGTGGCTCAAAGCTTCCTCTATCTGGAACCACTGGAACCGAGTTGACATTAGTATTGCTGCCGATCTGCTGTTCCACAGTTGCGATAGTAATCAGATTGTTGTATCCAGCAACGTTTTCAATGGCAAGGCTCATATCCGACGGATCCATGTACAGGCCAGTTCCAAACACATAATCAACCTTTGACGAAGCTTTCTGTAGGACGTTCAGATACCGGCGGATGGATGATGGAATATCCACTGGGGAGTTAATGGCATCCTCAACGTTGGCCTGAAATTGCTTTTGAGCATCAAAGGACGTGCCAACACCTAGTATCTTTGAGTGGGTCTGCGCCTGAGCCTCAATAATGGCCCAGACATAAGTCTGAATGCTGTCGTTAATTCGCTCAACGCCGGTCTGTGTAAAGCCCTCAGATGTGTCCAGTATGAAGGTACTCCAGGCCTTGCCTGCTTCAGGTCCCTGTGCTAGATGCAGAACAGCACCCATTTTCTCCTTAAAGGATTGTAGGTTACTCGCGTGGGCAAAACCTGGCTTTGTAATCTTTTCCGCCTCAAAGGCCATCCGTGAATGGTCATAACGTACGTTTCGACCATCCACCTTAACGACACTCCCGTAACCATACACATCATGTGCATATAAGATACCAAGGCCACTATTAGCTACGTTGCCTTCTGGCGCCAGTCTGTGTTTGGTTGAACACCAAAGTTAGTGCATAGTCTCTCATATGCCCTCTTGTCATAAGTATTGTTATAGGGGTCATAGGCATGATCCTGAGGTAGAGGCGCTTGTAGTTCTGCCAATAGGCGACGCAAAGTGTAATAAAGGTGAAAGGTGTAGAGAGCTTTCATGAGTGGAATCCCAGCCTCGAGGTGATCGTGGCCGGCAGTTGCACACCACACTGCAAAGTTTAACTGGTTCTGCCAAAACTGCATTGGATTTGTAAACCAGTCATTTACTACTTTGTCCGCTGTTACCAGCGACAACTTATAGATCAGGAAACTTTGCTGTGAATGTACCGCCATTGTGAACGACTTCAATTGTTTGTCGGGTTAGTTTATCTCCCAAAAAAATGGCTGGATACACCCCACCCGTTTCATATGTAGCTTTTCTATTGAAACTAAGGGCTTGTTTATTCATAGTGCTATGTATCACACTCTGTCTAATGTTAAAAACGGTGAAGCTGTGTCCCTGCAAAATCCTATTGACAATAGTGCAGGTGATCTTTGCGTAGGTATTAGGTCAATCACGTATACTGTGGGCTGGTACAATCTCGAATCAAACGAGACCATTCAATGGCGGTCAAGAGCTGCAGAAGAGGGAGGATCTGTCCAATTAAAACTTGGGCTCTGGAGTTTCAGCCTTCTTCAGCAGCAGATTACATCAATGGGTCTTGGTTTAGATGTTGATGCAGCAAATGGGGTTATTACCCTCACAATTCCTGATAATGGGGCTGCGCGCATTTCAGACGGTGTGTTAAAATTGTTGGGTCTTGATGACGGTCAGGGTAGGCAATTAATTCCTTCAGGTACTTACATAGGTGATCAGCCCATGAACTTTAGCATCTTTAACACACTTTATGTCCATCTCGATCAAGTCAGTACCACGCACAACATGCTAGATGGTGAGCCTACTACGCTTCTTGAAGTTGTCAGTTTAGAGGGTGGCTCTTTCGGCAATATTATAACCACAAACATCGCTTATCCTGTCTGTAAGCGTGTTGCTAGCGGAATTGTGCATTAGATGAAGATTCAGTTACTGGACAATAAGGGAAGTCTATTGAACAACCACGATTTACCTGTAAAAATTGTTCTCGAATTTACAAGATGTCAATAAAAACGAGTATTTATGGACCTCAACATAAAAAGACGGACCTTAAATAATCTACCCAAAAGCCAATAATTACGCTTTGGGCTAAAGTAAAAAAGGGCCGCTTTTTAAATGAAGCAGGAACCCCTAGGGATGATATGTGGGCGATTGGTGGCACACTTGACACCGTAGACACTGCTTTAGTTGCTGTGGGTATATGTCTTGGCGCAAGTGGTGCGGGTCTGATGTCTATGGTTGTTGCTGCCCCAGTTGCTACGGTGTTGGGGGCTGTGAGGGCTGTGTGCGGGCTGGTTGCAATCGCAGGAAAGGTCATCAGCAGGTGGCTGTCGGCGAAGGTGAAGAAGCACGACCAGATTCAAATTCTGGCACAGAGCCAACTAAACACGGTTACAGATATTATTTCGGCGGCGTTTGAAGACGGCTTTATCTCAGAGGATGAGTTTAAGCTAGTTTCGGCTGAGATCGAAAAATATACTCGAATGAAAAGCGACATTAAGGCTAAGATGTTGGCTAGGGCATCTCCACCCCCCTCACCGCCAAGGTCGACCACCCCCACGGTAAGTACAGCTGGCTGGGGCTGTACCACAGTCCGGTAGCGACCATCGGGTGTTTGTCGATTGCGTTTTCAGGTTGTGCTCCTTTGAGGACCTGGGGAGGGGTGAGGCATATAACCAGGTGTATCATAAGGATCAGAAGAAGTATAAGGAGACGGTGGCTTGGGGCCGGGCGGGGGTGGAGGGGATTGAAGACGGCGACTATGGTGCAAATGGGGGTTTAATAGTTGCCTGGAGGTGTTAAAGGAGCATCACGGTCCTTGGCTGGGAAGACCGAGTGGGACCACAGAGAGGCAGACGGGGGCGTTCTACTGTTGGAAGCTCTTTACAATGAGATTGATAACCGCTCGTCCCAATCCCGACTTTATTGAGAAGAACAATGTTAAGGTTGCCCAGTTTATACAGGACCTCGACCCCATGAAAAATGGAATTACACTGGTGGTCCTTGCCCCGGAATGTTTACGCTGGGGTCTCCATTTGAAGGCATGTTCTGGAACCGCTATTACCTATACTACTTTTGGATATTTATTCACTTCATGTTTTGATTATCACAAAATTATATGCTGATCTAATGACAAATCAACCAGTTGCTTGTCGGATGTGTGAATATGTACATATTTAGGCTCTGCGTCTGTTACCTGACATTGAAACCCTACTCCTTGAAGATTGCTTAATAATTGACGCAGGAGCTAAAGATATTTCACATGCCTTAGGTCCTATGAAGAACATCAAGGTGTTCTTTTTAATAAAACAGTATTGTTTTGTTGAGTATTTCAAAACCAATATTTGTTTGATAGTCTTTTACTATTAACGTTTTATTGCTTTGCAAAAGAGTGTCAATTTTGCACACAATGAGCTGACGAAGACGGGAGCGTTGGCAATTGCAGAAGTTCTGAAGCCAATGTTGTATCTGAGATATATCGATTTAAACGGTGAGTCTCACAGAACTTCCTTGTATAGCAGCTGTTCTTATTGTACACAGTAACGCTATCATGCAATGAATACTTAAACATTAATGTACAAACTGGTAATTCAACTAACATAACAGGCAACATGCTCAGCACTTCAGGAATACAGGAACTTAGAGAAATGATCGACCAGTCAAAACATCAATGTGAGCTTGGTCCCTTTAGGTAGGCCACTTTTGATAATCTCTCTCACTTTCTTTCTCTCACCCTTTCTCTTTATCGCTTTCTACATCATTTCCCCCCTCTCTCACTCTAAATACATAGATGTACACATAAAGATATATTTGTATGTATATATGGATATATATATATATATATATATATATATATATATATATATATATATATATATATATATATATATGTATATATATGTATATATATATACATGTATATATATGCGTATATATATATATATTCAAATATATATATATATATAGTAGTATATATATATATATATATATATATATACGTGTATAAGTATATATATATATTTATATTTATGTATAATAATAATATAATAATAATCTTTATTTTCGCACAGCAGGTGTACAGGAACATTATTATTTGATACAACAACAAAAAACACACGAGAACGAATAAACAAATAAATAAGTTACGATAAACACAATTCCTTTAACAGAGCTTCAGCTTCATGTCCGGTAAGCACTGATAATGAATCTCCATATCTAATAGAAATAAGCTCCTTTATGAGCATGGCAATATTCTCATATTCAGAATTACCTGGTGGCTTAATCTTATAGCTGGAGTCCTTAATGCATTCACTATGCTGCAATAAATAACAATTATTGATGTTCAGGGCATGCATTATTGTTCTAACATTATAACTAACAATTGTTCTGCTATGGAAACAACATCTACTTACATAGGATACTAAAACATTGGTGCTGTTCAGGCACTTATGAAAGAAATTGACGAAGCGCAACATCAGTTGATTTCTAAGGGGTAATTTTCCCGAAATGAATTGTAAATACTTTTCCATATAGTTCGAATACACCTTCTCCAAACACTACACAATTTGACCAGCTGGTTAGGTCTTAAACTCCACATCGCCGACCCATAAAAACTACTACAGTATACTTCAAATAGTGAGTTTCTAATAACAGAGTTGCAGTATATATATATCTATCTATATATGTATACATATATATATGTATATATATATATATATATATATATATATATATATATATATATATATATATATGTAAACATATATATGTATATCTATATATATATATATATATATATATAAACATATATATATATATATATATGCATATATGCATATATAAATATATATATGTATATAAATGTATATATATAAATTTATATATAATTATCTGTATGTATATATATATATATATATATATATATATATATATATATATATATATATATATATATATATATATATATATATATATATATATATATATATATATATATATATATATATTATTTTATTCTACCGATGATTCTTTCAATCTTTAGCTTAACATTTATTGTTTGATGTGGTTTCAGCGAAAATGAATCCTGTGAGGAGGTACGTAAGACTTATACAACTGTATGTTAAACAACATTGTGCATGTAATCTGTTCAATGTTTGATACCCTGCCGAGTGATTAAACTTGCTACAGCATGGTAACATTCATCTTTTTTTTTGAAGGATGATGAGGAAGTCATTGATTGTTCATCAATTCTGCCTTCAATGACGTCGCCAAATGCAGTAAGACATTGCAATGTGCTCTCGCAAATCTTCATACATTCCCTGTGTTTTTCCCTTAGCTATGGCTCATTTCTATTTTGTTTCAGGGCAAGCAATTTCTTGACAATCCATCTTTAGAAAGCTTCTTATCCATTGGTTCAGGCAGTGAGACTGGCAGACTGATATGCTCACATGTTGATATTGCAATACTGTATTGTGGTCACTTGCTGTGTGCTTGACGGATTCATATGCATCTTGCATTATCTTTTCTTGTTATTCTTTGAGACAATTAACTACAGCGCATCTTAGAAACAAGAATATATTAAGTCGTCTTCTGGAGGCTTGCATTTAGAACATGTATGTCTTATAAATTTGTTGGTGCTTCAGGTGTCCTCAACTCCCGAGATTATCACAGCTATCAATA